>JAHRHZ010000025.1:31556266-31568646 GCA_024137785.1 Ginglymostoma cirratum
AATTCTGAAGAAGGGTCTAGGCCTGAAATGTCAGCCTTCCTGCTCCTCTGATGCTGCTTGGCCTGCTGTGTTCATCCAGCTCTACACCTTGTTATCTCAGGTTCTCCAGCATCTGCAGTTCCTACTATCTATGGAAGAAATAGGTTTGTTTTTACTCTTACTGGCCAAAAGAATAAAATCAAAAGATCTTTGATCTCATGCAATGTTTGTTCCTTCTCTCTCACAAAAGGTACTTGTTCGCCTTTAGTGTCTGACGAGCATTATTTTGATTTGCTACTTAGGATGATTCAGAATTTGTGTGCTCTTAAGCAGTCAAAATTATGTATTTTCCACATTCACAGTGGAATTTTAAAACCACAGGTGGCACACATTTGTTGCAACCATAAAGGGGCTGGTATGCAAGCAAAAGTTAAATGATTTAAGAGAATGTAGCCAGATGCAACCATCCCAAGTGAAACCAATTTTTTTTGGGTAAGTTTGAATTTCATTCCATATTTTGATCATGATAATAACCTTCGCCCTTTCCCCCAATTTTTGGCTTTTTGATTGACGAGAATGTGAGGAGCAACGCGTAACTGTCAGAGGCACAATTACCAATTTTAGAACCAGCCGTGCACTGCAAAAGCAATGATCTCTCAAAACTGGACCGCAGTTGAACTGGATAGGCTTCCTCAGTACCAATACATGCAGTAGAAGCTTTCACAGTAAATTGTCCAACAGAGACTCATTGCAAAAGAATAAAGTGACCAAGGCTTCATGCACTGAAAGATATTTAACTATGTTTTTATACAGCGGTCTGGCATCAGGCTTTCCACATACAGCAGATTTAATCATCACTATAATGAAAAAAGAAACAAAGACGTCAAAAGCGCAGTGATACAAACAGCTGGACATGCAGAAAATAGCACATCTGTTAGAATTCAAATGGGCAGTAAAAGCTGACAAACAATTGGAGTTTTTTTTGGAACAGACTGTATATGTTGGCTGCCGTAATAGCTTAGCCTACCCAGAAACAGGCTGTCCTCAAAAATATGGAAGGCCCATAGATGGGTAAAAATAATAATGTAGATATGCGATGATCTCTCTTCTCTCAAAGAATTTACTGGGGAAGCACAACAAGATACTTTCTGTACGTTCAATAATTAAACATGTTACCTTCACACTATTGTTTGCTTTTGCAATGGTCATATGTCTCAGAAGCTACTGAAGAAGAAAGTAGATGTGAAGCTTGATGTATTGAAGACAGCATTGAAGGCAGCTGACAAAGAATGAAGACTTTCAGATATACTTTGCCCTGAATCTAGATTATGTCAATGGGCAACACATACTTTGCATCATTCGAGTTGAACACGAGAAAGCCCAAGGGGATTTTCTATTTCATGAACTAGTTCAATGGCAAGTCGCTTAATATTCTCCTTCAAGCTTTCCGCCGAGAGTGTCCTTGTCAATCTTTTCACCACTGAAGTAATGCAGCAAAGCTTTTATCAAAAAAATATTTTGTAGCAAACTGCAGGCTGAAGGTTTATAGCTGTGGTGGTGAAGCCTTTAATATTTATATCCCACCAGTGTGCACTAAACAATTAAAAAGAAATCTTTAATCAGTGGCTATGCGGCGGATGCACAGTATCCTGTACATGTGATGGCGAATTCCATGAGCTGCTCCAAAAAGCAATGCGGATGCATTGCTCAGAAAGCTACAGGCCGGACCATCATTGTGGTGGACTTGAGGGAATAATGTGAACCTTTCCAGTAGTGCCACTTGATCCCATTAAAGCGAATTGTGTTCATCCCTCCTGAGTAATACATACCATTCAAGTTAGAAGGGCCACAGGCCTGAAACCACCATCCTGCAGCCAAAAAAAAAACAACAAATAAGCCAAGGATTACAATGTATCCTTCTTGATGTCATCCTAAATAACATCTTTTCACTATGAGTTACATTAGCAGTTTAAACATAAGGATCACATCCGTAGGCAGCACTATGAAATAATGTAGATAAGTGTCTGTGATTGTTTGCGTAGTGAGTTCTCAATTTGGGCTATCCCATCTGGTAAAGATTCCAGTTAAGTCATGGGCAGTGGAAAATTACTATTCCAGTCACCTGTTATGTAACCCCCAGAAGCTGGTGTAAAGATGCAGCTTTGGCAGAGGGGCAGAAACCATTGACATGGTGAATCTGTTCTTTAAAATGCACTCACAAGTTGTTGGCATTACTGGCTAAACCAACATTTATTGCCCAACCCTAATTGCCCCAAACAGTTGTTAAGAGTCACCAGTCTAGAGTCACATGTAGGCCAGGCCGGACAAAAATGGTAGTTCCCATGCTTAAAGGATATAGACGGGTTTCTCCTGACAATTGACAATGGTCTCATGGTCGACATTACAACTTTAATTCCGTATTCTTTTGTAGCTGAATTTAAATTCCACCATCTGCCACTGTGGGAATCAAACCTGGATTCCTAGAGCATTAACTTCCACTGGGCCATCACCTCCCTGTTAAAAAGAGGCAAAGATCAACAATAACATGAAAAAGTGTAGGAATTTTAATGTGGAAATGTTAGAGCCACGATGATATTTTATCTGGGAGAAAACATATCAAGTTGCTCTGAAACTCAGCAGTAATTGTTGCCTCTCATTACAACACAATCTACTATTCAGTGTTTGTATGTGTCACGTCCTATTTTTGAGAAAGTTCACACACATTGTTTTCAGTAGATGTACCCATGAGGAGGCTAACCACATTTTCACACAGGGCTGGTTTGTTCTCACTAATGGATGGAGATTAATGGGAAAGTTGGATGACTCCAGCAAAAACCAGAACAGATTCAGAGGCATTTTCTGGGATGTATGGGATGGATGGAATGGAAGTGAAAAGATCGGGGAGTTGGGGGTAGAAAGTCGAATGGAAACACTGAAATATGGGCTCACCTGCATGCTGCAGAGTTCTAAATCCACTCTGTGGAATGTCAGCCCAGACAGTGTCCACTAGCAGAGCAAGCCCACAAGAAGTGGCAGGACAGTGGTAATATTCTGGACTCCATGAAGTCACATGAAATCATATCAGAGAAATCTCCCGCTGCTTTCCACTTACCTCCCTCCCTCAGCAGATCAACTAGCACTCCTCCATGTTAAATACCATTTGGGAAAAAACACAAAGGCCAACAAGGACATAAAATGCACTTTGGGTGGGGGATTTCAATGTCTATCACCAAGGAAAACTTAATAATACCACTGATGACCACGTTAACAGTGACAAAAGTGCATTAGTTCCAGGAAAACATGTGACTACACTTAAATGCCTGGGGGAACCCCTGTGTTGTTACTGGATGGAATGTTTATACTGCTGACTTTACAACAAATCAGAGGGTCACTAGGTATAGTTTTGACTTCAGAAAGTTCAAAGCCTCAGTTCAGAAGCACCAAGTGTTCAGTTCAGAAGGGAGATACTTTCTCCTGGCTGGAGAATCAAGCTTTTACTCCCGAAGATCCAGTCACCCATAGCCAAAATGTTGTTGTCTATGGAGCTTTCAAGCCGTGACAGCCTGGATAGAAATATTCAATTGTCAGAACTGATAACAATCAGGCCATTAAAACTGTAAAAGCTTCATGCTGGCAAACTCGGAAAAGAATTCAATATTGATAGGTATGATATTATTTGGGAAATCCAAACGAAGAAAGAGAATACATAATAAGCAGGAGGGTATTGCTCCTAAGTGATTTTTTTTCTTATGTGCCTCATGTTAGCAAGCACATGGCAACACCACTATATCCAAAGTATATTGGTTATGAATTGGTTCAAGTGCATATTCACTAGAGCAATCCTGAGGCTCACAGGGTTTTGCTTTGAGGACATTTGCACAACCTTGAGTTTAGAAAATTGAGGGATGATCAATATCGAGATATTTAAAATGATAAAGAAATTCATTTGGGTAGATTCAGAGAAGCAAGTACTTCTGTTTACATGAAGTAGAAAACACAAAATCTTTCCATCTTGATCTGCTGTAGGATATAAAGTAAAGTCGCCATAGTCCCTGAGGACTGTAGGGCTGCTCTCTCATTAGAGAGGGATGACTGGTGGTGGTTTACCCTGGGGGTCACCACACCTCAGGTGAAGGGTGAGATTGAAGAGTAGAGACCTGCATGGTAACCTCAGCTGATGCAGGAATTGAACCCATGCTGTTGGTGAAACTGCATGGCATTCCAACCACCAAGCCAAATGAGCTAAAATCATAGTTACGCACACAAGTGATAACAATATCAGGAATTCAACAGGCCTAGTTCTTCAAAGAATGATTCAAGTAATTACACATTATCAGCTTTCTCATGTGTTTGATATTTTAGACCTAAGAGCTCAGACATAGTGAACCCAAACACAGAGATCGCTCGGAATGGAGTTGTCATTTGTATATTTTTTGATAGGTCTTAAAGCTAGGACAGTCTTTGCTGGATTCAAGCATTGCAAGAAATAATACTTATGCTGCTGGGAAAGGTCCCGAACATTGGTTTGATGAACAAGGCAGAGAAAAGACCACACACGTTACATCCTGAAAAGCCATACTGAGAAATATTGGATCCAGTTGAAGGCAGCAATACAAAATGATATTTGGAGAGGGTCATAATGATTTCCCCCAATCAGGAACAATTGCGCTGCCAGCAGTAGACAAGATAACTGCTCAAAATTTCATGTCAGACAATCATGCCACAAAATAGTGCCTTGAAATGACCATGGTAATCTTCTAAATTACGAGCCTCATTTGCTGGAGTAGTTTTTAAATCTGGTTTTCAGCTGGAGATCTTTTTTCAATATTACTCCACCCCTTAAGAGGACACTGAAAGCTGGGAAGTAAATGGTTTAAATCTTTAAAGGGGAATATTAAAATAGAAGAACAAAATGATAGTGAGAACAAGGTAAACACATTTCTTGTTTTCCAATATAAATCTACTTCTGTTTGCATTGCAATGTTGCTATTATTAAACAACACTAACATGAGCTTTAATTGTCCACATTTTTAAAAAAATCTTTTAGGGAATTTAAGTTCTCTGGCAATTTCCAAATTGCCCTTGAATTGAATGACATGCTAGAACTTTCAGAGGGCAGGTAAGAGTCAACTGCAATGCTGCGTGTCTGTCTTGCGCATACAATCCATCATCTCACCTCATCACTATTAAGCCACCGGGGCTCACACTTGACCTATCCTTTGCCACATCCCATCCATAATTCACTACTGCTTTGTCCCCAGCGCCCAGCTGTAAACCCGCACCTTGCCATTGTCCAATTGGGAAAAACAAATATATGCAAACAATCAGGCAATTCCAAATATGAAACTTTATTTGCAGACAGCAAATTAAATTAATAGAGGCTGCATTGTGCTCCACAAAGCAAACCAACTTCTCCAATGATGACCAATGACTATTTCTACAATTCTACAATTGTATGCTGTGCACAGGCCTTATCGACTGGAACCTGTTGATTTGTCAATAAGATGCTGTGTGGCTTATAGTACCGGAACCCGCTGAGCTCCATCCTTACAGGGAGATCTTCCTTCTCCCCAATGTCCTTGGAAGGCTACTCCCATTTCCCCCTGTTCCTCAGTATCCAGTACATTGCCTTGTTGCCTGCTCCAATTGTGCAGCACAACACGATGGTTGCAGCACACTGTGTCTGGATTATACTGAAGGCACCCTCTCCTGGACCAGTCGATACAGCAGGACCCTCATCTTCAGTAGCCCCATTGTGGGCTCCACCACAGCCTAGATGAAGCCTGTGCAGTATTGTGTCTATGCTCTGCATCAGTCAGACAGTCACAGATCACTTGGAAATGAATAGAATTGAACTCCCTCCCATTGATCAATTCCACAGTGTTGTGATTTGCTCCACTCAGTGTGTATAATTGATGGCACCCTGTACTTGGGAGACCTTCCTGAATCACACTGCTCAGGGATTCAGAATTGATCTTCTTACAGGTGAACAAAATGAACCAATGCGATCATACACTGATGGTATTGGTTACCATCCTGTTATACTTGTGGGTGCATGACAGAGATATGCCACACAAGTCATCCATCACACCTTGAAAGGAGCTAGTCACAGAGATGTTCACAATAGCTGTGACCTTCACAGCCTCCAGAAAAGGATGGCCTCCCACTCCTGCAATGCTCATGCATCTCTCCAGCATCTGGCATTGCTTGGGCACAGTGTCCTGGGAAATACAAAGCCTGTACTGACACTGCGCCTCACTTAACTTCAACAATGAGATTTGGTGTGCAAAAACTCTGCTCCTCCTGTGGGTCCCCACACATACCGAAGGGGCCCTATCATTAACATCATCTGGTTGAGCTGGGTGCCTTTCATCCTCTGCAATGGATCTCTGCTGCTTTTGGTCTTGATATCAGGCCTGCATTTGCCTTCACCTTCTTAGGAAGGCTCCCGCAATGACCCACACCCCACCAGCAGCTGGTTCCATGGCTCTTGCTAGCAATGATCTTTGTTGGTAACGTAAGGAGTAAAACAGGTCCTGACCTCTGAGAAGTTAGTGGCAACATTCTATGCAGTTGAGGGCTAAGCACACTTCTCCACACAAAGAGATATGCAACACAATGATGGACTGGCAGGTTGAATTATAGAATCCTTAAGGTCCAGATAGAGGCCGTTCGACCCATCACGTCTGCATCAACATTCCAAAGTGAATCCCACCCTATTCCCAGAATCTCGCATTTCCCACGTCTAATATCCCTAGCCTGCACATCCTCGGACACTACGGGGCAATTTAGCATGGCCAATCCACCTAATCTACACATTTTTGGACCGTGGGAGGAAACTGGAGCACCTGGTGGAAACCCACGCAGACATGAGGAGAATGTGCAAACTTCACAAAGTTGCTTGAAGCTGGAATCAAATCTGTATGCCTGGTGCTGTGAGGCAGCAGTACTAACCACTGAGCCACCATGCCACTACATGTCCCAGTGATGTGGCGCATTCCTATTCTTAAATATCTTGGCCTCCTCCTGAGGTTCCCAGTGTCACTGATACCCATCCAGGTTGATTCATTCCGTACTATATTGAGAAACAGCTGAAGATGCTGGGTACAAAAGTAGTGACGGACCCTGACAGCATCCCATCCATCCATCATACTGAAACC
Source organism: Ginglymostoma cirratum (assembly GCA_024137785.1). NCBI lineage: Eukaryota > Metazoa > Chordata > Chondrichthyes > Orectolobiformes > Ginglymostomatidae > Ginglymostoma > Ginglymostoma cirratum. The sequence continues at coordinate 31,563,406 of JAHRHZ010000025.1, forward strand.
TTGTGCCCCAGAACTGACCTAACCCGAAGCCATGTTTTTCTAGTACGGATACAACACTGTCATCTACTGAGAATGCTTGTCCTATTTGTTTGAAATCAAATACAGCCAATTACAACCTAATCAGTCTCCTTTCATCAGCAAAGCAATGAAGGTTGTCATCAACAATGCCATTAAACAGCATTCACATTCCAAGAAGCTGCACACCAATGATGAGCACAGGTTCCATCATGGCTACCCGACTTCTGTGTGTACTATAGTCCAAACTTGTCAAAGGAGCTGAAGTCAAGAGATGAGGTGAACATGACTGTCCTTGACAACAGGGCAGCATTTGACCTAGATGCCTGAGCAAAATTGAAGTCAATAAAATCAGGGAGAAATTTTCCACTGATTGAAATCACTTCTAGCGCAATGGAAGATGGTTCTATCCATTGGAGCTCAATTATCTCAGCCTTAGGGCTCACGGCAGGAATTTGTCAGGGTAGTGTCTAAAACTCAGTGAACAGCTGCTTCATTGATAAATTTCCCCCCATCCTAAGGTCAGAAGTAGGGAGATTGGCTAATGATTTGCCCAATGTTCAGACAAAACTCAGAAATTTATTCTACAATTTACAAATTCTGCTAGTTATTCTACATAACAATATTCTCAAAAGTTATTTGAGAAATATAAACAAAGAGGTCACTGATTGTGTCCTAAACGACAGTTTAATAGCCTGTTTGTTGCATATATATTTCTGTTTTCCTTTCAGCTTTATTCCTCTTTTACGACAATCTGTCATATCATCTAAAGTCACAGTAAGCAAAGTTGTGTGTTCAGCTTCATCACCTGATGACAATGAGGGCAAAATAGTAAATAAATCACCAGTGCTCCTGATTTTTATTCATAAATGAAAATGGTATGTGAAATATGGAATTGTTTTGTCCAGATGAGCAACTTGCTAATGCTCACAATGAGAAATAGTCACTTGGAATAGAGTCAGAAAGACAATCAGTAACTTCATAGAATCCTGAATTCAAAGAGATAGAAAAGGGTTTGTTTGTTACTAATTGTTCTTGCCTCAAAAGCTCTTTACAAAAAACTGTTTATGCAGCATCTTTCAAAATCTCAGGACATCCCAAAGTGAAGTCTATAAAGTGCTGTAATCTGGAGTTGCAGCAATAAGTTTTCACACAGTTTACTTCCTTAATTAGATAATGACAGTATTTTTTTTGTTTGGCACGGTTTGATGATATTGTGGAAAAATCTTTGTTCTTTCATGGCATGTGAGCATCTCTGGTAATACTAGCATTTGTTGCCCATCAGTAATTGCTTGCCACAACACATCGCTGAGTCTTTGGAGTCACATGTTGGCCAGACTGAGTCAGGATGTCCGGATTTCCTTTCCAAAAAGACATGATGAAGCAAAGGTCTTTTCAGAACCATTAATGATAATTGTCACTTTTGTGATAACTGGTAATAATGTTATATATTCAAGATTTATCAACTGAGTTTAATTCCCACCAGCTGCTGCTGTTGGATCAGAACCCATCTTCCTGGAGCATTAGACTGGAACTCTAGAGGATTAAGACTACACCATTGTCTCGCATATGCTCATAGAATCATAGAGATGTACAACATGGAAACAGACTCTTCAGTCCAACTCGCCCATGCTGAGCAGATGTCCTAAATAAATCTAGTACCATATGCCAGCACTTGGCCCATATCCATCTAAACCCTTCCTATTCATATACCCATCCAGGTGCCTTTTAAATGTTGTAATTGTACCAGCCTTCACTACTTCCTCTGGCAGTTCATTCCATACACACACAACCCTCTGCATGAAAATGTTGCCCCTTAGGTCCCTTTTAAATCTTTCCCCTGTCACCTTAAACCTACACCCTCTAGTTTCTAGACCTTCTCTATTCACCCTATCCATGCCCCTCATGATTTTATAAGCTTCTGTAAGGTCACCCCACAGGCTCCGAAGCGCCAGGGAAAATAACCCTAGCCTATTCAGCCTCTCCCTATAACTAAAACCCTCCAACCCTGGCAACATCCCTGTAAATCCTGTCTGAACCCTTTCATGTTTCACAACATCCTTCCGATAGGAGGGAGATCAAGATTGTGCATAATACTCCAAAGGTGGCCTAACCAATATCCTGTATAGCCGCAATATGACCGCTCAACTCCTATACCCAATGTACTGACCAATAACGGCAAGCACACCAAATGCCTTCTTCACTATCCTATCTACCCGTGACTCCACTTTCAAGGAACTATGAACCTGCACCCCAAGGTCTCTTTGTTCGGCAACGCTCCCCAGGACCTTACCATTAAGTGTATAAGTCCTTTCAGAGATAGTAGGAACTACAGATGCTGGAGAATCTGAGCTAACAAGGTGTAGAGCTGGATGAACACAGCAGGCCAAGCAACATCATAGGAGCAGGAAGGCTGACGTTTCGGGCCTAGACCCTTCTTCAGAAATGGGGGAGGGGAAGGAGGTTCTGAAATAAATAGGGAGAGAGGGGGAGGCAGATAGAAGATGGATAAAGGAGAAGATAGGTGGAGAGGAGACAGACCGGTCAAAGAGGTGGAGATGGAGCCAGTAAAGGTGAATGTAGGTGGTGAGGTAGGGAGGAGATAGGTCAGTCCAGGGAGGATGGACAGGTCAAGGGGGCAGGATGAGATTAGTAGATAGGAGATGGGGGAGGGGCTTGGGGTGGGAGCAGGGGATAGGTGGAAGGACAGGTTAGGGAGGTGGGGATGAGCTGGGCTGGTTTTGGGATGCGGTAGGGGGAGGGGAGATTTTGAAGCTTGTGAAGTCCACATTGATACTATTAGGCTGCAGAGTTCCCAAGCGGAATATGAGTTGCTGTTCCTGCAACCCTCGGGTAGCGTCGTTGTGGCACTGCAGGAGGCCCAGGATGGACATGTCGTCTGCGGAATGGGAGGGGGCGTTGAAATGGTTTGCGACTGGGTGGTGCAGTTGTTTAATGTGAACTGAGGGCAGGTGTTCTGCAAAGTGGTCCCCAAGCCTCCGCTTGGATTCCCCGATGTAGAGGAGGCCACAACGGGAACAGCGGATGCAGTATACCACATTAGCAGATGTGCAGGTGGACATCTGCTTGATGTGGAAAGTCTTCTTGTGGCCTGGGATGGGGGTGAAGGGGGAGGTGCGGGGGCAGGTGTAGCACTTCCTGCGGTTGCAGGGAAAAGTGCCTGGTGTGGTGGGGCTGGAGGGGAGTGTGGAGCAGACAAGGGAGTCATGGAGAGAGTGGTCCCTCTGGAAAGCAGATAAGGGTGGGGAGGGAAAAATGTCTTTGGTGGTGATGGTGATTTAACAGTTTGTCCACAAGATCAAATTCCAAAGTCTAGCAGGCCCTCAGTATGATACTAGAGTGCCAACCTTGAAATTTTTCTTTAAGTGAGACTGAACCAGAAACCTATAACTCAGAGACAGAACTTGTGTTCAAATTGTACTTCTCCTGGCTGTTGACGATTTCTAGAGATTTGCAGAAGAAAAAAGTGTCTTCTGCACATGCCATTGATGAGCCTGCTTCAATTCAGCTTGACAGTCACAGAAGGAGGCTATTCAACATTCAAACAAAAAGGTCAGAGCTGGAGTTGCAGGAGTCAGCAGAAGAGAATAGGAATGCACTTGATCAGATATCAGATCAGGAAGGAATAATTGCAGCGACTCTGCCAGATTTTTCACGTACAGCTGTGTGTCCCTGGTGCATGTCTCACTCTCAGCTCCTAAATATTCTTTTGCTGTATTAGCTATCTGCACAGCCTTCCAGTGCTGGTGGGAATGTTTGATCTGGCAAGTTAGCAACAGTTGAATTTGCAGCTGTTTATTTGGTTTACTGCTTCAATCATCAGTCCAAATCTGAGGTATGACACGAAACATCCATTCACACAGAAACACCTGTGAAAAGGGACATTGAAATATAAAAAGCAGCTTTAAGTGGTTAAATTACTTGTGTCAGAATAGTACGCGTGTTTGTATTTAATTAGTTACACAAAATACTGGAAATCTGAAACAAAAAAATGTAGGGAATAGATTAAGGAAAGTTTAACTTGCCTTTCATCTTTACACATTCAAATTTTTGTGGCTTTTCCAACATTTCATAGCTGTGTCAAATTATCAACGCTGTTGGAAGTGTTCAAAGTAATTAGTGTACATAATTTTGAGTTTTGTGTTTGTGTGTACTCAGTAAATGAATTTATTTGAAGAGGAGCTTTTCTTTCATTAGAACTGCAGTTATACACTCCTAAACATAGAAATTATTCCAATGCATTTACTGGATAAAGAGATACAGCTGCTGGTAGAGCTTTGATTCAGAGGCTGCAATGCATGGTTTACAGTTGTAGCTAGAGAAGATGATGACAAGAGCTTGCTCTTAGGGTGGCATGGTGGCTCAGTGGTTAGTACTGCAGCCTCACAGCACCAGGATCCCGGATTTGATTCCAACCCCAGGTGACAGTCTGTGTGGAGTTTGCACATTTTCCCTGTGTCTGTGTGGGTTTCCTCTGGGTGCTCTGGTTTCCTCCCACAGTCCAAAGATGTGCAGGCTAGGTGGATTGGCCATGCTAAATTGCCCGTAGTGTTCAGGGGTGTGTGGGTTAGAGGGGGATGGGTCTGGGTGGGATGTTCCAAGGGTTAGTGTGGACTTGTTGGGGCAAAGGGCCTGTTTCCACACTGTAGGGATTCTAATTCTAGATGCTTTGCACAATTTGGCTGCTGTGTTTTCAACAGTACAGCAGACACGACACTTAAAGCATTTCACTAGTTATGAAGCCCTTTGGGACATCCTAAGGTCATGAAATGCAATTTATATATGAAAATCTTTTGCTCTTTAGTAAGAACCTGAAACTGAACTGATCAAAACAGCTCGTGCATTCACAAACATTCTCCATCACATACTTGGTTACAGCAGTGTGTACTATCAACAGAATGCACTGCAAAAATCCATGAAAGCTCCTGAGATAACACCTTCCAGAACAATGACCACTACCATCTAGAAGGACAAGGTTAGCAGATACAATTGTGCACCAACAACTGCAAATTCCCCTTCAAAGCCATTCAGTGTTTAGACTTCGAAATACGTTATTATTCCTCCACTGTAGCTGTGTTAAAATCCTGAAATTCCATTCCAAACAGTATTGTGAATCCACCTACATCACATGAACTGCAGAAGGCAAATTTGTATGGGCAATTTGTATGGGCAATTTGTATGGGCAATTTGTATGGGCAAATTTGT
>JAHRHZ010000025.1:31576908-31634257 GCA_024137785.1 Ginglymostoma cirratum
AGGAAGAGTCACCGGACCCGAAACGTTAACTCTGTTTTTTCCTTCACAGATGCTGCCAGACCTGCTGAGCTTTTCCAGCAACTTCTGTTTTTGTTCCTGTAGGACTATAACCTGGTGTCATGTGATTTCTGATCTTGTCCACGCCAGTCCAATACCGGCACCTCCACATCATTCTTATGATGGTATCAGGATGTATAGGAATGCAGTGGGGAGCTAAGTTGTCATCCAATTGGGAGAAAAAATAAGGACCAAATCAAAAGAACTGACAGGAAAAGACTTTTGCAGGACATGAAAATGCTTTGTTGCATTGTTAATGATATGGAATGCATAACAAAAACAGAAATTGCTGGAGAAACTCAGCAGGCCTGGCAACATCTGTGCAGAGAAAACAGAGCTAATGTTCTGCTCCAGTGACGCCAAAATGTTAACACTGCTTTCTCTCCACAGGTGCCAATAGATCTGCTGAGTTTCTCCAGCAATTTCTGTATTTCTATTGAATTTTCAGCACCTGTGGGTTTTTTTGTGTGTTTCTTGTACGATATTCATAAGTACTTTGCACTGGAAATATGACACTGGGTCATAGAGTCATGCAGCACAAAAAGAGACCCTTTGGTCCAACTAGTCCATGCTGAACATAATCCCAAACTAAACTAGCCCTATATGCCCGCTCCAGGCCCGTATCTCTCCAAACCTTTCCTATTCATGTACTTATCTAAGGGTCTTTAAAATGATGCAATCCATGAAGCACACAGCAAATACAGTGATTACAACAGCGGGCCATAATTCTGTGGTTAGTAACTCACCTCCTAACTCCTGTCCACCATCCACAAGATACTTTTCTGGGTGTATTTTCTATGCAGTGCTAACAACACTCAGGAACATCAACATCTTGCAGGGCAAATCATATAACTAAATTGGCATCCCACCCCACCACTTCCACATTCAGTCTATTGACCACTGATGCACAGTGGGAGCAGTGAGTACATCCATTAGGTGCACTGCACTTGCTCACCAAGGCTGTTCCAAAAGCACCTTCCAAACCCGTATCCTCTAACACCTAGAATCCCAATGGCAGCTGAGGCATGGGAAGACCACTGCCTGCAAACAACGTCCTATCTAATGTTCTGCACATAACGATCAGCATTGGCATTCTGGTTGCAACATTGATGCCCATTTTTGGAAGACGCTGCCACACAGGGACCTCAGAGACCCATGCAGCCGTAATGAAAATTAAGGGAACATTGCCTGCATGTTTGCCTCCGAGACACACATTATCCTTCCTTGGAAATGTATCACCGCTCCTTCAATGTCACTGGGTCAAGATTCTTCAACTCCCTCTTGACCAGCACTGTGGATTCACTTACACTGGTTCTAGAAGGCAGCTTGCCACCACCTTCTCCAGAGCCATTAGAGAAATGGCAATAACTTAGCCAGATTGCTTATATCCCATGAATAAGTAATAATAAAAGGAATAATATCATTTCCTGGATTAACTGTGGGACAATAACCTGGTTGAGAAGTTCAAGGATATCAAAAAGTGTAACAATCACCTCATGATATACAAGTGCCTTTCAAACACAAAAGTATCCAAAGTGCTGCTGAGAAATAGATGATAAGCTAATAATGGAGTTATTTGAAGGAATGATTTAACCTTTAGTGGAGGGTCAGTTTTCAGGAGGATCTCAAAAGAAGAGACGATGCAGAGGGTAGGGAGTTATGGAAGAATTCCATTGCATGGAGCCTCAACAACTGAAGGCTTTGTTGCTTGAGAAATGTATGCCAGATAGTTGATGAGAAGCCAATATTAGAAAGATATAAGTACTGTGATGCTGTAGGTTTTGTGAGTCTGAAAGATCTTACATTCAGCTAGGGAGGGGGGAGATCATGAATGGTTTAAACATGAACTTGAGAGTTTAACATTGGAGCACTAAGAGTAAATACATGCTGGAAAAGACAGGAATGAACAGTGAGCCAGACCTGACGAGGGGTAGGACGCAGACAGTAATGCTTTCAAAGTATTGACATTTCCAGGGGGTGGAGATGAAATTTGCCAGAAAAAGCAATGACATAATTGATGCTGGTGGTGAGAAGAGAATGGGTGAGTGTTTCACTGTCATCTAGACTGACAGAGAGAGAGAGAGTTAATTGATAATACAGAGATGGAATGTATCCGTGTCTGGCATGGAGAATATGTAGTGTTAGAAACCTCAGATTGTGAACAATTTGGTAACCCTAAAGTAATTAACTGGTAGCAACAAAAGAAATTGATAATTATCATTGATCTCCAAAGGTGATTTGAGGAGTGGGTGGTTTTAGCCAGGAAGGGCAATAATGCTCGAGGCCTGATTATGCTCAAGTTGGTCCACCCTGTACTGAACAGTGAAGCCAGATGTCCAACAGCCATGCCCTATTGACTTGGAAGGAAGATAGGGTTCACACCAGAAGGCCTGGTTGAAAAGGGGGCAATGAAACGTTGTAATCAAGTCAAAACTAACCAAAGCAGAAATGGTTAAGAAGATTGATGATGAAACATAAGCCATTTGAATCTGAAGAAACCTCTCAAATTCACTTTGGCATTGCTTCATCCTTTCATATTGAAAACTTTATGAGTCACGATTAGTATCATTTCTGTGCTTATAGTGGCTGATTCAGCTTGATACCATTGGCATGCAGTTAGGTCCGCACTGAACAATTATTGATGATGATATTGCAACAGCTAATTCAGCAATACATGATTTGAAGAAGTTTATCTTTGGGAAATTCTAGCTCCACAGTATGTTTATTATTTTTCAGGCAAGAATTTACAGAATTCTGTTATTGTGTAAAATTAAAACAGTGAGAACATATTTTAGGGCTTGTGATCCATTCTTTCCTGCCAGAGATAGTCAAGTGGAATAAAGTGTACATCTAATCCAATGTGAATTAATACCAGACAAACTTTCAAACTGCTAAAATTTAAATACAGGATCAAATCATATTTATCTCAATTTCAAACAAAGCACATGAGAACCTACATTCCCTTGAATTTTTCCTGTGCTATGTGGAATTCTGAAGCTGTGCCTGACAGCGACTTCCAAGTCAATCCTTCTGTGTGTAAATGTGCGTGGACCCTCTGAGTGGCTGACAGAGAGTATTGAAGAGAACACTATCCTTTCACCTCTAGAACTGAAGCTTGGTAATGGCACAGTATTTTTGAATTAAAGATATATGAGATCGATACCTAGGATGAGTTGGTTGTCTTATGAAGATAGGTGGGACAAGCTGGGCTTCCACTAGAGTTTAGAAAGTTGAGGGATAACATGTATAAGGATTGAAGTGTATATGATCCTGAAAATCAAATTAGTAAGATGGTTGTGAAAGGATATTTCCTATTTTAAGTCGGTCCAGGACTCGGGGGTGTTGTTTTAGATTAGGTCTTGTCCTTTTAGGACAGTGATGAGGAGAGCATTTCTTTCTCTCTCAGAGGGCTGTCCGACTTTGGAACTCTGTCTCAGATAGAAGCAAAATCATTAAATATCTTTAAGTCAGATGGACTCTTGTTAGACAAGGGATTCAAAAGTTATGAGGGGCCAATGGGAATGTGAAATTCATAGCACCATCAGATCAGCCACGATTTTACCGAATAGTAAAGCAGGCTTGAAGGGCTGAATGGTCTACTCCTGCTCCTGTTTCTTACATTAGTGTGTATGCTCATAACAACAGTCTCTCTCAGGTTCTCTCCATGTAAGTGAAGACTTTCATCCCTGTTACCATTCTAGTAAACCTCCTCTGCACCCTCTCTCATGCTTTACCATTCTTTCCCAGAATGTGATGCCCAGAATTTGCCACAATATTGCAGCTAGGACAGAACCAGTGTTTTATAAATGCTGAGCATAATTTCCCTGTTTTCATAAAATGTGCTTCTAATTATAACGTCAAGAATCCACCGGCGTGTTTCCTTTGATTTATCATTCCTCCTTCAAAGAATCATGTACATACACCCCCAGGTCTTTCTATTCCTGAGCCTTTTCTAAAATTGTATCATTTTATTTATACTTCCACCTTTCATTCCTGCTACCAAAATAAATCTCTGCGTGCAATTTATTGGCTGAGTTTTCCTGGACCTAAGAAGCTGTGTTTGGAACAGCTCAGCAGGTCTGGCGGCATCTGTGAAGAAAAAGTCAGAGTTAACATTTCGGGTCCTCAGATCATTCTGAGGAAAGGTCACCGGACCCGAAACATTAACTCTGGTACTTTTCTTCACAGACCCTGTCACAACCTGCTGAGCTTTTCTAGCAACTTATGTTTTTGTCCCTGATTTACAGCATCTCCAGTTCTTTCAGTTTTTATTAAGCTGTATTTGGGGATGGGGAGGGCACATTTCCATGGAGTGGGATGGTGGCCTTTCTATTTTGAGCATCACCAAATTTTCAAATGTCTCATTTTTTTTGTTATTATCTGATCCAATTTCCCTATTACCACCTCCTTTGGTGTAACATTGGCAGCCTTCTCTCTTTAAAAAAGACAGATGTAATATACTTTAACCATTTATACATTCAGTTAGATACTGGGCATAAATTCGCAGCAGAACGTCTAAATATCAGACAGAGTTAATATGAGATTTTGTGGAAAGTGGGGCCATCATTTCATATTGAAAGACAACTGCTGGGTTGCAGTAACACTGCCTCTACTAGAAAATAATGCAGGAAGTCTTAAGTCTTGGCTTAAGTTGTACCAAATCTGGATAAGAGTTTCTTGGCAAGAGTTGTCAATACAAATCAAACTTATCCATTCACTAGTAAAAGATATTTTTCATCTTGATTAGCATAAAACACAGAAATCAAGAAATGCTTTGCCACAATCATTATGGAGGGAAGACAAAATGTTTCTTATTTCTCCATTGATTTTGCTTTCTGATGTCTGTATGTTCCTACAGAAGCATTCCTACTCTCTCCTGCTTTCTAACGAGAGGTCACACTGATGATACTGTACTGTTTTGAAAGCAGTTTCCCAGTACAAACAACAGATAGCTTGGAAAATGAATTTCTTCTGTCTTACCTCCAGATGCCATCTGGGAGCATTTACAGCCACATTCATCATTGTCAGCGTCCTTGGTGCTAAATTTTGTACCAGAGGGGCTGAGGCTGCTGGTTCTCCCGGCTGTTCCACTGTAACCCTTTATGTGGAGCCTATGAGATAAACAGAAAAAAATTGAAACAATGCATCCGATTGCCAGACTTTTCCTCAGCTCAACAAAAGAAGCTTCTTTCGGCGTTTGCTGTTAAATAACTGAAGTAAACAGCGACTTATTAATATGACCTAGCCAAAATAAATTTGCAATTTATGCATATTTAACATCTCTGTGACTGCAATTAATTAATAATTGCCCCAGATTTCGCTGCAATAACCATGACACCTGAACAACGCACAGCGTTAGTAATGTGAAAATTTTCCATAATGAATTGTGAATTACCATCAGTAGCTGTTTGATGTGTGTTGATTTGGTATTTCACACTTATCCACCCTGCGATTTTCTTTATTTGCTCGTTAATTACTCACTATAGTTATAGAAAATCAAGTCTAATAACTAGAGCAGGCACTGTTTTGAGCAAGGTGAGAAGTGTTAATGATTAACAATCAACATCCCTGGGCCAGAAAACGAATAATTTGCACTTCTAACCAGATATTAGTTTATTTTTGTTTTCAACATGATAACTGATGTAGTACAAGTTGTTTTATCTGTAAAGCTATTTCATCCATGCTGCAGCAGACTGTGGATTATTCAAGCATTAGGCAGGGAACATCATGTTAATGATGAGGAGTCAAATATTTCAACCCTTCACTTGAATATAAATGTTTCACAAAAATATATCATACTTAACAAAAATGATACACTATGAAGATATATTTCTAAACAAATGGTGAAGGCTAGCTACAGTATCCTGCATATGGTTTCCATTAGACCAGTATTTATTATCTTTGGTCCAGACAGTTTAACTAACTGAATGAATATTCTTTGCATGGAAATATTTTTCGAATTACTTGTCTAAATTCTGCTAAAGTGTGCCCTGTTAGATAGAATCATATTATCCCTACAGTGTGGAAGCAGGTTATTTGGCCCATCAAGTCCACACTGACATTCTGAAGGGCATCCTACCCAACCACAACACCTCTCCTACCCAATCCCTGTAACCTTGCATTTCCCATCACTAATCCACCTTGCCTGCATATCTTTAGGCTGTGGGAGAAACCAGAGAACCTGGAGGAAACCCACACGGACACGAGGAGAATATGCAAACTTTACGTAGACAGTCACCTGAAGTTGGAATTGAACCCACGTCCCTGGAGCTGTGAGGCAGTGGTGCTAATAACTGAGCCACCGTGCCACCCTCATAGTTTCATGTATGCTTAGTTTTTCATTTATTTTCCAAGTGGATGTAGGTTCAAAAGCAATAGGGCATTGGAGACCAACAGCATATCTTCTTAACCAATGATACAAAAAGAATTAGTTAAGGAAATAAGAAACAGCTGAGAAATGAATTCATTTTAGTATTGAGGAAAATTCAGGGGTAGCAATTGGCCTAGGAGTATTTTTGCAGACTATTAATCCAGAGAGAGTGTGAGTGAGTAAATGTTTGTGTGTGTGCGCGCGTGCGTGCGTGTGTGGAATTAAGGCAGACATAGATTAACTCACATTGTAGCTGACTTGATAATCAGTCTATCACTTGTTTGACGGATAGGTTTGCCTGTAACAAACATGTTGTATTTAGTTTATTCAAATGATTGGTGAAAGCCTCTTTTGTCTTAGTTAACAGTAATAAAAAGGGAAAAATAATCATTTTTGATGATTGAATAAAGCGTATACACTTTTGGTACAGCTGTGGAGTTGTCCAGCGTACTCCTTCTGCCAGAGTCATAATATTCTCCAAAAAGATTTCATGATCTCAGTGGGGAGGATTTCCTCTTTCCCAATGCTACTTTTAATCTGGTTTCAAAAGACAGGAATCTACAGACATCAGCTGCTTGAAACAGGGTAATCAGTCAATCAATCTGAAATATCCTTACAAATAGAACTAAAGTTAAAAGCACTAAATTCCTTCACTTACAATTTAGGGAGTGTAATAAATAATAAAAATGTATTCAAATAGAAGCAAAACATTTTTTTTTCTAAATACAATATTTTGGTGTTATAATGGAGAAATTTGATATTCCTCAAGTAAGTTATCGTTTCAAGGCCACTGAAGGTGATTGGTAATAATTCTAATGTTTCTAGTGTGCTGTTAAAAGAAAGCAAGTTACATCTCTTTCAATAATTCGTGACTTCTTCAATATTTTCAGAGTAAGGTATATGAATTAAGTGCAAATTTCTCTCATTCTATAAATTGGCCATTCATTACATTTTGGAGGTTGTGATGTCAACAGCATTTCCTCCAGAGAAAGTTGGACTCACTGTAAACCATTCCTGACTTGTCATGTTATTCTGCACACATGTGGACTCCAGAACCATCGATCAGTTTCAGTTGTGCATAATGATCATGTTGCTGTCATAATCACTAGAAAATCTGGACATTTAAGACAGGATGGAAGGTATCTAGCATGCTCAAGAAAAAATAGAACAAAAGGAAAGAGGGTGATGTACTTCTAAATGAAAGAAACATCCAGAAGTTTAAGCAAATTCATGGCGCATGAGAAGTTAACCAAGGTATTATTTTTCTGCTTTTAAAAATTCATAGCAAGAAAATACTGGTGTCCATCATGAAGAGGAAAACCATCCACTTACGGTGAAATAAGCAATGTGTATCCAAATCAATTGCTGAAATTTAATGGGGAATTTATGCCAAGCTAATACAAATTGTGAATGCCCAAGTGATTTTCAAATTAGTAAATTACTGCATGATTGCTTCATGACCCAATGCCTCAGAGACACAGAAATGAAAAGATATCATGGCTTGGTAATTGTAAGTGAATTAAAAAACATTAAACGGGGAATGACTATGGAAACTAATATTTATACAGTACACTTAAGTTAGAGAAATACCATGAGGCTCTTAGTAGTTAGATCAACATAACTTAATACCATCAGTTGAGACCAAATGAATTCCCTTTAAAAGCAAACCACTGAGTATCTAGAATGATGAAGCATGGTCCTAAATGGATCAACAGTATACTCTGTAAAGAAATAAAACATGGCCGAAATATTTTGTTACAATGCTGCACTGAAAAGCTCGACATTAGAATAATGGAATTTGAACGTAAAGCTTAGAAGAAGGTAAGACATCACTTGAAGACTAGGAGGAAATTACTGGGCCAAAGTTAGGTTCAGGAGGGGAGAAGATATTCCCCAGGAAATAGCATTGGTAACTCTATTGTTCTTATTCAGGTTAATGATTCAAGTAAGGAAAACCATCAAACGATAGATGAGCGCAGGAAGGAGTTAGTGTTTGATTTGTACAGTCAGCCCAAGGCCTGCCAAATGAAGTTGATCAATCTAAGTGTTCAGAACAGCAGCCAGGTTTATTTTAATCAATTTTTATGTAAATTTTGTTCACATAGCACCACTTCAAAACTGCTTTACAGATTACATAGACTTCCCATGAGTTGACAGCACCACAGGCTAATAATGCGTGAACATCCCACATGGGTTTCTCCATTGATAGCATGAAGAAAGCAGTGCTGTATGAATGAGCTTTGAACCCGTAATTTTTAATACATCCAATTACTGAGAAAGCAGCAACCAAAACAAATGATGCAGAAATAAGTTGCTAAGCCATTAAGTCATCCTTGAAGGATATGATACGGAATATGTACAGTACCCTGTAGCAGAATGAACTTAATGTGAGGTAATCTACTTTGTGTCCATGATAGATCAATATAGTCTCTAAATGACAAAAGCTGGGAGCGGGGGGATTTAGAGACTTGCATGAAATCATTAAAAGCTAGTAGGCAAGCACAAAATTAATTTACAAGGCTACTGGAGTGTTGGTCTTTACCTCTAGAAGACTGGATTGCAAAGAAATGATAGCCTAGTCATATAAAACTAGTCAGACTACATCTGAATTACTGCGTTTACTTCTAGGAACACAAATATATCATAGTCTTTAATGGGGCACAATGCAGATCATCAAAATGATCGAAAATGATCCCAGGAACGATACTCATTGCCCCCGAAGAAAATTCAGACCCAAACTGACTGCCTGTAAAAATGGCCTTGCCCACCACCCACAGGAAGAAATGAGAGGTCAGACTTGCACTTCTCAGTAAAAGGCAATCCTGGTGTTGAGACCTGCCAGGGCAATCTGATTGTTTTAACAGTCCCCACAACAAAATGTTGCATTTTGCTGGGACTTCAAACATTCCCCAGAAATAGGAAACCATGAGCACTGGCCTCCAGGGTGTGGGACAGAAAGGGGTCAGAGAAGATAGGGAGGCACGCATGGGATGGGAAGCTGGAATTCAAGGATTTTTGGAGGCACAATGTGTAAGGTGGGAGGGGTTGTGAGGTTGGTGAGGGAAATGCCTTTTAGATGCTGAGGGGCCCATCACCAAAGCAGGTGAGAAAATGGCTTTGATTGCCAATGAATCTCAGAAAGAGAGGTGGACATAGGCCATTAAATAGGCAATAATTGGTTTCTTAAGGGCCTCACTAGAACTAAGGCTGTGAGGCCTATTGGGCACCATATTTATCCCTTAATACTGTAGGGACAAGATTTAGGTCGGTGAGTGGGGAAGAGGTGGGCTTGTCAGCAAAATATTTCATGTGCTCCCCCACAACAGGGAACTATGAAATCCAGCATCACCTCTTTATTCAAAGTGCACTTCAAATTTGGTACCCTCTTTCCCGAAAAAGCTCTTGAAATAGCAGGTCCATTGACAATTCCCAAACAGAAATTGGTGGATTTTTATTTCTCTAAGAACATATGGAACCAATGAAGCCAAAAGAGGATGCTTATTGGCATGATCTAACTAAATGACAGTAGAAGCTCAGAAAACAAGCTGTGTGGTTAGACTAGAGATAACAGGGCGTGGGGCTGGATGAACATAGCAGGCCAAGCAGCATCATAGGAGCAGGAAAACTTGACGTTTCGGGCCAAGACCCTTCATCAGAAATGGGGGAGGGGAAGAGGGTTCTGAAATAAATGTTTTCCTTATTTTCTGCTTTGTAACTAAGATGCTGTACCTAGCCACCTTTCTACCTAAGATGGCACTGTAAGTGGTAAGTGGTAAACTTTTCGTTGTACTCATGTAAGTACATGTGACAATAAACCTAAATAAAAACCAAAAGAACTGCGGGTGCTGTAAATCAGGAACAAAAACAAAGATGCTGGAAAAGCTCAGCAGGTCTGGCAGCATCTGTGGAGGAGAAAACAGAGTTAACTTTTTGGGTCCGGTGACTTCCTGAGTTCTGAGGAAGGGTCACCGAACCCGAAAAGTTAACTCTGTTTTCTCCTCCACAGATACTGCCAGACCTGCTGTGACAATAAACCTAAACCTAAACAAAGATTTGCTTGCTGAGATACAATTCCAGAGATATTCAAAACAATACCCACTTGGCTGATTTCTAGTATCAGAAGACTGAGTAATGAGTGAGGAACAAAAACTTGGTCTCCTTGTCCCCTGAAATGAGGTTATGAGCATTTTCATAGGACCCCAGTAAAGAAATAGCACCACATCATGTGCAAGGTGTCATTGATTGGTTTCCTGCCTGAACGTTTGCCAGATTTTTTCATTTAGCTTCCAGTTAGAGGGGGATCTGGGATGGTGAAAGCAATAGAATGAGACTAGGTTGTCGGAGAGTGTGGAAGGGAGGGTTGTTGATCTTTGAGGGGGATGGGAGTAGGGGAATGTGGTAAAGAAGAGATGCCAGTCCCACAGGAGTGGAAGACAGTTGGTCATTCCAAGGGATTGGGTTTGGGTTGATAGTAAAGTCAGTGGTGGTGTTGTGGAGGTGGGAGTGGGATGACTGCAGTGGGCTGATGATCCCTGGGTTATTGGAACTGGATTTGGATACCTGGATGCAAATCAGGGATATAGAATCATTGAATCCCTACTGTGAAGAAGCAGACCATTTGGCCTAGTGAGTCCACATCAACCCTGAGAAGAGTATCCCATCCACACCCAATCCCTACCCAATAACACTGTATTCCCCATGGCTAATCCACCTAACCTACACATCCTTGGACACTATGGCAATGTAGTACGGCCAATCCACCCTGGCCTGCAAATCTTTGGACTGTGGGAGGAAGCCAAAGCACCTGGAGTAAATCCACGCATGTCTAACACCACACAGACAGTTGCCCGAGGGTGGAATTGAACCCAGGTCCCTTGTGCTGTGAGGTAACATTGCTAACCACTGAGCCACTCTGCTGTCTCTTGTGGTGTTGGACATGTGGTGGTGGAATCAGGGACACTGCGGGGAAAATTGGTGGGGTTGCCCAACACTGACAGGTGCCCAGGATCCAAGAAGCAGATGAAAAGGCATGTAACACCCTGATTTACTAAGTCTTTTCCACAATGGAGCTATGTTGTTCCACAATCTCAAAACATCCAGTGGATAAAGCTGGAATTGTTGGTGATATTAAGAGTCACAATCGCATTATCACAAAGTACCAATGTATTTGCTTTGACTAGATTTGTTCCTTCCCACCTGCCTACTTCAGATAAAGACAGAACTGAGTGGTTTGGGGAGCAACATGACTTTCAAATCTTTAATCCCCGACCTTAGCAAACCTGCCTCTTTTGTATTTAAAATCTCTTCCCCTCCCACTGCACCACCAAAGTAATATTCTTCTGAATTGTCCAAACCCCTTTCTCTTCTCTTAATGATAAAATAACATTTACACACCGCTTTGTTCTTTTAACTTTAGAATTACTGACCTATCAGAATGTCTGAAAGACAGTAAATTATTGCTTTTAGACAGCCTCTAATCTAATGACAAAGCATCTTTCTCCAAATGGGTCCAAATTATTTTTTGTCCTACTTGTCCATATTATGCGCTACCACACAACAAATTGTGTGTATTAATTTATCATGTGAAAAAACATGTTGAATAGATATAATGTATCACCAACTGGGAAACAGATGCAACATTTATCACCATTTCCATAGACATATTTATGAACACACCAATAATGATGCTACCAGAGTGTTGTGAAGGGGTTTGCAACTTTCTTTCGAACAGGCTTAAATCTAATGTCCCTACCTCTCCTCTTATTTTATGTTTTTGCTCAAAGTAAAATTGGAGTGCTCACTAAAACCCACGATGCTACAATACTGAATAACCGTTGAGGCAACTCAAGTTTGAATCCAAATTGCAATTCTTGGATTTATCATTTACCCTTAATATGAGTGAATATCGGATATCGGTGAAGCATCAGGCCTGATGGTATATTTGAAGATAACCAAAGACTTTACTATTTTATCTTAGAACTGAAAAGATCTAAAGGGCAAAGAGGAACCCACTCCATTGTCGAAACCAGGCTGAAGTGCCTATTCCTATGCTGTGATAATTCTGTGACTATGACTCTATGACTATTACCCATAACTCAATACAAAGATAAAACAGTCAACTTGAGAATAGACTGTCCCTTCTTTCAGCTCATGAAGTGCAAGGGAAGGATTAAAAAGAGAACAATCTGGCAAGGAATGTGTTTAAAGGCCTCAGCTGTAGATAGGGAAACATAGATTCAGAAAATAAATGAAAAATAATTTAAATGAAATCAAACATGCCTGTATATTCTCTTGTCAATGCAAATTCATAAAATCTAATTGCTAACACAAATCACTACAACAAATATCATTGTTACAGGCTCATAGTGAACAATGCACAACTTTCAATCATCATTATACACTTCTACTTCAACAGTGCCAGAGTATTAGGGTGTGAAGTATGTTTATGACTGAGATAGTGAGTCTGTGATTTTGGCCAAAAAGAAGGGATTTACAGACACTGGTAAGACATTCAGTACATGAATCAAACCGAGGTCCCGAAACACCTTTTCTCCGTTGATTCATTCATGGGATCTAGATCACACTGCTCTGGCCACTAATTATTGCTTATACATAACTGCCTTTGAGAAATTTGAGAGTCACCATCTAGATGGAATGGATTAATAGTCCATTTCAGAGCGTAGTTAAGAATCAATTGTTAACACAAAAACAAAATATTGCAGATAGTGGAAGTCTCCAAGAAAATCAGAATATGTTGGAAGTACACAGCAGGTCTGACAGCATATGCAGTGAGAAACTGAGTTAATAATTCACCACTGTGACTCAACACCAAAATCTAATTATTAGTCATATTGATGTGGCACTGGGGTTATCTATATATTTCAGAACAGGTAAGTACAGCAGCTTTGCTCCCTAAAATGGCATCCCTGAAAGTGAATCAGATGCATCTTTTTTTAAAACAAGGAACAATAATCCAATAGTTTTACAATTACCATTATTGATAGTAGTTTTTTAATTCCAGATTTGTTCGATGAATCAGCATTTAATTTCCCAGTTGTCATGGTGGGAACTGCACATTCCAAAGCATTGCTAGTCCAGTAAGATAACATTATGCTATCATACATAACTTCTTTCCAAACAAAAGTCTGATGCAAAATTAGACAGAAGATTACAAGTAAGTCAGGGAAAAGCAAACTCAAAGAATCAAAACCAAAATCAGTACCTTCAGGGAAATTAGAAAAAAGTTCTGTAGTGAGCAAATATTTAATGACTTTGGCAAAAAACCAAATAGTGACTTCCCTGATGCTATCTAACATGCATTTTTTTTTGCAATACCTGGGTAGTATAACTACATCATGGAATTTCTTACCACAACACAATTATTACTATTGGTACCAGATAAAAAATCAAGAATGGCCACTAGATAAAACTGATGATTATCACCTCACATCTGTTAATCCTACAATGTGGATCTCACTATACTTCAAAGCAGACACAACGACTGAATTAAACAATCCCTGAATTAGATGGAGTTCATTATAAAGAATGATCTTTACAGCAATTTCAAGGTTATCTCAAGTATATTGCATGTGATGTCTTTAATGAGATTTCTGCTTTGTAGATTACTGATTTGCAATCATTCCCACGAAACTTTCATTGTCTATTTAATTTCATCAATTGCATGTCCTGACTTTTATAAATCCCCAACCCAAAAAATTGCATAAAAGTGAAAAGCTATGCTCTGTTCTCCACCTGGTGATAAGTAAGCACAACACAAAATATTTATTCAGACCCTGCTGAGTGCACTATTGGAGCATATCAGAAACACATTGGTTAACTAAGCTGTAACAAATTAATTGCAACCAACTCTTCAAGTGTATTGAAATAGAAGTTGAGGAGTGCATTTTTGCAATAATTTATCCGATCTTCCTCGCGGGCAAGGTCATCAGCTAGTTCCCCATCTCTGAAAATCAGCATCGCCTGGTGGCATTATTGGCTATTGGGACGATGCTGCTCGATGAAGCATAGTTTTAACACAAGAGATTTTTAGTTTGAGAAACGGTATCCAGTGCCTTTGTTTCTTTTGAAAATTAGCATATCTGTTCTTCCGAATTCCACTCTAGACCTGTTGAAGCTTTCATTCCCTACACCTTAATTGTTAAACCAAATTGTATAACGCCAACAAGGAAATGTTTTCCAGGGCTCCTAACAACTTTTATAACATCACAAAAGTTTTGAACTATAAATCAGACTCAGAAAAATGCCGAGATAAATTTAAAATGGTACTCTAAATGTAATGTACAATCTACCTCCACAATAAGTCACGTTGATAACTTAAATTTTAGTTTTGTTTCACACAGGTTGATATTCTGTTTGAGAAATACAGGAGTAAAGGACAAAAGGGAACAAACCGAAAATATGTTCCGACATATGTTCTATTGGCTTATATTACTTGGCTTACACATACATGGCATAGGCCAAGGAGATTACTATACTTTGGAAAAGTGTTTTGACAATAAGCTGAAAGTTGAAACCCAGAGCTACTCAAAACCATGGGAAAGTTGACCAAGTAATCTGAAAAACCCACAGCAGATTCCACACGACTTTTCATTCCCAATGTTTCTTTGTTGCACTCTTTGAAAATCTGCTGCTTGACATTTTGACAAACACCCTTAGTGCAGCACTTCAGGATTTATAGTTGGCTCTGTTCGCAAAATTTAAACAGCACGATTCACATTGATAAAGACCAGCATCATTTGGGAGTACCCAAGTACACTCCTGCTGAGGGTCTCTGGAGCTCAGCTCTCGCAGCCTCAAAATGTTACACAGAAATGTTTTAATACCTTATGGGTGACATAACTGCTGTAGCTAGAACACAAGCATGATAAGTTACCGTGTATTTGCCTCACTGGGTAATGGGGCTGTTCACTAATTCAACAAGCAACAATTCCTATAATTAATACTTACCACCAACAGTCTAGAATCAATTGAAATGTATTAACTGCTGACAGGGACTTCAGCAAACACATCAATATATGGGCTGTATTTTCTTGCCTCAGTTAGCTATCATCCTGGCATTTTTCAGCTGGTGTGTCCTCTATAACTCTTGAATTTAGAAACAGGAAGCGCTTATAATGCATGGAAGCGATGAAAGAGGAAAATCAGGCCATGTATCATTGTACCGATTTTAATAATTGCATTTAGACAGAGAGAAGGTAGGCAATTCATTGAGCAGGATTGGTCTGTCCAAGCAAATGTCCTTGGGTTTTTTTTTTGTGACCTCCAGAAAATCAAATCAGAATCATCATACCCATATTATTCCTGAAGATTATATTTTTGCATCTTATTCAAAAGTTATATCGATGGTGGTCCTGGAGATGAAGCCCTAAATGGATTTTGAAATAACTCCATGAAAGCCTGTATCTCATCACCAATTCACCCTTTATTTACACATGCAGAGTAACACTGACTCAGCTAGCACAGAGTCCGCTCCGAGAGAGAGATCATGGCAGATATTGTTCCAATCAGTACATCCCTCCTTTTCTAAGTGCTGGGACGTAGGCTCGTTCCTTTTCCTGGAGCTTCTCCTGGCACATTTTCGCACCAGATCCCGTTCCTCCGACTCATCCTTGGATATGAACGATGTGTACCAGCCCTTAGCCTGCCTCTTGCACCCAGAGTGCCTCGACTGAAACTCATCCTCATCTTCAGATGGTAACGGCATCAACGCTGCAACATTTGCTGTGTCCATCTCGTCCTCAGAGGTTTCTTCAATGCTTGGTGGAAGGGAAGAACCCACTGGCTCTGACAGCCTTGTCGGATGTTCTGAGGGACTGGGTATGTTTTGCTCCTGCTCTGTTTGTGAGGTTGCAGCTTTCATGTGGCACGAATGTGTTTGGTTGGCGTGCTTCTCCTACCCAAACTTTGTACGCCCCTTACCCATGCAGGGCGGTTCCGTGATTTTGACTCCGAACATTGTCCCCTGAATTAAACTGCCTCCCTCACTTAGAGGAATCATGTCCGACATTAGCATTCCTGATGCCATTTTCCCTCTCCCCTGAGGTCCAGGAAGACCAGGTTTAATCTGGTGCACAGTCTTCTTCCCATTAGCAAATTTGCTGGAGCTATCCCTGTGGTTGTGTGAAGAGTAGTCCTATATTCAAGCAGGAACTTGGACAGTTTGGTAACCGAGTCTAACTTTTACCCAGTAATTCCCATGAATGTAGGGGAGCTGCTGGTAGTAATTTTTGTCCTTGTAGGCACTCTGGACACTGCCCCACCAATTCAGCTATGTCAGCATTCAATCCTGAACACCAAACATAACTTCATACCAACATCTTCATTTTTGAAACCTGTGAATGGTGGAGTTCAGCTGGCATCTGGCAGTGACCTTTGCTCAGTTCAATCATTCTTGCTCCTCATAATAACATGCTGTTTTCTGCTGTGATTTGGTGCACCGAGTCCAGAAGGGTTTCAATTCTGGTTGTGATGTCCTTTTTGTTTCCCACATCACACCAGCTGATTTAGTTTTGCCAGGTCAGGATCATTTTGTGTCCGCAGTCTGATATTGTCAGTGGTGACCAGAAGGATGTCCAGGAAGATTAAAACCAAAATGGATTCTTCCTTTGGTGGCACCACCGGTGATGTATCCACCAGTGGAAGGCAGCTTAAAGCCTCCGCGTTTGCCACTTCTGCTCCAGCCAGTGTTCCAACTTGTAATAGTACACACTCAGACTAAGAGCCCACTGCTGAATTCGACCTGAAGCTATGGGCGGCACAGCCCTGTCTTCTTTAAGTAGCCCTAGCAGGGCTTTGTGGTCCGCTACTATCACAAATGAACATCTGCTAAGGTATTGGTGGAATTTTCTCACACCAAAGATGATTGCCAAGCCTTCCTTCTCTATTTGGTTGTATCTTCGTTTGACATCAACCAAAGTCCAGGTGCAAACACTATTGGGTATTCTTTTCCACTGCCCTGAGGAAAATGACCCCAGCCTGTCCAATCTTTCTTAATAACTGAAACTCACCAGCCTAGGCTGCACACAACAACACAGCTATAGCCTAACCAATGTGCCAGCTGCTCTTAAACACTAAGCCTCAAATAATAAAGGCACTTATAGGGGGTCCTTGCATCATGAACGTCTGACTTATGAATACTCATACTTACAAACGCAATCTCATCCAGGGTGTAAATTTAAAGACTGAACATAAAAACATTTCCTATGCTTATGAACGGCTCCTTTATACTGTCCTGCATTGTAGTCCACCTTGTGTACAAATTGACTTGCAAACAGACTCAAGTATCGAACTTGTTTGCAATCCAAGGGCTGACTTAATCGCTTCATTCAGTAGTCCTGTTACCTTAAGAGACCAGAGTGCATGCACATCATTGTCCCTTTGATCCTCAGTGCTTCTCAGGGTCCTAGCATTCACCATGTGTTCTCTTCCATTATTTTTGTCCTGCCCAAGTGCATCATTTCACATTTATCCAGTTTAAATTCCATTTGCCACTGATCGGCCTTTTTGACCAACCGAACTACATCCTTTTGTGTTCTAAGGCTACCCTACTCATTATCTATCACCCCACTAATTTTTGTATCATTGCCAAACTTACTGATCACACCTCTTAGATTAAGTCTAAATCATTTAGATAAACAATAAATAGCAAGGGTTGACCATTGACATCTTTGGGATGCCATTATTCACAAACTTCCAGTCAGAAATACACCCCTTAACAATCATTCTCTGCTTCCATCAGTCAACCAATTGTGAATCCAATTTGCCAAATTTCCTTTGATTCCAAGGGCTCTGACCTTTGCTATCAGTCTCCCATTCGAGACCCTATCAAAATCCTCGTTGAAGTCCAAGCAGGCGACATCAAAAAAATTGCCCTCATCCATATACCCGGTTACCACTTCAAAAATTCAATCAAACTGGTCAGACATGACATGACTTTAACAAAACTATGCCGACTGCCTTGATTAATCCCTGCCTCTCCAAATACAGATCTATTCTGTCCCTCAGTAGGAATTCTAATAGTTTTCCACCACCAAAGTTAGACTTCTTCTCTGGCTACAACACCTTTCCTGAGATAAGGAGACCTATAATGTACACATTACTTCAGGTATGGTTTAGACAAGCTCAAAAACAATTGAAACAAGACTTCAATACTTTGCACTCAGATCTTGCACTAAAGGCTAACATTTCATTAGAGCCATAGAGTTACTAAGTCATACAGCACAGAAACAGGCCCTTCAGCCCAAATCATCCATGTCGACTAGATTTCATGAACTGAACTAGTACCCTTTGCCTGGATTTGGCCCATATCCCTCTAAATCTTTCCTATCCATGTACTTGTCCAAATGTCTTTTAAATAATGTAATTGTAACTGCCTCCATCACCTCCTCTGGTAGCTCATTCCATATATGCACCACACTCTATGTGAAAAAGTTGCCCCTCAGTTCCCTTTTGAAACTTTCCCCTCTCACCTTAAACCTATGCCCTCTAGTTTTGGACTCACCTATCCTGGAGAAGAGACCTTGACTCTTCATTTTACCTTTGCTCCTCATGATCTCTATAAGGTCACCTCTCAGCCTCCTAAGCTCCAGGGAAAAATGTTCCAGCCTATCCTTATAACTTAAACCTTCCAGTCGTGGGTAACATCGTTGTAAATCTTTTTTGCTTCCTTTCCATCCTTCTTATTGCAGGGTAAACAGAATTGTGCAAGGTCCTCCAAATGTGGCCTTACCAATGTCTTGTACAGCCGTAACATGACATCCTAACTCTTGTACTCAGTGCTTGGACCGATGGAGGCAAACGTACCAAATGCCTTT
This sequence comes from Ginglymostoma cirratum, assembly GCA_024137785.1. Lineage (NCBI taxonomy): Eukaryota > Metazoa > Chordata > Chondrichthyes > Orectolobiformes > Ginglymostomatidae > Ginglymostoma > Ginglymostoma cirratum. The sequence goes on from JAHRHZ010000025.1 coordinate 31,596,169, forward strand.
TTCACCACCCTGTCTACCTTTGACCCTACTTTCAAGCAATAATGCACCTGCACGCCTTGGTCCATCTGTTCAACAACAGTCCCCAGGGCCCTAAAGTAAACTGTATATAAGTCCTGCCCTGGTTTATCTTACCAAAATGTAACACCTCACATTTTTCTAAGTTAAACTCTATCTGCCATTCCTCAGCCCACTGGCCCTGTTGATCAAGTTTCTGTCGTACTCTTAGATAACCTTCATCACTGTCCACGATACCAAAAATTCTGGTGTCATTCTCAAATTTACCAACCACACCTCTCATTTTGTCATCTAAACTGTTTATGTAAATGATGAACAACAATGGACCAGCACTGATCCTGCTGGCACACCATTGGTCATATCCTTCTTAATAGCTTACTTTTTCTGCATGTTTGCCCTCAGTGACTTATCCACAAAGACACCGAGGTCTCTATGTACACCCACACTTTCCAACCTCTTAAATCTAGAGATGAGATGCTTGTCTTACAAGGAGAGACCAAGCATTTTGACACACACTTTCTAGAGTTCAGAAGAACAGGAGGAGGTCTGGTTGTTGCATATAAGATGCCAAGGGAGTTTGATAAAGTAGGCATAGGAAGGGTGTTGCTCCTTGTGGGCCAAGGATTTAAAACAGAGATGAGGAAGAATTACTTCTCTCAAAGTGTTGTTAATCTGTGGAATTCACTATCCCAGAGGGCGGTTGTCACTGCGATATTGAATAAATTTAAGGAGGAGATAGACAGAGTTTTAATTAGCAATGGGTTAAGGGGTTATAAGGAGCAGGCGGGAGAGTGGAGTTGAGGCTGAGGTAATCCTGTGAATCTATTCAATTCTATGGAAATCAGCCATGATTGCATTGAATGGTAGAAAAGGCTGAGAGTGGATGACTTGCTTCTCCAGCCCCTAGTTCTTCTCATTCTTATTATTTAAGAAATACTCTGCACATCTGTCACTGTTGCAACATGGATAATCCCACATTTGTCCAAATTATATTCCATCTGACATGCCTTGATTATTCACAAAGCTTGTTTAAAACCTCCTGAAACCATTTACACCTTCCTCAAGATAAACGTTCCCACTTAGCTTTGCTTCATCCACAAATCTGGAAATATTGCACTTTGTCCCGATCTTCAAATAATTGATATGTATTGTGAAAAACTGAGGCCCAAGTGCTGATCATTACAATATTTTTCTCACTCACTAAAGCTAACAAGACTTGTTTCAATAGGCCAGTTTGCATTTTCATTTGTCAGAATCAATGGTATGGAGCCTGTTATTCAATGGTAATTGGTTAATTTTTCACTAAGGAATAGATTTTTTATTGATAATTAATGGATTCTAAAGATTGTAAATGATGCTTATTGAATGGACTAAAGGGGGTTCCTTGAGATGGGGTGGGCGGTATGGATGGTCTGAGGGTGCAGGGAGGATCCCTAGGAGACTAGGAGATGGCAAATGTAACCTGGGAGGACAAGGGAGAGAACATGGGGTATGGAGGTGGAATGAGGAGTGGGGGATAAGAGACGTTAGAGGTCATTTAAATACTTGACAGCCAAGACTCACATTCTGACTGGTTCCCTTCTGCAGACTCATTCATCACACATTGATTCATAGCTTGCAAAACGCATTGCAAACTGGACCCCCACATGAAAAGACCAAAATAGTGTGCAAAGTCACACATGAGTTTGGTATTCATTTTGCAATCGACAGAAGTGCACAGACCACATTGTCCTGAGTCCAGAAGGATACTTGGCCCATAATCAATAGTTAGGTATGTAATATCAAGAAAACATAACACAAGAGGAATTGAGCCAAATTTACTGTTGTCCATTAGAAAGGCAAGTTTTGGGCATTTCTGGAGGTGAATAGTAAAACGTACAGAAAATTGGCCCATAGGTCAAAGTGGAAGAAAATCACAAAGTCTGAAGCTAAGTCCCTCAATGTCTATGTGAATTTGTTAATTTACAGAAGGCATATGGTCCTATACTCTAAAGATATCTGTGAAGAATGATAAGTGGCTGTTTGAAAAAAAATTCTAATAAATTTACAAGTGTGCATCAACTCACGTTCTGCAAGAAAGAATAAAGCAAAATGCTTCACCCTATCTGTTCAGTCACCTTGGTTATGCTGTGCTGAACACAATATCAATGAATTCATCCATGAATCCAAAGTCCGTTGGGAAGTTGTGTTATCAGTATCAAACTTTAGCTTTGTGAAAATAAGGCAAAAAATAGAAGGTAAACTATGTCAAGCTTGATTATCTAGGAAATGTTAAAACAAAACAGATTTTCTAAAAATCATCAACCTAAAACATGACCAGTAATTATCCCCCCACAGTTGCTGTCTGTCTTGAGAAGTTTCTTTTCTCTCATGACAGATGGTGTAAGGCACACTGTTCCCCAAAAGATAATTTTTGAATGATATCGAATACCCTTAAAACTGCCCATGGGATGACATTGTTTCATAATCTGCTCTACAATGCTTATGTAAAGTTTCTTTACTTCTTATTGCTCACACCATGACACAAACATCCTTCTGGCCAAGCTGATGAGTTGTGAAATTGATACAAACTGCTTTATCAAAGCCAGCCTTTCTGGATTGCCGTTCTTGTGCACTTGATTAACTGTCAACCAACCAGTCAATAAAGGAAGCTAAACTTGAATTTTGTTAAAAATTGCAATTTTCTTTTCTTTTTCTACACTTTAATTCTATACCTTGTTCTATATATTGGTAAATGATGGACAGTTTTGAATGGGGATAAATGCAGACAATCTTTCCTGACAAAACCACCAATTAAACATGAAATCAGGCTATCAATGTAAGAAGGTCCTATGGATTTCTTGATGAGATGATTAATCACACAAGAGACAGGTGACCTATCAATCAAATCATTGTAGGTGGAAAGACAGGTTACTGTACAAATTGTGTGAGAATGAGATAGAAGTTCTTGCCATTGCTGGGACGTCTGGGTTCCAAGGCTCTGGTAGATTATCTAAAGGCCAGCTGACAACCACTGTTGATATTGAAAACCCTCACATTATCTTGGCTGCCCCGTAAACCTCAACAGATGGCACAAAAGAAAGAACTGAATGAGCGCCCTGATTCATACAGAAAGCTATCAAGGTGCTGCTGGGTGGGCAATGGGGGAAATGTCAATTGTTTTTTCTGCTCCTCACAACAGTCAGCAATCCCAGCCTGGGCAGAGAAAGCAGCACGTGTCAATGCTGTCTCCACTATGAAAGGTGGTGGCCTGCAGTGCAGAAAGAAGGTCAATGATATCCCAAGCTCTGCAAGGGTCAGAGATGCCATCTTCCCTTTGCTACGAAACAGTCACTATCGGTTACTGCCACTGATCCCACTTCTCACTATGGGTGATGGGCTATAACTCTCAGGATCACATTCATCATGTCCGCTCTAGAGCTCACAGCCACCTCATACTGTACAATTACGAACCCTCCTTACCTTCTGTGCATCCTACCCACTCACTGGGAACACCTCACCCTCTCTCATGGTTTTCATGATCATTAATTGTTGTTATATCTAATTCCATCATACTCTTCTTTCATTTCAGAAAATACTAGACCATAGTGGGGCCCCGTGGTTCAAGACTGATGGGTGGGCTTTGGACAATCAGGCTCCTCACCCCCATTGAGGGCAAGATAGTTGTGCTGACCAGGGTTGACCAGGACTTGTTATGTAGTGACAGGGAGATAATAATGGGCACCCAATTCAATAAGCTCCATTGTGCTATGGCTATTTCCGAATACCATCAGCATTAAGATACTCATGTTCTGCATTAGCTTTAATCCATCTTCTCCGACTAATTTCCTCTCCTCTTTTATTCAAGCACTGTCTGCAACCAGGGAGCCACAGAAAGAAAGAAGCCACATTTTCAACCCCCTCAGCGAGACATCTGCCTCTGAGCAGGAGGCCTATGAGCCCTCAGTGAATGCTTTGTCAAGGCTTTAACCTGCAGTATCCACCAAAACAGAGATGTGTGCTTCAGCTAGATTAGTCCCAGGACATAATCGAGTCAGCACAATGCTGACATTCGTTACAGCCTGTGGAGGAAGAAATGCCCGAATAAAACCTGGCCATCTGAAATAAGCACAGAAAATGCTGGTGAAGCTCAACAGGTTTGATAGCAAGTGTGGAGTGAGAACCTGAGTTAACATTTTGAGTCCAGTGCGACTCATGTTCAGAACGCTGTTCAGTGAGCAGCTCACATGTTCTGAAAAAGAGTCATACTGGATTCGAAACATTAACTCTGTTTTGTTGCCAGACTTGCTGGGTTTCTTCTGCACTTTCTGAATAAATCCCTGAGGTCTCTAGAAATCCGAGGACAGCCAGGCACCATGCACTTACTCAGCCCCATGATGATGATGTGATCCTGCATGCAGTCATAAGTGACATGGTCAACCTGCAAAGATAGGCATAGTATCATCAGACAGAGGCACTCATAGCTTGAAACAGAAATTTGAGCTGTCCATCGCTGTTCTCCCTACTGTGGTGGTTCTCACGTGTGAGTCCTTGACAGTCTCCATGCAAAGAGCAGTGGGTACCTTGGGGACCTATGTCCAGCAGAACATTCAGTGGACATGTGATCAGATCTGCTGTCCGTTATTTCTCCATGGGTGCCCAGCATCAATGGCATGACATATGGTGGAACAAGGTGCCCCTTTGTCTCAAGGAGGCCGGGTGGTGATGGTAGGCACTCACAGGGAGGAGGAATGACACACGGATACCCCAGAACATGACAGAGATACCCTGTCCATTTGATACCCTCTGCCTGTGATTTCAAAACCTGCTTCAGCTCAAGGTGACAGTGAGGATGCATCTGGGCAGGACCTTCTTCAGAGACCTGGGCTCTCTAGGCATACAGGACAAGAGCCCAAACCTTCTAAACCATCAGCATGTACATTTGAGCCGGCTTTGTCAATTCCAGGTGCAAATGTTGAGCCTGCATCTAGATGTAGCAGATGGGGGGTAAAAAGAAAACATACTAAGGGACATATGTAAATCAGGTACTGCATCATTGTAAAAGAAAGGCTGTTGTTTTCATAATACATATTCACTATTATTATTTCTTTTGGAGTATTATTGCCACAATAGGAGTGGATTAACTGAAACCCACATGACAGATGAAAGTCTCTTCATACAATCCAAGGCTATTAGCCAACACAATCGCTGAGCAGTGATCAACTCTTACAAGCCATCGCATTGGAGAATGCATCTGTCAGGAGTTATCATAGAATCAAAGAATCACCAGTGTGCAATCAGGCCATTTGGCCCAATAAGTCCACATCGACTGTCTGAACAGCATCCCACTCAGACCCATCCCCAGACCCTATCCCTGTAACCCTGCATTTCCTGTGCACATCCCTGAACACATTGGGCAATTTCACATGGCCAATCCATCTAACTTGCTACATCTTTGGACTGTGGGGGAAAACTGGAGCACCCGATGGAAACCCATGCCGACAAGGGGAGAATTTACTAACTCCACACGGACAGTCACCCGAGGATGGAATTAAACCCAGGTCCCTGGGGCTGTGAGGCAGCAGTGCTAACTACTGAGCCACCGTGCTACCGTTATTGAGCCACTGTGCTGCCTCTTGGACTATATCGTTGGGGATTGGATGCAAGGCATTTCATTTTAATGTGGACCACACTGATGCCAAAGGTAATGTTAAACTAAGATGCCAGGGATGTCCTGCATCCACTGTCAAATACTCAAGGGTGAAAGGTTGGAATCATTAATGATTCAATGCAATCAGTGGGGAAAGATTGTTCTGATGTCTGAGCTTTTCAGGGGAGTGACGTAACATTCAACGTTGTGACATGTTCAATGGGCATGTCTCATGGAGCGCGAGATTCTGGATTGAAAAGGTTCACAAAATGCTGACTTTTGCAGGTTCACTTCTGTCTTTGATTGTGTCAAGCATATCTAGACAAAATTAGAGGCTTATAGAGTACGCAAAAGCATTGAAAGGACACAGAGGGTCATGGATGGATAAAAGTGAAATAACATCAGCAGCATGTGATGTGCGTGCAGTATCTCACTTGCAGTTTTTTCCTAAATGCTGATGTAGGCCAGGTTATCTGTAGTAAGATTTGTTTGAATATTAAAATGATTAATGCACTATTCATTCTGGAATGCAAACTGTGAAAAGCAGCAATTAAAAGCTATTTGACCTTTCAGTTATGCAATGCATGGACCTGCCAGCTGGCTGAGCAATGTAGATGCACAAAAATTCCAATGAAGTCTCAACTCAGCTCCATCATCCTGGAAGTAAGTGTATGGCAATTGGCTTGTCTTTGGCTCCATGGGTTCTCCAATATATTATTTATATTCCTCTTGTGGCTGATTTTCCTGTCAATCTTTTAGTCCTCAGCGTTATCTTCACCGTCAGAGGCTGTCTGCCACCACTCCTCTATTTCTTCTACATCCAGAATATTTCCCCTTTTAGGTTTAAATTGTGATGGGTACAGAATGTGAAAACAAGGTGGGACACCATGTCTGGGCGATATTGCAGACAGGAATGTGAGAAATGTTGTCCAGACTCATGGACTGGTACTCAGATCAACCCCTGATTGTTGGATCCTAAACTTACTCCACAATACACACCTCCCACCGACTTTCAGACCATCATTTCTTTAGGCATTTGTAGTGTGTTCATCATGTGGGCTGCTGGCACATGCTGTCGGTGTGATCTTGGCTCTCCCCCAGCCAAGTGAAACATTCCCACTCACACAAGCTGCCTGTACTAAAGTAGAAAGGTGAAATCATAGAGGCTGCTTATCTCAGTATTACACAAAAGACTTTCTGTGCCTAAAAGTAGGCTAAGCCATAGGAGCTGCCTGGCTCCATGTCAGCACAAAAAAAAATCACAAAAATCACTCCCTCAGCTCCAGAGCACATGCTTAAAGCCCTCATGTTGATAGGAGTTGGCCCTAGAACAAGCACAATGATTTCACGAGACTGGCATTTTGCTGATGTTGAGTTGTGTGGATGAAGGGTGCAGGAAAGATGTGTCCATGGATGCACCTTCCACAGGTGAAACAGTTCCATGTGATGTGAGTTTAGGTAGCTGGCACAACAATTCTATGAGCTACAATGGGTGTTGCTGAGTTAGATTGATAGGCAGGCCATCTCTTTTACTGGTCACGTTTTGTACCATCTAGTTTCCTAATTATGGTGAGGGTATTTGGGTATGTCATGGCAATACAGCAAATTAAGCAATTAATTGGATGCAAATGCATACGAATTGGCTTCTTGCCAACCATTGCAAAGTTTTTTTTTAACTTGCCATTTAAGCCATGAGGACTTGAGTGCAGGAACTTTTTCTCAACAATAAGAATCTGATTTTTTAAAATCTTGCCCAATGGAAGTCTTTTTTCTCACTATTATTCACGCAATCTGAGAGAGGCAAACGATTCTGCACACAGAGTGCAAAAGCTAGGAAACCATCCCAAGATTATACAAAAGACAACACAGCTCAGTTAAATTTAGACCATTGTGTTCAATTCTTGGCCTTACACCTTAGAAAAGGCATGAATGTCTTGAAGCGGTTACAGAAGAGATTTATTAGAATGCTGACAGGAATAAGCCATTACAGCACAGAAAGCTAAAATGAGATTTAAGGGAGATCTTCACATTCATGAAGAGTTGAGAACAGTTGAGAAAAAGTGAAAAACAGAAACACTTTCCACTTGCTGAGGGGTCAATAACCAGAGGACGCAGGGTTAAAGATGATTTGTAACAGGATGAAAGACAGCATGGAAAAACCCCTTTCAGAAGGAATGGACAGCTGGGGTTTGGAATACACCACTGTATTACAGTAGAGAACATTGGTCCAACAGAAACTTTCCAAAAGGCATTGATAAATACATGAAGGAAAAGAGATGCAGGTGTATGGGAGAACATCAGAGTAATGGCATGAACTGAATTATCATACAGTCACAGACAACTACAGCACTGAAAAAGGCCCTTCAGTCCATCAAGTCTGTGCCAGTAAAAACAAGCACCGAACTATTCTAATCCCATTTTCCCACACTTGCTCCATAGTCTTGTATACACTGGCATTTCAAGTGCACAGCTAAATATTTCTTAAAAGTGATCAGCATTTCTGCCTCTACTGCTCTGGGGATGAGTTCCACATTCCCACCACCCCCCATGTGAAAATATTTTCCTCACATCCTCTCTAAATTTCCTGCCTCTTACTTTAAATCTATGTCCCTTGGTCACTGATCCCTCATCAAGGGAAAAGTTCCTCCTGTCTACCCTCCTTTTGCCCCTCATTTTTCTATAAATCCTAGTCGCGTCCCCCCTCAGCTTCCTTTGCTGCAAGGTGAATAACCCCAGCCTATCCATTCTCTTTTCGTAAGTAAAACTCTCCAGGCCAGGCAACGCCTCGGTAAATCTCCTTCTGCGCCTTCTCCAGTGCTATCATACCTCTCCTAAAGTGCAGTGACCAGAACCACACACAACACTGCAGCTGTGACCCAACCAACAGTTTAGACAGCTCCAGCATAATCTCCCCGCTCTTTGCTCTTTTGAGATTGCTGTTTGAAAGAGCTGGCCTTGACTCAATGAGCCTTCTTTGCTATACTATTTCATTAATTGAGCCTTTACAAGTATATTTTCATTCATAAACTGAAGCATGAACTTGTAACTACATTTACACAGGATAAAAAGAATACTTTTTAATTCAAACACCACAAAAGTAACCCATTCTTTGGCTTCTTCCCTTATAAATAATGTCAAATCTCAAGTAAATAGATTTGATAATGTTTGTCTGGATTTGATACACATTGTTGTTCTACTTTGAGTTTTTTCCAGATTATTTTGCACCCTTGCGGAATTCTTGGCTTTCTGTCTGTGCTGTCTTATTAGTAAACCCTCAGAGGATGTCATTCAATCTCTCATCACGGCATCAATTCAAGTTTTCAGCCAGCCAATGACAGCTTTCTCATGGACAACAAAACACTTAGTTCCAGTCGTATTATCAAGTGCGAGCTAGAATGAATCCAATGTTGGCTAATCACTGCCTGACCCTAAAAGTGTAACCCCTCCTGAACTATGATCTCATGCCAACATGAAAAATATTGCACCTCTGGGGCTTCTGTAAGTTCAGAGATATGTGATTCAGACTACGACATGAGCTCTAATAAAGTAGCAAAAGCCATAGACAATAAAAGATTCCCGGTCACGATAAGGGACTTTAAACCAACACACTGATTGCTGTCAAAGCAAAGATTAATCTTCTTTTAACAATGTAACATCAAACAGTTATGGATCAAATCTAACAAACATTGGACGAAATCTCTGTACTCTGCCCCAGTGTCGCAACACCAATTCCTTTAAATGGCAGTTTCCTATACCAAACATCACTGCAGCCTCCTTGAGTGAGTATGTCAATTTAATGCTAATTTGAGGACATTTTTGTACTTGAAACTGACAGCTATTTATTTTAAATAGGTTAATGCTTCCATTAAAATGCCAGGAAGCAGAAAAAATGTGCCTAACTTGTTTTCACTGCCTGCCATTTTAATTGAGGCAGAAACCAATTTAAAATAATGAATTATCACTTTCTAACGCAGAACTGCGCACCGATTAGAACCACAGCCATTGGAGGCAGTGAGATGTCTTGTATTATTAATAACATTGCTACATTGTACTTTGGCCTATAGTCACCTCCTCACGGTTTAGAATCTCAGCACTGGTGTTGTTTTTAAGGGCTCTTATGGGGCAGTGATAGTATCCCTACTTCTGTGCCAGGAGGCCTGCATTCAAATCCCACCAGCTTCAGAGATGTATAATAATATGTCTGAGCCAGTTGATTGGAAAATGTTTCAGTGTGATTCTTCTAACCGGAGTGAAAACCTCAGGTAACCTGTTCCTAAGCATTTGCCTGTAATTTCTGCATTACCCCTTTGTGAAAATATTTTTGGATTTCTTAATTTCACTGGAAATTAACAATCAAAATCATAAAACTGCCGTAAGTCAACCAAATTAACAACTTCAGAAATGCAACAGGATAGCTAATGGAAGAAGCAGACAAAAAGAGTTGCCTTTATTTTGGGGAGTGATTCTCATAAAAATATTTTTAATAAAACGCGTGGACACCTCTAGTGTCAGTGGAGCCTGAAACACACGTTTTGTTCCAGAGTTATGGATCTATCCCTGCACTTAGAGAGCCCTTTTGTTTAGTATAATGCTTGGATCTTAGGCACATTGTTGGCACGGCACAAAGTCAGAAATTCGCTAGGCATCTGATCAAGTCACATTGTGCCTTTGGCATTTATACTTAAGACCAGATTGTGACCAAGTTCTGAAACAAATTCTTCTGAAGTAAAAGTCCTTGCCCTGACTAATACAGAAATCAGCTTTGTACAATAAAAAGAAAGTCTGTGGCCTTTTAAGTTGAAATGGTGATGCAAGTTCTCTGAACTGTAACAACCCATTCATAAAATATACTGGGCAAATCATTAGTTTGTTAATTCAAAACTAACGCACAGCATAGTTCCAAATACTCTGCAACACATTAATATCACTGTGTATATTAGTCATCTTTGAGGAGTTCCAGTTTCGAACTGTGAAGCAACTCAACACAGCAGCAAATTGACTGGCTGTGGAGCTCTGGGTGATTTAACTCCCAAACTCCAACAAAATAGTCACAGGCAATATTTCCAACTAATGTGGGCTTGGGAAAAGACTACTATTTGCTAAAAAGTTAGTATGGCCATAAGGGGCAAACAATAAGAAACATTTGTTTGTTATCTGGCCAGCATATTAATGTATTGACAGCTCCTGAATTTGTGTCTGAATTCTGCTACAGCAAGATATATGAAGTTCTCAAGTTCTCCCTCATAACAAGAGCTAGCATTGCTTGATCTGTCGTTATGAATAAATTTACCTGAACTTAACCTTTTTCAATACACGAAAAAAAAGTCAAAAGTGATAAATCAGCGAACAGAATATACCACTGAACTGAAAAGAATTAGATGAGTTTCTGAGGCAATTAGTTTTTCTTGTCAAAAAAAAAGGAATTGAAGGATGCAATGAATTATGCAATAGGGATCACATAAATGCTGGGTTTATTAAGGCTAAACCATTACTTATTGCTAGAAAAATCTTCCAATTTCCTTTTGCTAGTCCTGAGATGGTTCATTTTGAGGAGAATGACAGAATGGAATATGGTGGGTGACAGAGACAAAAAAATGAAATAAAGGGAGAAAACAATGAATTCCTTCTTTTGGAACAAAGGACCAAACTTGGAGCTTAATTTTATAAAGAGTTGGTTGTCATGCCTCCCAACTTAAAACTCAGATTCTCTGCACAGCAGGGAAGCCTTGTGCCATTTTAATGGCCATTGACCTACTGGCTTGGGAGGGTGGGCGTGATTTGGCATGACAACCTGTTTCTGAGCACTGCCAGGTGGTCAGATGGCTGCCAGCTGTCTATTCTCAGCAATGCCACTAGGAGTGGTGGTCTGTGCTGGGCATGTAGGTACAGACACGGAACCAGATGGACAGATTATTTGAGTGTTTGGCTGTTGCCATGCTGTCAGGAACTGACAAAGAGGGGATGGGGTTTAGGAGGATGAGAGGAGACACATGAAGAAAGGAAGTACCATGGGGAGGGGGAGGTATCACTGCTGTGCACCAGATTCCCAAACAGGAGGGAGACCCTCTCCTGGCTCGGGTCATTGCAAGGTCTGGGCACCCCCTACTGGTGACAAAGAACTAGTAAAAGTGGGAGGAGGTCTATTTGGCTTTTTGCTGGCCTCAGTTGACCAAAGGGCAAGTGGGCTGCCAACACAACTCCAGCTACTGCCAAAATTCCAGCAGGGAACAGATTCACGATGAGCAAAGCCCTGCCATTATGAAGCCTGTTTTTACCATATCACAGACTGGCAGTATATTCCCACAGGATGAGGGACACAAAATTCTGCTCTTGATTATCATCAGGGTAAAATAACTTTGTGGAGTTGGGAGTAATGGAGTGGAGTTTGCTCAAGTATAACGTTTAGCACGACAGGTCCCAATTTCTTTTGTGCACAGTATTGTTATAATCGCTACTTGTATTGGCCTGCTATTACTCAAAAAGTTATTTTTGCCATTTAATTCAACTTCAGTTACATGAACCCAATACTTAGAAATTCTAAAATCTCCTGAAGAAAATGATATGGTTAATTGTCATCCTGGAAACAAAAAAAAACATAAATATAAATAAGCTTCAAACACGAAATTTAGAAGAAAATTGGAAATTTGGAAGTACTCAACTGCTCTGCCCATATCTCTGAAAATAAAAGTCAGACTCTCACAATACCAGGCTTGACCTTTCCACATTCTGATTAAGGGTGCGCACGTAAACTCTCTCAGCTTCTTTCTAAAATGTTGACAGATCCTTTAGGTTTTACTCTCTGTTACAAATATAAAATTAATTGTCTCAAAAGTCTGGGTGAGCACCTATTTATATTGTTACATAAATTTTCTACTGAATACTAAATACACAATCAATGATGCAAACTTGACATAACAGGTGGTTATAAAACACCCAGGAGCAACAGATGACATTGTAAATTGTTCGAGTGAAACCTTTGATCATGTAAATAACAGTTGGACCCAAGTGTATTATAACCTTAAGCCACATCCGTAATCATTTATACGTTAAAGATTCAATTATTCATTAAAAGAAATAGAAACTTTTGTTTTTATTTACTTACTATGCCATTTATCTTTTATTCCTCATTATTATTCACATTGGCTTCAATCATATCAGCACAGTTTATATCACCAGAAAGCAGATGGCTGTATGAACAGATTTTGACCAGGGTTATAAAAAGTGTTGTGGAGACAATGAAAGATATTTTTTAAATAAAACATTGTTTTCCCTAAATTGAGTACTTTGTTTTTGCAAAGACCATTGAGAATTACTGACAGTGGAATCCTGAGTCATGAATTTTATTCTTTGTGTAGAAGATGGTCATGTCATGTATCTATCTACACTCTAATGAATGTAACAGAAACTGTGCTTCAGCACGTGATGGCCAAAAATATGGTGGAATGTTCTGATTTTCAATTGAAGTGTTTTGTTGAGTAAGATTCATGACACCCAGTCCACATTGGCTCAGAATGAGTTTTCACTTGCAATCTTCCACTCTTCCTCTCATTAATTATACAGCTGGGATGTTTGTTACCCATCTTGCGAAATTTGTACAGTAGAGGAGATACTTGGCACTGCCAGGACCTTCCAGTGGTCCTGCCGCTGATATCTCATTTAAAGTCCACCAGCATATCACTGTGAACAAAGTGAACCAGGCACTGTAGGGCCCAGAGAGAAGCAAAGCTTGCTCCCTGCTTCAAGGACAAAGACCTGGAGGCACTGGTCAATGAGACAGTGAGGATGAGGGCAGTCCTTTGGCCTGCCATTGAAGGCCCAAGACCCCCATCCACGCCAGCTTGTCCCAACTATAGAGTGGATGAATGTTCTGTTCCAGGTGAAGCAGGATGCCCTGTTATATCGATGTTCTGTGCTCTCCTAGGGTAAATGCAACCATCTTTTCTCTGTTAGCTCTCATTCACAGGGCCACCATTCATTCTAATTCTGACACTGTATATGCCTCTCCTCAAGTCGAATGGATAGCAACTCTCATTATTGTATGCGGCATCCACTCTCATTCAGTTCATCCTCCCACAGTAACAAAGTATCCGAAACATCACTGGGGACACCTCACCACACCTCACCTTCATTATCCTGAACTCCCCTCCGCAACACCCTTATCTTACTGCAGGAAAAATCAGACCCCAACCCAGGCCAAGAGGACAAAGACTAATGGACTTTGGATTCCTCATTCCTCATGAAGAGAAACTCCTGATCTAGCCAAAGAAAAACTCATGCTGGGACATGGAGACCTCAATGGTCTCATTTTACTGTACTGTGCTGGTCTCCCATTATCAACTGCATCCATAATCTGCACAATCTTTGATTCGTTTAGACAAACAATTCCCTCTTTTAGCATTGGCAAACACTTGCAGCAAATCACCACTAAGGAGGGGCTAGTGCCAGAGACACTGAGGTCCACCTCCAACTCAGAGGAGGGACCCTCATAGAAGCCATCAGCAAAGCTTTCTTCTGCACCTTTTCCAGCTCCAAGTCTTCCTCCACAGTGGGTTCTTATTCTAGATTAGACTTGGGAGTGCAGTCTGGTGAGCACACCACAAATACATCTCCATACCTGGCCAAGGAAGAAACGTTCTCGGTCTCTGACATTCACAGGACTGCTGCAGACCAGGCGGCTACTCAGCATCAAGCAGAAGGCAATCATATTTTCTCAGATATTAATGATTTTGACAAATAAAGGGTCAGGAATAGAGGACACTGCTAGGTTTGTCAGAGGTACTTACAAAGCTGGTTTCTCAATATTATCAATACCGTGCTGCCGCACTATTTGAGCACAGGACTTTCTCCATGGACAGTTTGGCAACTACCATGAAGAGCCAGGGTCAGCACTTGGTATCTGCTGAATATGCATGGAACCGCACTCCATCGTTCAGCATCAATGGCACAGGTGAGGAATCTTGAACTCTCTTCAGATGCCCCATCCCCCTAAGGTCACAGAGAGACAGCATCAAATGCTGTTGAAGGGAGGATCGACACACAGGTCCCACACAGACATCTTCTTAGGTCACTCCAGAGGCTCCAGGGTCAACTACCCAAGTCTTTCAGTTCATCGGGGATAACCACAGAGTAAACTACCTGCAGCTCAGCTGCAGAAAGAAAGAAACTAATTTGCTAAAAGTGTATGATGATGCTGGTGAAGCAGCAAAGAGAATAACCTTTCACTTTTGTAAATATATCTTCACTTGCATTGTCAAAAGATCTAATCTTGTGTAATTCCTGCTGGTGCATCTGGTTAAGTCGTACAAATTTGAAAGATGGCAGCCTTTTCTGACATCCCAAGGGCAAAAGAAGCTGTAATGGCTAAGCATTTCTCATCTCTTACAAGCAACTAATTCCTTGGCTGTAGGTAGCCTCCAACATCAGGATGCTTGAACTGTAAGTGATACACCTCCATCATTGTGCCACCCTTTAATGACGACAACAGTGAGGCTAAATGGAGAGATTGCGGGGCCTGATCTACATAGATCTTCAACCTTTACTGATACCTAGTAAGTGAGGGTATGGATTCTGTGATGATTCCACACATCCCTGGAGGGAAAGGGTCATTCCATGAACCAGCTTTTCAAGAAAGCACACTGTCATGCAAGACCTGGAGGTGTACAATGGAGAGTGTACATGTCCGTTCTCTCTCATAGCACAGTTGCCTGCTGAGGAAACTTACACAAAGCACTGCGTCCCACACGTTCAATGTGATCTGACAAGATGCTGAAGCATTTCAAGGTAACGTTAAGTACTGTGTAATGTTAGCACACTCTCTCACTATCTGCTGCTTTTACCCAAATGGTCAGCAGGATATGCAATGTGTAAGTACTTGAAAGGGGAATCACTCAAATTTTAAATCCGAGATAGATAGATTTTTCTTAAGCAAAAATATTAAGGGATATTGGCCAATATAGAGTTAGGCCATAGATCAGCCATTTGTTTGGCAGAATAGGCTCAAGGGGCGGACTGGTTTACACCTGTCCCTATGTTCCAAAGAAAACAAGCACATAGCAAGATAGATAATAAGTGGTTTATTCAGCAACACATACAATTTAAAATTTTATGAAAACCTTTCCTGTTGATGAACTCTGCAGTTAGTGCTAGGGGGCTCTCAAAGTGACATGGAGCCAGTCGATAGTATCCTGGGGGAAGGCAGTGGTGGTGAACAACCTGACTGTCCAAATTGGTTGACTCTCCTCCACATGTGGGAGGGAGAAAAAAGACTATGAACTGGAGAAAATGGCATCTGTGACTATGCAGATGCATTAATGGGTTGAAGATTGGGAGATGCCACACATGTCCCCAGATACTCTGTGAAATGAATCACTGGCGTATAACTTGAATGCAGCTTTGACATTGATGGCCATCAAGATGAGATGACCATCTACTCCTTGAAGTGTAAGTCCTAATCCAGCATCTAACAAGTTTTGGTGATAATGGTCCTTAGCTTCTTTCAGCAGCTTCTCCACTATCTTTGAAAATAAAATGACAGCAAGGCTTGTAGATCTGGGGTGTCATCATTCTCCACCATCTCCTTGGGGGGTCTTCACCAGATGCTTTTCCCTCAAGAGGCTGTGTGGCAGCCGTTGTGGGCTGCCTTTTTACAGGGATTACTGCCAGCACTGTAATTGTTGTCTCTTTCTCTGTTGTCTTTGGCGCTGAACCAAAGCCACAAAGACACCAACCTTAATGATATCTATGTCAGATGCATGAGAAGATAATCTATGAGAAATGTAGAGGGATAACATAATCTTATGCCACATCCATCACAACAAAGCCTCAGTATGCCCTTGCACGGTGCAGAATGGAGACTTTCCAAAGTGGTCACATTTTTCATGCTTCTCTAAGGAGTTCTGAGGTATGTAAACTGACCTGAATGTACAACACACCGCCAAAATTTCCATTCGGCATTGGGAGAGTAAAATTCTTCCAGTAAGCCACCCTGACTATCACCATCTCACCATCAAACCCAAACTCCCCACCAACCATCCCACCTAATTCCCCCACCAGCACCTGATAAACTACACATCAAGAAAAGGCTCTTTCTCATATGACAATTATATAACCTTATAAAATTACAGTTTGGAATGCAAATGTGGCTGTTGCAAAATACTGCTTTCCAGTGCCAGATATGAAATGTCTTTGTGAAACAAGAACAACAAATACCATTTTTAAATGCCTTTGTTTGATTACATTTGCTTGAGTTGGCATGACAAGGAGACAATTAGTGCACACAATTTAACGGTGCTAATTACCTAAGTGTACAATTCTTAATTTGTACTCTTGGATATTGAATGGCCTGTTACCTAAAGCCAGATGGGTGACATTACTAAATCAGTGAAAGTTGTTTTGGATGTTTTCTAATCGACCTGTTTGGACATGCTCTGTCACATCTTTGGGGTAGGTGGGGCTTGTACCTGGGCTTTCTGGCCCAAAAGTAACCAGGCTATTACTTAACCACAAGAACCTCTCAATCAGTGGAGGTATGATCACCGCAATAGTCCTGAACAGAGTCTTCAATTCCAAGACAATAAAACAGAAATTACTGGAAAATCTCAGCAGATCTGGCAGCAACTGTGAAGAGAAGTCAGAGTTAATGTTTCGGGTTCAGTGACCCTTCTCCAGAACTGATGGTAGCTAGGAAAAGATTTATTTTTATATAAATGATAGGGTGGGGGTGAGCGGGGATAAGGAGTAAACAATATGTGGAGATAGAACTTAAAGATACAGAAGAGCAGTTGGACAGATAAAGGAATGGTTAACAATCAGCCTGGGAGAATGAATGGCTGCTAATGGGGACTATCAGTGGCTAACAATGGGTAGTTTGTAATAGCAGACCATGTGATAATGAGGCCTGGTGTGTGGGGGATTGGGGTAAGGTCTTGGAAGAAGGTGCCTCAAGCTCTAAAATTGTTGAACTTAATATTGAGTCCAGAAGGCTGAGGGGTTCCCAAGCGGAAAATGAGGTGCTGTTATTCCAGCTTGTGCTGAGTTTTGTTGGAGTACTGTAGTAAGCCTGAGACAGAGACGTTGGCCAGGGAACAAGGTCGTGCATAGAAGCAACTGAAAGCTCAAGATCTTTTTTTGTTGACAGAACATAGGAGTTCTGCGAAATGGCCACCCTGTCTATGCTTTGTTTCACCTGGACGGTGTGTTTGGGCCCTTGGATACTGAGTAAACAGACAGCTGTTACACCTTCTGTGGTTGCCGGGGAAGGCACTGTGGAGCTGTGGACGGCTGCTGGGAGTGAAGGGAGAGTGGACCAGGGTGTCCGGGAGTGAACGGTCCCTGCAGAAGACTGATAAGGGAGAGGAGGGGAATATGTGTCTGGTGGTGGTATCCCACTGGAGGTGGCAGAAATGGTGGCTAATGATCCTCTGGATGTGGATGCTGGTGAGATGGTAGGTAAGGACAAGGGGGACCCTATTGCTGTTGCAGGAGGGAAGAAAGGGGGTGAGGGTAGACGTGCAGGAGATGGGTCGGACCTGGTTGAGGGCCCTGTCAACAATGGTACTGGGGAATCATTGGTTGAGGAAGAAAGTGGACATTTCGGAGGCTCCCTTGTTAAAGTTGGCATCATCAGAACAGATGTGATGGAGACGGAAGAACTTGGAGAATGGAACAGAGTTTTTACAGGAAAAAGGGTGTAAGGATGTATTGTTGAGGTAGCTGTGGGAGTCAGTGGGTTTGTAGTAGACGTTAGTGGCCAACCTATCCCCAGAAACGGAAATCAAGACGTCGAGGAGGAGAAGGGAGGAGTAAGAGATGGACAAGGTGAAGGTGACAGCACGGTGGAAATTGGGAGTGAAATTGATACACTTTGCCAATTCTGCATGAGCGTACTCTCCTTCCAGAACTTCCAGTTCCTTCCTATTCCTTATAATGTCTCACCCCACAATCTCCAGTTGGCCCTTATCACTATCACCATTCCCTCAGTGACACAGTCCAAATAAACCCCTTTCTAGAGTTGAATTGCCCACTTTCCCCAAGAATCCCTCACAACATTTAAGAAATATCTGGATGAGCTCATAAAATGCAATGGACAGTAGGCCACAGTAGAAGTGCATGTAAATGGGATTAGTGTCGTTTGGTGTTTGTTGGCCAGCATAGAGATGGTGGGCAGACAGGCCCGTTTTTATGCTGCTTGACTGTGTGACCTTGGCCTAATACCCCAGATGGACTTATCAGCACAGCCTCAATAACCCACAGCTCACCCTCTGGATCAACGTCTCCAGACTACCCTGATGGACTGACCTGTAATTCCCAGACTGGATGCACTTGACCTACGAAGCTGAACATGGTGCAATCCCTGAACTGCAAGAAGACAGATCCCAGGACTCTGATAGAACCAAGCATTTGACTGACAGTGGCAAACCTCCTGGATGTGAACTGGTTGAGGCATTTGATTTGATTGCAGCAGTATACCCCGCTGACCAAAGAGCTTTCTCATCCCACTAAGCACTGCTCCCCTTTCCTTTCACACATAGTCTCTTGACTGAAGGAACTACAATGTGTTTGCCATGTAAACCGCTGCTAAATGCTACAGGTGTGATCTTAACAAAGCACAGAACCGCATTGTGATATGTCCACCCTTTCAGCTGTAAAATGCACCTTATCGTCACAAGCTGCCTGCCTTTCCTACTGTGCTAAAAAATCAATGCAAACCACAGAGACTGTTAGCCTGTAGCTGAGCAGTAAACACCTTGTGTGCTAAAAAAACAATGCATGCCCTACAAAGACTAGCAGCCTGTAATTCAGAGCTGATGTCAGTGAGTGTATACTAGGAAAACAATGCGAAATAGACAGACACTGATGGCATCCACATAAGCATGATGTGAGTGAACACTGAAAAAGAAAGATAAGAGCTATGAAATGTATCCTGTGCAGATGGATAAGAAGTGTGTGTATCCCTGTACTCTGTTATAATGCTGTGGCTTTAAGAGGTGTGTTTTGTCCTGGTTTCTTTTAAAGACAGAATGGGGGACAAGTACAGAGTTGTTGATGAGAAGTCAAACTTGTGAGGCCTTAGGTTTTCTTTTGAGCCGCGGTCTGAGGGGATGAGGTCAAACTCTCACAGGTAAAGGAGTTTTAGCTTGCTTTCAGCAGTTGCTGTTGTGGGCATGAAGAAGTGAAAGCTATTTTTCCTTCTCTTGATTACAGTCAAAAGCCGGGGTTTCTCTCCTTGCTGCTGGATTGCATGTAGACAAGATCTATTTCTCTGAGGTAGGGTTATACATTTCTGAAGAAGGGCCCCGACCCGAAACGTCAGCTTTCCTGCTCCTCTGATGCTGCCTGGCTTTCTGTGTTCTTCCAGCTCCACACTGTGTTATCTATTTCTCTGAGTTTGCCTTTTGGAGTATTTATGGGATGTTACTATATTGGAACATTTAATTAGTAATAGCTGCTATTATTCTGTTAAATCTTCCAGTAGAATTAAGTTATTCTAAGTTCTTCTTTCTTTTGTTCTATTTTAATTATCGTGTTTGAATAAATTGAGTTTTGCTTAATGCCGAGTAGTTTGATCAGTCAAAATACATCTGGAACACAGCATGTTAAAACAAGAGAAAGTTAGAGTCTAAGCTTCTTTCCTAAATATTTTGTGGTGGTCTGGTCTGTTCCACAACAACTCAAAGTGATTTGGTAGAAGCATGCAAGTCATTGGTATCCCTGTACGCCAAACTAAAGTGTTGAAGGGTTGAAGTAGTCAAGTGGTGTGTGTGAGTTGGACTGAGAGCAGATGGTGTGGTTTTGCTCGTACTGACTTTTGCGGGCAATGTTTGCAAGAGATTGGTAGTCATGGAGCATGCAGGGGTAGTGTTGCAAAAAATGAGTTGCACAGTGACCAATTCAAGCATTAGGCAAGCTGCAGCTGCCAGATTCCTGCATTGATTTATATAGTGGAAACTTACACACATGATTTCTTGGGCAAAGACAGGAGTGGTGTTTAATTAAGTTGAGATAGGGCTTCAGTAAGATGCAAATATATGGAAATAGTGTAGTCACTGGAGTGACTCTGAAGTTGCCATCTGGGCTTGAGGGGAAAATTGCAAATAATTTTCTAAAGGTTTAGATTCTGATCTTTTCATTCTTTCCGTACTTTCCACCTTTCTTGACATTGTTCACTCCACATCAGGGAGGGAAAATTTCAACTTGTGTACAATGCTGATCAGTTGGTAATAATAGCCCACAGCTTACTGAGCAGCCAACAGAACACATCAGTAATTAGACATTTCCCTTCAGAAAGATATTTTCCTTAATATTGCTAGAAATAGTAATTTTACGAGGAGGGGGACAGTGAATCTATGAAATGGGGTGATCAAACCAACCCTACGTGACGAGATGTAAAGATTGAGAAAACATAGAGCAGAGAACAAGGGTGAATGAAGATATGAGAATTGAACTCAAATCAAACACAGTACAAGGAATCAAGTCAGAATTGAGCGTAAGAGAGAAAGGAAAAGAAACAAAATTAAATTTGATGTTTAATTCAGATTTAATGCACAAATAAAGGAAGATCTTGAGAAATAAGGTTGAGGCTGAGATGTTGTTTGTGTGGGGCAAAGTAGTGGCACTGCATAAATATTTTCTTCACCTGTGCATTAGTTTATTTGCATTAATAACAGCATTCGTTGTGAGCACTCAGCTAATGGCTCATTGTCTAAGAGAGAAATGCAAAGATTTGTTTTTGATATCCTGTACAAATTATTTTGACCTTTTGCAGAACACTGAGTTCCAGCGGCAACAAAACTGTGTTCCTGAAACAAACATGGCAGGTTGGTTTACATATCAACAAGGCTTACGCTCCTGTTTTGGGCATGATCATGTGCACACTGATGGCTATATAACAGCTCTCCTCATTTTGTAAAGGATCTTACAGGTTTAGAATTGTACTGAGTACAGAAGAAAGAAGCTGGTTTTCTTTGTCACTTGCAAGATAATATTTTACGCACTGTTGATGCTGTTTTCTGAAATTTCCCTTCCTCACATGATCCAAAACCTGTTTTTTACGCTATCTGGGAAAAGAAAAACTGACAAAAAGGTTTCATTTAATGAACAATACTGATTTATTAAGATGCGGTTGCTACAAAAAGATATATAACATTAAGGGGATCAGTTAGCGGGAAACTGGTTTGCACTGTAGAATGAAGCTAAGAGCATGGGTTGAATTTGTCCACCAACCAAGGTTACCATGAAGATTTTCCTGCTCAACATCTCCTCTGAGGCATGGTGATCGTTAGCTTAAACTACTACCAGTTATCTATGGAGAATTTGCTTTACATGATGGTATACCTAAGCCAAGGAAAGGATTTGCATTTACATTGGAATGTCAGGAATCCTGTCCACATTTGCTATCGTTACTGTCTTTCTGGAATCTACACATGAGCAATCTAACATGGAAGTCCAGATGTTGCCTTTTAATGATTTCACATTTCTCCAGAGGTTGTGCTGTAGAGGGGCTCCAGATGCAATCAATAGCAAGTCCTTGAATTAATGAGAACTTTCATTGTGGCGTGGTTAGTTTCACTGCAAAAATAACCCTTATAAAAGTTCAACTTTGTTGAATGAAGCATTAATTGATATTTAATGGCATATTAGCTTTATTACCACTACAAAAACATCCTCCTCACTGACCCTGGAAAGCTAATCTTATAATTGTAAAATATTAAGTTTATCCATGATGATAAAAAACTGCACTATTTTTTAATATTTACTTAAGTTTTCAGTGCCAGTGCGATTCCAGGTTTGTTGGCTGTTCATTCCCAAAGACTAATGGATTATATCAAGCATCATATCCCTTTGTTCACAGCAAGCAAGGCACTCACTGTGCCCATTTAGTCTGCGCTTGCAAAGCTTGCAACACAATGCCCAACATTGTTTGTGATTCTGCAACTGGGCAAAATTTGCTAGATAATTCTGAACATGAAAAGAATTACACTAACAACCAACTTTGGGTAGTAAGTCAGGCTCACAGTTTGTGCATTTACATGCACGAGTACCTAAATACGCAGAGTCCTGCTCCTTGCAAACAGATGAAACTGCACCTATTTCAAATAAATAAAACAGGCATTTGTTTGTTCATTTCCATGGTCAGTTCCCTGGCCAATCAGGTACGAGAATGTCAGTGTGAAGTTTAAGGAAAGCCTGGTAGTTAATTATCAATCATCATTAGTTGGTTCATTCTTCATGGGAACACCGCTACTTGTCAAAGTTCATTTATTAATCAATCAGCACTCTTCTCTCATGCAACATAAATGTTAATTAACTTGGTATTCTTGTGAATTTGTCCTGATAAGTACAAGATGAAAAACTTTGACAAAGTGCATTTGTTTAGCAGTATTTATGTATTTTTAATTATACTTTTGGCTTTTAAATCCAATTC
This sequence comes from Ginglymostoma cirratum, assembly GCA_024137785.1. NCBI lineage: Eukaryota > Metazoa > Chordata > Chondrichthyes > Orectolobiformes > Ginglymostomatidae > Ginglymostoma > Ginglymostoma cirratum. The sequence continues at coordinate 31,619,235 of JAHRHZ010000025.1, forward strand.
TAATCATTTATTTGGTTATCTGAAAGGTTAAATCAAAAGCAAAGACTATTAACTGCTCCTTTCTCCTTGGTTTTCTGCATGTAAATAATTTTCAATTTGTTTGCTTGTTTCACCCGCTTACTAACATCAAGGCTGCTATATGTTTCACATCCTCTGATGTAGCCCCAGATATAAATTGCCATCGGGAAAGGGCAAGTCTCCACCATACAGATCACTGGACTTTTGCGGGAAGGTTTCTTTGAGACAAATGGTGTGTGCTGTTCTTCATCACTGACTGCACTATCGAGAGTTCAATGGGTTTTCCTGTGTTAGCAGGGAGGGTTGCACATTTAACATATACTATTCATAATAAGGTGGAAGTGGTGGATTACTAAAATTGACATCGTGTGCATAAGATGTTCTCAATACTAGCACTGCGCGAATATTCAAGTTTGCTGACATTGCTGGCAATTCCAAACTTCATTTCATTTAAACTTAGAACTTTAGAATCTGCTATGTTATCAACAAGGACATTTATATTTTTGATCAACTACTAAATGTTAATTAAATAGAAATTCTCAATTGTGCACTCCTCTGCCACATCTGGTCCCTGTTTTGATGACCTATTTTTCTTCCATAGCTGTTGTGTCTCTTTTTTTATATAGCTGAATGATAAATCCAAAACAATGCATTCTGGCTAGTATAACTCCAGGACAACAGCTCACTTTAAATACAAAGGCAAAAGATGCATTTGTTTTTGTGGAAGATTTTGTTTTTGCAAGCTGCCATATTCAGTGGGCCATTTATTAGAAACAGCCATGTATTTTCATAATAAACATAATTTCAAAATAAAGATAACAAGCTGAAAAAATATTGACTTCAGTTTCAGAATATTTAGGCCATTACTTCTTTAAACTGATAGACCTGGTGTTAAGAGATTAAATATGTTAGTTGTTCAGCGCATTGATTGTTAATATGAACAAATTAATATTGAAACTGAACGCTACACAATCTAAGCACAGCTAATGTAGAGTAAATGTTATGTCGTTGTGAACAGCAACACTCGTGTTTTTTAATGTCATAGAGTCATAGAGCTGTACAGCATGGAAACAGACCCTTTGGTCCAACTCGTCCATGCTGACCAGGTATCCTAAATTAATCTAGTTCCATTTGCCAGCATTTGGCCTATATCCCTCTGAGCCCCTCATTCATATATCCATCCATGCGCATTTGCAATATTGTAATTGTACCAGTCTCCGCCAACTCCTCCATCAACTCATTTCATACATGCACTATCCCCTGAGTGAAAATGTTGTCCCTTAAGTTCCTTTTAAATCTTTCCCCCCTCATCCTAAACCTATGTCCTCTAGTACTGTACTGCCCTACCCTGGGAAAAAGACCTTGGTTATTCTCCCTAACTATGCCCCTCATGAATTTATAAACCTCTGTAAGGTCACCGCTCTGCCTCCAATGCTGCAGGGAAAATAACTCCAGCCTATTAGCCTCTCCCTATAGCACCAACACTGGCAACATCCTTATAAATTTTTTTGTGAACCTTTTCAAATTTAATAGCATCTTGCCTATAGCAGGGAGACAAGAACTAAATGTAATATTTCAGAAGTGGCCTCACCTACGTCCAGTACAGCCACAACATGACATCCCAACTCCTATACTCAATGCGCTGACCAACAAAAGGAAGTGTATCAAGTATCTTCTTAAATACCCTGTCTACCTGTGACTCTAGCTTCAAGGAATTATGAACCTACATCCCCAGATCTCTTTGTTCGGCAACACTCTCCAGGACCTTAACATTAAGTGCCCTGATTCGCAATGCCAAAATGAAACACCTCACATTTATCTGAAGTAAACTCCATCTGCCACTCCTCGGTCCTTTTGCCCATCTGCTCAAGGCCCTGTTGTACTCTGAGATAGCCTTCTTCACTGTCCACTACACCTCCAATTTTGATACCATCTGCTGGTCAAAGGCATCCAGTCAAAGAAACAACCCTTAACTACCACCTTCTGTCTCCTACTATCAAGCCAATTCTGCATCCAAATGGCTAGCTGTCCCTGGATTTCATGGGATCTAACCTTGCTAACCAGTCTACCATGTAGAGCTTGGTTGAATGCCTTACTGAATCCATTTGGACAACATCCACTGCTCTGCCTTCATCAATCTTCATGTTTTGCAAAAGAGGATTGGCATGCTTTGGGTTTTTAAAGTAAACTCTACACATACAAAGGTGACAAAAGTGCAAATGGATTTAGAATCTTAACTAGGTGTTGGGTTGAATTTTCCCAACTCCGAACAATTTGGGCAATAGTGAGATAGTCCAGAAAATATGGCGAGATTGGAAAAATGAGATTTTTGCCTTCAATAAATTAAAAGTCTGTTTTTTCACCCAAGGTTTGAATGTCAAGGAAAGAATCTCAATAGAGACAGGCAAGAGGCTATTTTCATGCGTTTACATCTCAATATGACATATTCTCATTTTACTTATATGCTATTTCCCATTCTCCCAAGCCATAGAGAAAGACACGACAGTGACAATTCCTAACATGGAAGTCAGAATGGGTAACTGGCTGCTCCAGCTTACAGTTTGCTTCTCCAGCCTTCATCTTGACCAGAAGTCCCCAAAATCTCAGGCTATCCCATGGGTAGTGACTGACAGCATTCTTCGTCCTTACAGGTTGATGTCAGACATGTACCAGCCTCACTACATCATCATGGCACATTTATGACACACTTCGAATGCACTTTGGCATGCCCCATCATCTTCTGGAAATCCAACTACGATATGTCCACAGGCTTCCCTTCACCAGCAGCACATGTTATTCCTTCAAAGAGCTCTAATAAATTGATAATTCCCTTTCCCCTCGTGTTTTTCGAAGTGCTCAGCTGTAACCTCTTTAATGATTTATTCCAACACCTTCTCCACTACAGTCATCAGGCTAACTAGCCTATAGTTGCCTTTTCTTTGCCAGGTTGTTTTCTATTTTCCAATTTGATGAGCCTTTACAGAATCCGTGGAACTTTGGAAAATTAATGCAAGTACACTGTTACCTTATTAGCCACCTTTTTAAAGATCTTTGAATAGGGTTCGGGTAGGGTAGGGTTAGGGTTAGGGGTTTTGGATTACAGTTAATGTTAACGTTAATATTAAGGTTAGGGCTAGTTAGCCCTCCCAAGACCTGGGGACTTATCAATTGATAGCTCAATCTGATTGGTCAGTACTTCTTCCCTTGCGAATGTATTGTCACCAAGTTCCTCTCTCCCTTTTACCTCTTGACTTACAGTCATTGATTGAATTTGATTTTGTTCTCCATAGTGAAAAGCAGAAGTAAAATATTTGTTCATTTCATCCATTATTTCCTTACTATCTATCATTAGCATCTATTTCTTACTCAGTAGTGGATCAATGGCCTTTCTACTTATCCAGATCCTTTTAAAAACCTACATAAACCTTTGCCATCCATCTTTACATTTCTAGCTGGGTTCTTCTCATAATCAAGCTTCCTACATCTGATCAGTCTTTATATTGTCTACAACATCTGACCTGAATACGTATTCCGCCGTATTGTTCTCATGTTATGACAAAAAGAACTGATATTTAACCAATGCTTTCACAAAAAGCTTCACAAGCCCTTATCAGAAAAACAAAACATTGAAACAATACAAGGAGAAGTTATAACAGATGATAAAAACTCATTTGAAGCAGAGACTTATTGTATTAAAGTAGACTTTAAAATACCAAAATGTGAAGTTAATTATAAATCACATACTTAATTTGCATTTTCTGGATAAAACTGTTTGTGATTTTTATACATTCTGTCATAAAATAACTTTACACTAAAAGAATATTCTTAAAGTATTATTTGAAATTCTGCAAACATCCACATCCTCCCTCCACTAATGCTCAGTTGTTGTTGTGTTACCATAGTCTTATCAGGCCCCATGGCTGCTCTCTCATTAAAGACAGATGATAGGTAGTGATTTAATCTGAGTGCCACCATGCCTCAGGCGAGGGGAGAGGTTGAGAAGGAGAGTCCTTTGTGGTAACCTCAAGTGGTGATGGGAATTGAACCCACACTGTTGGTATCACAGTGCTTTGCAAACCAATCATCCAGCCAACTGAGTTAAATCAATCCCCTGACATTGAGTACCATCAGTGTGTACTATCTGCAAGATGCACTGCAGAAATTCACCAAAGATCCACAGACAGCACTTTCCAAACCCACAACCATGTTCATCTATATTGGGCAGCAGATACATGGTAACACCACTTGCAAGTTCCCCTCCAATCCACTCACCTTTCTGACATGGAAATATATGGCAGTTCCTTCAGTGTCACTTGAGAGAGCTACTTGCGCAGTCTGCACCCAAAAACTGCCCAAGCTACAAAGTAGTCACATGAAAATGGAGTGGGATTGGCAAGACAAAGTAAAATTGTTTATTCAGCAAACAAAAATCAATGATTCACACCTCTGAGAACATGCATTTCTGACCCAATAATTAGCAACTTCTGACTTAACATTCTTTAAAACAAGTGAAAATGCTCAAATGAAACTTACTGATATTTTTGCTCCTCACTTCCCAGAAAGAAATGGTCAAAGGTAGCAAATGCTTCATTTCCATTCCAGTCTTTCAGCTGAATGCGGAGAACATGAGGAGACTGGCTGGTTAGAAGGTGAACAAATTCATTTCCGAGCCAATATTCACCCGAGGGGTCTCCAAAGCCCTGATAAGACAATTGTGGTTAGTTTCCATTAAGTAGCAACCATACCTGAACAGAAGACTCTGATCCAAATAGAAAAATGTCTTTCAAAAGTGTGCACAAATTTCATATAGTCGCTTGTGAATTCTGAAGGTGAAATGGCTGTGTTATCTTAAGGGTAATAAATTTATGTGGCTGAAAAGAAAACTGACAGCTGTGTTGATATTTCACATAAATAAAAGTGCATGTAAAGTTTTCTCCAATTTATTTGATAATCGTTTGTTTAAATAGTGTTGCTGTTATAATGGGGCAGTCAGCTGCTGCTGTCGATTAAAGAGAAATGAAAAGAAAAGGTTAAATAAAATTTGGGGGGAAATAACATAACACCTGTTAACTGACAATGAATAGTTTCACCGTATTAAACTAAAAAATCACAGGTTTGGAAAAATGCAACAGCTGTTTCTGGTAAGCATATTTTTCATGAAGACAGTCTACAACAAAAAGAAAACAGATCAATCAGAAAGATGTTGAATAGTAACTCACTCTACTGTTGTATTGTCAGAAATTGGACAAAGTATATAGTGTAGCTGGCAGACTAATATAATCGTATGCTTTTGCACGTTATCTATGGACTTATTAACCAGATCATATTAGTTTTAGTAGTAATAAAGATCATTTATATATTGTTGATAAAATCATGTCTTAGAAATAAACTTCTTTGTGTTATTTTTATACCAGCTGAACTGGATTGTTCAATTCATTTGCAATGGTTCCAAATTATATGCAGAGTTGTATTGTTGAGCTATATCCACAAAGAATCAAACCAAGATTACTTAAAAACTTTTTTTTAATTAAGGTCCCCTGCAGATCTTGGAAAAGAAAGACTTGTAGCCAATCAATTTGGGTGACTCAAGGCTCAGTGAGTGGATAGCGTACTGGTAGTTGCACAAACCACTCTGCTCATACACAATTTCAGCAGATTGGAAACTATGATTTAGGTGAAAATAAATGCTTTTCCATATTAGTATCATAATGATATGCACACACAAACTGAATCCAGTCACAGAGATTCCATTTAAAGGGGTGTATGAAACTGAATCCAGTCACAGAGATTCCATTTAAAGGGGTGTAAGCCTCGTGACATTGTCAGACCTTCTTTGCGCCAAAATAAATGACACAATTCCACAACCAATAAATTATTCTATTATTAACTGAGTATTAGTAGAAGTACTGAGTTTTCCAAGTTCAAGCAATTAAGATTCTATCCTTAAAATAAAACCAATAATTAACAGCAGTTAACTATTTTCATTGTTGGCTGGACAAGTTTTCACACAATGTACATTAAGAAATAGAATTTTAATGTAATTGCATATATATTCAAGGATGTAAAGCTTCTTCTCACAATAAATAAGGTTAATACAAAACATATTTATACTCATAATTGAAATTCAGCAAATACATTTGCATTCTTCTGACTTTCTTTATGGTTTTCTATTCTGTTGGGTTGTCGTCTATGCAGCTCATGGACATTCATAGTAAATTCTTAAGTAAATTAGCTGGGACCAGAGTATTTACAACCTTCCAGATGTCAGAAGATCTTATTCCAATAAATAAAAGTGCCATGTAATGTAAACTGAGTCATTTGTTTGAAATGCCCGAACTTTTTAAAATAATCCAGAAAGGAGCAGTTGCAATTAATCTAATGCAAAATGGATTCATAGTATATCCTCAGCCTTTGATATATTGTGCTAGTTTTGATACTCTAATGACTTGGAAAACATGGCCTACATTTTTATTTCAGATGCAATTAAAAGCAGTGAGACTGCAAAACTCTGACAAAGGGTTTGAACAATTGTTCAATGAGCTTCAGTGGAAGGAAAATCAAGCACAGTGTACAAAAGAATGTATGTGCTCTATATTGTCTTCTTGAGCTTTTGTTCCTTCTTCAATAATTAAAGCAAGATAAATACAAAACAAACAAAAAGCAGAAAGTAGTCCCTAAGTTCCGAGGATTTTACTTCTTTGAAGTTCAAATAACTTATTTGCAGGAAATGTTAACAGTTTTATCACCATGACAGACCAAAGGATAATAGTTTGCAACTATTGGTTACCTGATACAAAATAGCTGTCTTATTTTGACACTTGAAAGAAACTAAACAAAATGCTTTCAAGCAGATTGTTTGTTGCGTTTGCTCACAAGCAACATATATTTATTTTCACTGATTCCTAAACAAAAGGTATCTGCCTCCCTCGGATTCTGCTAGTTTCCAATCTTCTATTCAGAAGCTCAGTGACGATGACAACCTTCATCAAGCACTGGCTATTTTTGAAATTATAGAGTTAAAACAGAATTGTCTGTTTGCATTGCAACAAAATGTTTTAAAAGGTAAACAAAATCTTCAAAAAAAATTCTGTCTCTAAGAATATTTCAATCCTTTTCTGTTATCTTTTCTCCGTTTTACTTTTTCTACATGATTTACCTTGATTTAAATATTCTATTCTAAAAATAAATCTTAAATATTCTACTATAGAGTCATAGAGATATACAGCATGGAAACAAACCCTTCAGACCCAATTGTCCATGCTGACCAGATTCCTAAATGCATCTAGTCCCATTTGCCAGCATTTGGCCCATCTCCCTCTAAACCCTTCCTATTCATGTACTCATCCAGATGCCTTTTAAATGTTGTAACTGTACCAGCTTCCACCACTTCTTCTGGCAGCTCATTCCATACATGCACCACTTTCTGTGTGAAAAAAATTTCCCCTTAGATCCCTCTTAGGTCTTTCCCCTCACATCTTAAACCTATGCCCTCTAGTTTTTGACTCCTCCACTCCAGGGAAAAAACCTTGTCTATTCACTCTATCCATGCCCCTCATGATTTTATAAACCTCTGTAAGGTCACCCCCCACCCAGCCTCCGATGCTCCAAGGAAAATAGCCCCAACCTATTCAGCCTCTCCCTATAGCTGAAACCCTCCAACCCTCACAACATCCTTGTAAATTCTTTCTCAACTCTTTCAAGGTGCACAACATCCTCCGGATATCAGGGAGACCAGAATTGCATTCAATATTCAAAAAGTGGCCTAACCAATGTGCTGTACAGACACAACATGACCTCCCAGCTCCGATACTCACTGCACTGACCAATAAAGGAAAGCGTGCCAAACGCCTTCTTCACTACCACTTTTAAGGAAATATGAACCTGCACTCGAAGGTCTCTTTGTTCAGCAATATTCTCAGGTCCTTACCATTAAGTGCGTAAATCCTGCCCTGATTTACCTTTCCAAAATGCAGCACCTCACACGTATCCAATTTAAATTCCATCTGCCACTCCTTAGCCCTCTGGCTCATCTGATGAAGTTCCCATTGTACTCTAAGGTAACCTTCTTCACTGGCCACGACACCTCCAATTTTGGTGTAATCTGCAAGGTTACTAACCATACCTTGTGTGTTCACATCCAAATCATTTATATAAATGATAAAAAGCAGTGGACCCTGCACTGATCATTATGGCATTGCGCTGGTCACATGCCTCCAGTCTGAAAAGCAACCCTACGCCACCACCCTCTGCCTTCTACCACTTCTGTATCCAAGTGGCTACTTCTCCCTGTGTTCCATGTGATCTAACCATGGTTACCAATCTACTATGGTGAACCTTATTGAACACCTTGATGAAATCCATGTAGATCATATCCACCCCTCTGCCCTCACCAATCTACTTCGTTACTCCTTCAAAAAACTCAAACAAGTTAGTGAGACACGATTTCCCACGTACAAAGCCATCTTAACTGCCCCTAATCAGTCCTTGCCTTTTCAAATACATGTAAGTCCTGGCCCTCAGGTTTCCCTCCACCCACTTACCCACCACTGATGCCAGGCTCACCGATCTGTAGATCCCCGGCTTTTCCTTACCAACATTCTTAAGTAATGGTTCCATGTTAGCCAACTTCCAGTCTTCTGGCACCTCACCTGTGGCTATCAATGATAGAAATATCCCAGCAAGGGGCCCAGCAATCACTTCCCCAGCTTCCCTTAGATTTCTTAACTTTTTTTTTGGTTTAAGCTTGCACGCCTCAATAAGGATTATTGAATCCGATTAATTGAAAGGAAACAACATTACTTAGCCCGTACATACGGAGTAGAGCTTAATTTAGATGAAGGGGTTCTTGCATGCTAGCTAGAGAGCCACTGATAGCTCCTGTGTCTCTCTTTTCAAGAAAGCTTGCTGTATTAATTACAAGTCATTACTTAACATTAGGCACACCATGGTTTAATGGCCGTAGGGACAGAAAGCATGTTCAATGAGGTTGATTGGTTCAGCAGGGCGGAGATGATGACTGCTGCTGAGGCCCAGGATCACCAATGGCAGGAGTGGAATAATGAAGTGAGGGTCCCAAGGGGTGATGCTGGAAGTTGGTATCAAATGCAAATAATGATTGTCAACACGTCCAATTTTCCCAATGCCAGGTTTGTCCATAAGGCATTGAGTGCCTTTCAAAGAGGAGCTATCCTTTCCACTCCCATCCCAGCCCAGGAGCAATCCTGATAGCGCTTGCTTTTCTACCTCCCCACATGATGTGTTCCCCATCTACTGCTGTATTTAACAACAGTGGCAGTGGAATGGGCCCCTTCAGTTGGTATTAATTAGGACAGGAAGGTAGCAGGGTCATGAGCCTCCCACTCAATTCAATGCCATCATTGCACCAAATTGATTGAGGGAGTAGACGTTAAATTCTATGCACAAGTCCTAGATTCCCCATTGAGAGCACAGCCGTGAATCTGTCTCTTTATTCCCACAATGTGCTATGTGAAAATCCATCAGAATTGGGGCGTGGAATGCATTGCCGGAGAGGGTAGTAGCGTCGGCCTCATTGGGGGCATTTGAGCAGCTATTAAATAGGCATATGGATGATAGTATAAGGTAGGGGTGGAGGTTATATAGACCTTAGGTTTAGGGTAAAAGTTCTGCACAACATCGTGGGCCGAAGGGCCTGTACTGTGCTGTACTGTTCTATGATCTATGTTCTATTTGTTCTAATTGTTAGAGTAACTGAATGTATTACAAATGGTGAGCAGTGCTCATTTACCACTTACAGGTAAAATGTAGATCCTTATATTCCCTTGTTCTTGATTCCTTCATCAGAGGAAACAGCTGCTTCTTCCTATCCTATCAGATGATGGAAATTGCAATTTGATTTATTGCTTAGCAAAGTGAACTTTTAGAGTTCCACATTTAATTTTATGGCAAGGTCAAGGGTAACGATAAATTTCGAACTATGACATCCAATAGAATATTTGGGAAACAACTTTTTCATGCTAAAAGGGTTAGAAATATGACATATGACATTGGCTGTTGGTATTGGGTCCAATGAGACATTCAAGACTAAGAAAGCTGGACTACATTTCGGCAAGGGTAAAATGGATATGGAGCAAAGGTGAGTAAATGGAGCTAAGATGTCTTTCAGCCATTTTTTAAAAGAATTATTTCATAATGTGGGCATTGCTAGCAAGATCATCCCTAATTGACCATATGTAGTTTGCTAAAGTATTTAGAGTTAACCACATTACTGCGAGTCTAGAGTTGTACATAGGTGAGGTAAGAATGGCAGATTTCCTTCCTGAAAGGACATTAGTGAACTGGATGAACTTTTACAACAATCAGTCATTGTTTCATGGTCACTATTTCATAAACTAACTTTAATTCCAGATTTTATCAACTGAATTTAAACTCTATTTGGTTCCATTGTGGAATTTAAACCCTTGTCTCCAGAACATCATCCTAGGATCCTGAAGTGCGAGCCCAGGGTTATTACCGCTATATCCCTGGAGGATTGAATGGTAGGACAGATTTGGGGAACTGAACTGTCTACTCCTATTATGACATTGAAAGTCAATATGCTCATCTTCTCCTCGAATGACATGACGTGAAGCTATGAACTCCTGGTGAATTCAAACACAGCCTTTTAACTGAGATAACAAGGTGTAGAGCTGGATGAACACAGCAGGCCAAGCAGCATCAGAGGAGCAGGAAGGCTGATGTTTCGGGCCTAGGCCCTTCTTCAGAAATGCTGAAGAAGGGTCTAGGCCTGAAACGTCTGCCTTCCTGCTCCTCTGATGCTGCTTGGCCTGCTGTGTTCATCCAGATGTCCACCTTGTTATCTCAGATTCTCCAGAATCTGCAGTTCCTACTATCTCTGAAACAGCCTTTTAACTGCTCTTTTTCTTGCATGCTTTATTCAGCTAAATAGAAGGCTGATATTTATGTTCTTAAGTAGATGAATCCTTTTCTCCCTTTGCTTTCAGACGAGGTAGATACTGGTGTAGATTACTTCACTGAAGTTGCAACTCAGGAGCCAAGGTTAATGTTCTGGGGACATGGGCTCACCTCTTCTCGGGTGGCTGGCAGAATTTAATTCTAGACTTTATTACTTTAATTTAAAATAGCCTAAGTGATGCTGACTGTAGAAGTACATTGACCATAAAATTCTTGCAAAAACTCATTTGGTTCTCTAATGTCCCCTTAAGAAAGTAAGAAAATCTACATTCTTTACTCAGTCTTGTCTATATGTGCCTGCAAACCTGCAGGAATGTGCTTGATTCCTAATTGCCCTTTTGAAATGCCCTGTCTACGATTCATTTCAATCAGAATTAACGATGGCCAACAATTACTACCTTTATCAACAACGCCCACGTCCCACTGAAGAGTAACTCAAAACTTCACAGCTTACTTTCCATACTGTGAACAATCAGTGTCATTAAGCATTGAGTGTAAGTACACACTTTAAAATGTTCACAACTCATACAGAAGTTTCTTCATAAGAAGAAACAAAACAAAATGAATCGTGAGAACTGGTGATATCAATGCGGCTCGCTGAACTGAGCTTACTTCACCATTCAATATGGTCATGCCGTGTCTTGGGTTTCAACTCCACTTCTAAACCATTCCAAATATCTCTTAATTCCCAAAGAGACCAAAATTCTATCATAACCTGAAATATATTCAATGAAGTCACAATGGCAGATCCACAACCATTTAGGCCACAAAATTCTAAAAATTTACCACCCTTTGAGTGAAGTAATTTTAGCACATCTCAATCCTAAATGATAGCTCCTTACCATTTGGTTTTTAACCCTCCAGGCTGGAGAATCTCTCCGTACTTGTCTTGTCTAGCCCCTTCATTATCTTCCAAGAATGTTCCAATACAGTTACATTCCATTCTGCAAACTTTCTTAAAATATAGATCGGATATGTTCAGCCTTTCAAAATAGGATGATCCTTTCATCCCAAGGACCAAGCTAATGAACTTCTGCTGTGTTAACTTCAATGCAAGTACGTACCTCTTTAAACAGAAGGATTAAAATTGTGCATGGTATTCTTGGCGAAGTCTGATAAAGTCACGTACAATTGTGGCTGGCGGCTATGTTTTTTTAACCTCCTTGTGAAGCCTGACAAATCATTTGCTTTCCTAATTTTGTGCTGCACCTGTATGCTAATTTCCTGTCTTCCTTCTCAGAGTACACACAAGTGTCTCAGAACATCGACATTTAAAAGTTTCACGCCTTTCAAACACATTCTACTTTTGCATTTGTGATCACTCCACTGGTCACAACATTCCAATTTCAAAATGCCCCTCCTCTCTGCTTTCGGTCCAATAACTAGCCCAGTCTCCATCCTGTTATGATTATGATTAAATTAGAATATTCATTTTCAACTTCCACGATCTGATTTTAATATTTAGGACCTTTATTGGGCTTCCTTTAAAAACAAACACTGAATTAAGATGGTAGGAGTGGCCACCAATAAGCCAAGCTCATTAATGATCAATCAAAAAGAATCACACCAAGCCGAAATTGACATTATTAAACAAACGGCTTGGAATAATATCCCCTGCTTGTTGGTTGATTCATAACTTTTCGAACTTCCATGTGTTAGGCTGAAGTTTGGTTCATGATTATCTAGCCTGAAACAAAAACAATGAAATCAGACATGGGAATACACCAGTGAAATGTATCTCACTTAAATGGCTTTTGGACACCATGGGGAAAGAAAATGGATTTGTAACAGCAATGGCCTAGTGGTATTATGGCTGGACTGTTTAATCCAGAGACTCAGATAATGATCTGGGGACTTGGGTTTGAATCATGCTACAGTGAGCATCTGGTTCACTAATGTCCTTTAGGGAAGGGAACTGCCATTCTGACCTGGTCTGGCCTTCATGTGACTCCAGACCCACAGCAATGCGGTTGACTCTCAACTGCCCTGTGGGCAATTAGGGATGGGCAATAAATGCTGCCTAGCCAGTGATGTTCTCATAGCATGAATGAATAAAAAAAGATGGAATTTCAATTCAATAAATATCCAGAATTAAGAGTCTAATGATGAGCATGAATCCATTGTTAATTGTTGAAAAACCCATCGGGTTCACTAATGTCCTTTAGGGAGGGAAACTGCCATCTTTACCTGATCTGGCCTACATGTGGCTCCATAGCAATATGGTTGACTCTTAACTGCCCTCTGGCAATTGGGGATGGGCACTAAATGCTGCCTAGCCAGTGATGCTCTCATCCCATGAATGAATAAATTTTTAAAAAGTGCTCTCCCTCATTCCCTTTTCCTCTCAGCCTCTCAGAGGCAATACCTGGTGAAAGATAAATCGGACAAATACCCATTCATCAAAAACTCAAATATAGCTCCTGGTTTCACTCCTGTTGAAATTACTAGTAATCAAGTAAACAACCATGGTCTCGGGTTAAAACCTTACACCTCCAGGGCTCTAAGGATCTTTAAAATTGTTGAGTTTTTTTCTTCCATTTTGTATTTAACACTCACCCTTTTTATTCATATCTGTTAGTGCATCTGTATGTTTGAGGTTGTTTTTTTATTATTTTCCTCAGGGTTACAAAGGAAAATAATTCATTTTCTGCACTCAATGAAATGCTACGATTGGACCTTTCTTTATTATCTGGAAAACTGGTGTGAGATATAATTGTACTCTAAAAGGAATTAAAGGCCTTTGTTGCATCCAGCTGTGGGATAGTGGAGTGTTAAAATAAGGGAGCTGATTCAAAGCCCTGAGCTAGTTGCAGCAATGCTAATATATCAATCTAACTCCATGAGCCCTGATCTTGTATATCAACATTTAAATGATATCTTATCAAATTTCTTTAGACAATCTAAGTATGCCATATTTGTTGATTCCCCTTTATCTACCCTATTAGTTACATGCTTTAAAAAATCTATTAAATTGTTCAACAGAATTTCCCTTTTGCAAAATCATGTTGACTAATTCTGATCACACTATGCTTTTATGAGTACATTCACTTCCTTAATCATAGATTGCTAATTTCCAAATGATTGATGTTAAGTTAACTGACCTGTTCCTGGTTATTTGCTCCTCATTTCTTCAATAGCAGTGCTACGTGTACTGATTTCCAATCTGTTGTGACTATCCCAACAGTGGAGGAATTTTGAAAAACAGTAGTGTATCCACTATCCCTGCAGCTATTTCTTTTCAAACATTAGGCCGTCAGATCATGAAGATTTATTGGAGTTTAGTCCCTTGAGTTTCTCAGTTGATGTTCAATATTTTAATTTCCTCACTCTTATTCACCCTTGCACTAACCTTTATCTTTCCTTTGCTGAAAACCATGACAGTGGATGGTTTTAACTTATGAAATATTGCATTTGTCTTGAAATTATTGCCAATAAGATTATTCATGTAAAAATTCATCACATTTAGTGAGTGAACTATGTTTTCAAAGTTGTTTTGAATTTATATCCAATGCTTCTAACAGGAAATTTCTCGATAACCAAAACTGATGACAGAAGCAACACAGCCATGAGTACATTATATTTTGTTGAAAGTTAATCTTGTAAAAATAAATGCTCATCCTTGGCAGTTACCTTGCCCCATTTACCTACTCTAAGAGGATATGCAATATCGGATGGGGAAAGTAAATAGAAGAATCTCACTAGTCATCGCTAATCCTGCTTTCCTTCTAAGTGTCCACATGTTAACCAGTGCTTTTTACTGGTTGAGTAGGGCATCCACAGAAGGGAGATGGGATCCTTCCAAAATGATATAGACTGGATGGGAAAACCCAGCAATGTGCCAGCTTTCCTATCAAGTGGAGTCTAGGGGAGAAGGTACGTATTAGCCATTATCGTTAATCAAGGCAAGAAAGCTGCCAAAGACCACAGAAAAACGCTTTAGATTTCTCCTATACAATCACCCTCCACAATCAAAACTGGTATCTTCTTGCTGCCGATGCTTTAAACTGTGTGTGTGTGTGTGTGTGTGTGTGTGTGTGTGTGTGTGTGTGTGT
>JAHRHZ010000025.1:31634267-31718913 GCA_024137785.1 Ginglymostoma cirratum
GTGGGTGGGTGTGTCTGCGTGTGTGTGTGTGTGTGTGGGTGGGTGTGTCTGCGTGTGTGGTGTGTGTGTGTTTTGGACAGTAGGGGAGGCTTCACAGAGGCCATTTTTTTGGAACTAGCACTGGATATTTTCCTGACAAGAATGTACTGCCACCATGGAAAAAACCTTGGATAATAATTGGTAATTTACACATGAATAATTCTCAATGGTGTAAACTGGGTATAGGATTAGTGTATGTCTCTGACACCGACAGAACAAAACATATCTGTTGAAATTAATGAAAACTTTTCTCTGATAATATTTTTCGCATTTTTTTACAGAATGGGAATAAATTCTTCTCTTTCTGGGATGTAACCAAAAATAACTACAATGTCTACAAGAATACATCTGAACAAAAAATTCAACCACAAATATGTGGGGTATGCAACTGTTTTTCATTTACTAATAAGAGAATATGCTGCATGGATTCTGCCTAGGATGGGAAATCATGAACCACACTACTACCATCCCATCCCCCACTCCTCCTCCTCCAACCTCCCAGCAAGTTTTTTGTCTCCTCGGAGGTCTTTCACAAATCCCCAATACTCGTCTGCAGAGGGAGGGATAGATTGATACCAAATAGAAAACAGACAATCACTATCCATCTCCTGCTGTACAAAAGAACTGACTGATCTCAATCCCCATCTTTGGAGTTTACCTCAGACTGACTGGAGATTTGCTTTAGAATTTCCAGGCTGCCTTTCATAGACCCAAGATGATTCAGAGCTCATCAGTTACTTATGAAGCATTTTTTCCTTGACAAACACCAGCAGCTAATGTGTTGACAACACCCAATTTCTCTCCTTGTCCCCATGCAAATCACCAATGGGAGAAGTGATCAAAAAAATCTGTGCTTCCCTAACTTGATTCTATGTGGAATAAATTCCAGCCATCACACCTGGAGACCCCCAAAAATGCTGCAGGATCCATCAGCACCAATGAAGAGAACAGGCAAGTTAATATTTTAGGTGTGCTCCTACATCAGAACTAGGAAAAAAAAATCCAAATAACTGCATTTGAAAAAGAACAGAGCAAAGGGAACCAAAAAAAAGCAAGTAAATTTATCAATTTCTTTCCTTATTCATAAGTAGATTTCCCCTTAACTTAATCCTGTTCCTTTCTGAACCTTGTCCATTTATAAAGTCCATAGTTCTGTTGAAGGTTGTGCAATTTGACGATAAGGTTGTTTATTTATTGCACAAGTGTGGACTGACCTAGTGTTGCTGTTCTGTTTTCTGATTTACCTGGTTTCTTATGCATTTTGCTTAAACAGTAGAGCCAGCTCTTCTGTGACTGTGCAATGGGATTTCTAACAACTATATCATATATTGATTTAACTTTCATTCTAACATCTGGCACCTTCAACAATACATTCCCAAACTGTCACCTAGATTATGTGCTGAAATCCTGGAGTTCATTTGAATTCATGTGATACTGACAGATACCAAGAAACCTTTTGAACGATAGTGAACCAAAGTCAGTAACTGCTGGAAAAACTCGGCAGGTCTGGTAATATCTATGGTAAGAAAGCACAGTTAATGCTGCAGGACCGCTGATCCTTCTTCAAAACAATAGAGGAAATGGACTAATCACACAATACTGTGAAAACCTGTGGGCAAATTTTGAA
This sequence comes from Ginglymostoma cirratum, assembly GCA_024137785.1. Lineage (NCBI taxonomy): Eukaryota > Metazoa > Chordata > Chondrichthyes > Orectolobiformes > Ginglymostomatidae > Ginglymostoma > Ginglymostoma cirratum. The sequence goes on from JAHRHZ010000025.1 coordinate 31,635,934, forward strand.
TGTTCTAAATTGAAAATAAAGTCACAACTAGGCTGTTAACCATTGAATTGTTGCCAATTCTAACCTTTAAGTTCATTGTTTTAGTTTTGTTGACTTTTTGAAATACTGTATAAAACCACACACTGAACGCCTCACTCCAATGTTGAAGGATGTGACAGTATGCACAAGAAACACAAGCCCTCATGAGCCGGTTAAGCTTGCTGCTCATGCAAAATAAACAAGTCAGAAAACCAGACATTTTCTCTTTTGTGATTCATAAATTGGGTGCAAATTTTACTCACAACTGCACCGGCTTTTGGATGCTTTCTTTATGCAAGTTTTCTCTCAAACATATTTTCATATCACAGAATGTAAACATTATCCTGAAATTGAACAATTAAGCATCATTTTATATCTTTTTTGGATTAAAAAATATTCCTTGATGTACTTAAAAACAGCAACCGAAAGATGAAAGTGTGGGTAATGACATTATGTAAGCATTTTTGACCAGTTTATCCAGTATATCACTTGTGAACGTTTTAATATTTGAAAATGATTTTGAAAAAAATCTGTGTGGAAATATTTACTGGTTACATTGGTACACAAGAGTTAGTTTCTCAGTAAATATTTTTTGGAAGTTTTTAAAATGCATAAGTTGGAAGCTTATGGCTTAATTGCACTGGGCACTGGAGAGACCACATCTGGATACTGTGCATACTTTGGTCACTTTATGTAAGGAAGGACACAAATGCATTACACGTGGTTCAGAGAAGGTTTACTAGACTAACATCTAGAATGGGCATGTTGTTTTATGAGGTAAGGCTGGAAAGGTTGGAAAGGCTTGGCTTATATCCACTGGACTTTAGAAGAGTAAGAGGCAATTTAATTGAAACATAGAAAATTCTGAAGGGTCATAGGTAAAGAGGATATTTCCTCTAATGGGAGAATCTAAGACTAAAGTTCACTATTTAAGTGCCGGCGCATATATTTAAACCACAGGGTCATCAATTTTCTTTCTTTCCGAGGGTTATGAGACTTTAGAACTCTCTCCCTGAAAAGACTAGCTGAGGCAGAGTCCTCATAAATTTTTAAAGGCAGAAGTGGATAGATTTTTGTGAAGCAAAGGATTGAAAGCTGATCTGAGGCAGGCAATATGTATTCAAGGTTACAATCAGAATGGACATGATCGTATTAAAAGGTTGAGCAGGATGAAACGCCTACTTCTGCTTCTGATTTGTATGTCCCTTGCACAAAATCTGCAATTGGGTACAATTAATGGAAACTCACAATGGAGATTAATACAATCTGAGTGTAGGTCTGGTTTTATGGGTGACTAATCTTCCAGTGAGCTAAATATAGAACATAGAACAGTACAGCACAGGAATGGGCCCTTCAGCCCATAATGCCAAATATGGCACCAAATCAAACTAAGCCCTTCTGCCTGCCCTTGGTTCATATTCCTCTATTCCTTGCATATTCATGTGCTCATCTAAAAGCCCTCTAAACACCACTACCGTATCTGCCTCCAACAAGGAAGAAGCTTCGTCAAATGAAACAAAATATTGCAGGAACTCATTTGCATTGGACATCATTTTCACTTGAAATTCCTTGATCACTTTACTGCTTCTTTTGTGATTTTCCAACACAACATCATGGAGACTCCAGCTGTATGTTATTTAACAACAACATTGGGAATAATTCTATTAACATGGCATAGTTCACCTCTCCTAATATCTCTATATCTCTTTCATTCCCTTGGTGTCAATTTTCTTTGGCCTGTTACAAATGTGAGGTGCCTTCAGTGCGTTTTAGTATATTGAATGCACTTCATCTAACTACTAAGGAAAGCATATTCCCAGTTTGTTCTTATTAGAGTAGATCAAGACCAAGGACTATAAACTCTGTATACACGGGGGTCCGCCACAATTGTTCAGATAAAGGCGCACTCATGCTCGGTTCTGAGACTCTATACACAGTAAGAATTACTGCAGGCATTTAAAAAAAGGAATAAGTGAGAGTTGGTCCTCCTGAGGGTGAGTTTGTGCAATTAATAATGGAAAACAGATGAACAGCAGATTAATCAAATAGATATGTTGCTACTGTCTTCAACATAAAGGACAAAAATAACATCCCAGAAGTAATTGTGAATCGGAATGTGAAGAACTTAGAAGAATTACAATCACCAGAAAAAAGTTGCTGAGAAAATTGTTAAAACCCAAACCAGACAAATACCATGACCCTGATCAGCTTCATCCTAGGGCGTTAAAAAAAGTGGCTGCTGAAATAGTGGATGTATTAGTTTTAATTTGAGAATACCCTGGGTATTAGAAAGGGTCGCAGTAGACTGGAAAATAGCAAATGTGACACCTCTATTCAAGATTGAAGGGAGTCAGAAGCAGGAGTCTATAGACCATTAAATGCAAGAGCAGAAGTAAGCCATCCAACCACAGTCTCTCCTACACCATTCAATAAGATCATGGCTGCTCTGATAATTCTCTACTCCACTCTCTTGCCTTTATCCCATAACCCTTGATTCCCCCACTGATTAAAAATTTGTCCACACAGCCTTGAATATTCTTAATGATCCAATATTGGTAACTCTCCGCAGTAAAGATTTCAACAGATTTGCTACCTTTGCGGCACCTTCTACATGTTGGCATTAAAATGTTGGGATTTTTTTTTGCTCATGGGACATGGGCGTCTTTGGCTAGGTCAATACATAATGCCCATCATTAATTATCCATAGGGCAGTTAATGGTTAACCACATTGCTGTGGGCCTGGAGTCACATGTGGGCTAGATCAGATAAGGATGGCTGATTTCCTTCCCTAAAGGACATTAGTGAACTTGAGATAATAGGAACTGCAGATGCTGGAGAATCCAAGATAACAAGGTGTAGAGCTGCATGAACACAGCAGGCCAAGTAGCATCATAGGAGCAGGAAAGCTTGACGTTTCGGGCCTAGACCCTTCGTCAGAAATCATTTCTGACGAAGAGTCTAGGCCCAAAATGTCAAGCTTTCCTGCTCCGATGATGCTGCTTGGCCTGCTGTGTTCATCCAGCTCTACACCTTGACATTAGTGAACCTGCTGGGTTTTTCCATAGCAATCAACAATGATTTCTTGGTCATCATGAGATCCTTAATTCCAGTTTCATTGACTTCAAATTCCACCATCTGCCATGGCAGGATTTGAACCTTTTCACCCAGAATCATAGAATCCTTACAGTGTGGAAACAGGCCCTTCAGCCCAACAAGTCCACAGCGACCCTCAGAGCATCCCACCTAGATCCATCTCCCTATAACCCACCTACTTTACACATCCCTGAACACTATGGGCAATTTAGCATGGCCAATCCATCTAGCCTGCACGTCTTTGGACTGTGGGAGGAAACCGGAACACCCGGAGGAAAACCATGCAGGGGAGAATGTACAAACTCCACACAGACAGTCGCCTGAGGGTGGAATCAAACCTGGGTCCCTGGCACTGTGAGGCAGCAGTGCTAACTACTGAGCCACCATGCCACCCCAACAAGTTCATACCATCCCTTAGAGCATCCCACCCAAACCCATAACTATAACCCACCCAATCTGCACATCCCTGATATTAGCTGAGTTTCTGGAGTAATATTTTAACAATAATGCCATTAGGCCATGGTTTCAGCATTTAATATGTCAGTTAATATGTACTGTTGTTGACCACAAGTTTGCCTGTTAAGTCCTGGTTACTTCATATTGCTTCTGTATGCTACAGTATCAGAAAGATAATGTTGACTGTTTGACTAATCAATTCTTGCTTTGCAAAATTCTTATGTTTGTCTGAAATCATGAAAGCTTGTGACTTTATTTTCTTAGCAAATACTTGAAATTTAAAATATTGTTTACTTTACAAATAAAGTTACTCGTCCCTAACCAGACTCAATGTACAATCACACAGTATTTGAGCAGTCCAATTGAACATTAAAAGAAACCTTTATTTATCTTATGAGAACTCTTCTTTGTTGTTCATACTTGTTTAATGTGAAGTAAAATATAGCAGTCTACAAATGGCCAAGGTATCTGAGAAAGTTCTTTTAGCATTTCTTTTGTGATGCTATAGGTAGAAGGCAACATTGCTTTCAAAGCCTCCAAATTCTTTCCCTGTCTCAACCATTTTTTCATTCTAAATTAAAACCAAGTTCTCCTGGCTCCATAGCAACTTTCCAAATCACCCTCCATTTCAATCTCCTGCTCAGAAATCCCTGTTCTACTGGTCCAGTGATCTTCAAGTCCTTTCATTTAGCTGGTCAAACACAGTGTGGAGCTGGAGGAACACAGCAGGCCAGGCAGCATCAGAGGAACAGGAAAGTTGACATTTCAAGTCAGGACCCTTCTTTTTTTTTCTGAAGAAGGGTCCTGACCTGAAACCTCAACTTTCCTGCTCCACTGATGCTGCCTGGCCTGCTGTGTTGCTCCAGCTCCACACTGTGTTATCTCTGACTCCAGCATAGGCAGTTCTGAATATCTATTTTATCTAACTGCATCTGATCCAAAAATAAATCTGTCTCAAATGGTTATGGATCATTTTCCACCAATTTAACATGTAGAATATTTTAAATTGTGCGCCCAGCCTCCATTTCAAGCTTAGTTCTACGTTTTAACATGCTCCATATTTCTCCAGCAGAACACTGTCTATCAGAGAACATTTAGCCCTTTCATTATCCCTTCCTCCTCCAAGGAATTTGCTTTAACATAAAATCTCTTGCTGTTCTCCATTTGCATCTTCTAAATGTATCTTTTCATCCAGCTGCTTATACACTTAATGATAAGGTCTTGGGGAGTGTTGCTGAAGAAAGAGACCTTGGGGTGCAGGCTCATAGATTCTTGAAAGTGGTGTTGCAGGTAGACAGGGTAGTGAAGAAGGCAACTGATGTGTTTGCCTTTATTGGTCAGTGCACTGAGTATGGGAATCGGGAGGTTATATTACGGCTGTACTTGACATTGGTTAGGCCACTTTTAGAATACTGCGTTCAATTCTAGACCCCCTGCCATAGGAAAGATGTTGTTAAACTTGAAATGGTTCAGAAAAGATTTACAAGGACGTTGCCAGGGTTGGAGGGTTGAGCTATAAGGAGAGGCTGTAGGCTGGGGCTATTTTCCCTGAAGTGTCAGAGGCTGAGGAGTGACCTTACAGTGGTTTATAAAATCATGAAGGGCATGGATAGGGTGAATAATCAAGGTCTTTTTCCCAGGGTAGGGGAGTACAAAACCAGAGGATAAAAGTTTAAGGTGAGAGGAGAAAGATTGAGAAAGGACCTAAGGGGGAATTTTTTTTACGCAGAGGGTGGTGAGTGTGTGGAATGAGCTGCCAGAGGAAGTGATGGAGGTGAGTACATTACAACACTTAAGAGGCATCTGGATGGATTTATGAATAGGAAGGGTTTAGAGGGCCATAGGCCAAATCCTGGAAAACACAACTAGATTAATTTAGGAGATAGTAGGAACTGCCGATGCTGGAGAATCTGAGATAACAAGGTGTAGAGCTGGATGAACACAACAGGCCAAGCAGCATCATAGGAGCAGGAAAACTTGACGTTTCGGGCCTAGACCCTTCATCAGAAAGGGTTCAAAGGGATATTGGCCAAATGCTGACAAATGTGACCAGATTAATTTAGGATATCTGGTGGGTATGGATGAGTTGGACCAAAGGGTCCATTTCCATGCTGTACATCTCTCTGACGCTATGATTGTAGGCTGGATCCCAAACTTGTCCTTGGGGCATTAGAATGGTTTAAAAAGTATTTTTTTCTTTTGTGGCACGTAAATGCAAATTACTTTCTGATACCAATATCTGGAGAAAAGCATTTTAGTTTGATGCTACTGGTATCAAATTCAAAGAGTTATTTCTGAAATCAAAATTGAAGTGTTTCTTACAAGTTTATATTCATTCCAGTCACGGTGAAAGTCTATGTTCCCATTTTCACGATGCTGGAAGATTGTCCATCCTCCTCCATTGATCTCCATATCACAGAACACCTACAGAGAAGAAATGGGAGATAGTAATTCAAATAATTTCTGCTGGGTATTCTAAAAGGAGCTTCAGAGTCATTTTTAATTGCTTTCTCAGCACATCCTTCACTCTGTTGGCCTCCATGTGAAATTATTGCAGATTGCTTTTTTTAAAATTTTCAAGAACATTGTAATATATTCCCACTAATTCCGACAAGGCCTTCAGTCAATGACTGGTCAAGTTTGTTATGTTACTTGGTAACATCGTCTGGCATCGTTTATTCTAATCTGAGGTTTCTCAAACAATAAATTTTGACACGGAAATGATCGAGAAATAAAGATGATTTATTTCAACAACTACAATGAGAAATTTATTTGATTGCTTTTCATTTTTCTGACAGGGCTTCATGAAGTTACTGCAATGTAATGCTGATCTACCTAAGGGCAGGCCTTCTTCAGTGAAAATAACTAGTTGTTCAGGTACTGCTTCCCCATTAATCTTTGGTTCTAGCTCTTCAGCTCATTCTTGTCTCATTGACATCCGGTCTCTGTAAGTTGATTATTTCCACTCTGGATTGACCAATGTCATTTTCTACTATCATCGCTTTGGAGTTTGAACTAGCATAATGTAGATTTAGGTCTATCAGGAAGAGAGGTTTAAGAATTAGCTTGTCAGTCCTCCTGGAGCCATGATTTTACAACCAATATGCGTGAAACAGCAGCTCCTGGATGATAATGGGAAATTTGTATGCATTGTGGGAGTTTTATGATTGAAATAATTAAATATTGAAAAGATTTAGCTTGCTTTCAGTTTAGAAGAAACAGGACTTTTATTGTTTTCTGATGAAGGGTTTAGGCCCGAAACGTCAAGTTTTCCTGCTCCTATGATGCTGCTTGACCTGCTGTGTTCATCCAGCCCCATGCTTGTTATCTAGGACTTTTATTGTTGCTTTGGGGACAAACCCATAGCTTGGAAAGCCCTTTCATGGCAGTTCACAGAAAGCGTAGATGAGGTTAGGTGTATGAACAATTTGTTGTGCAGAAGGAAGTGAGTTCAGAACAGCTAGGAAATATGTTACCGCAGGGTAGGATATTGCACTGAAAATTACAGACCAGAAGTGTTTCGTTAGAACTCTGAAGGGGTTATTCAAAGCGAAGAACATTTAAGCTCATTTGTGTGAGTAATCAACAAAAAGACTATTAAATATTTGGGACCAGGAGATGAAAGAAATGGTTATGTCAATCTTATAGACATGTTGTGGAGGTGCCAGTGTTAGACGAGGGTGGATTTCTGAAGAAGGGTCCAGACCCGAAACATCAGCTTTCCTGCTCCTCTGATGCTGCTTGGCCTGCTGTGTTCATCCAGTTCTACACCTTGATTCTCAGATTCTCCAGCATCGGCAGTTCCTACTATCTCTGAAGCATGCATATTTGTTTGAGTGAAAGCTCACCACGTTAAAAATTTGAAAAATAATCTGCTAAACTAGATTTCATTCTAGCATCTGACTTGTCCAGTAGTATTACCAGATGAGATTATAACACTAAACTTTATCATACACTGAACACTAGGCCCCGAAGGTTCTCCTACTAATCGCATGATCTATTTGGTCCATTTCATTCCAGTGTCTTCCTTCTTTTTGGACTGGACACAAGATGCTGTCAGAAATTCTCCTAAGCACTACCGAGGAATGCTTGACCCTCGCTGGCCCTTACACTATCACTACCCCAGTCAAAATGTGAAATTAAAGTCCTCCATTATAACTGCTACATGATCCTCCCATGTTTTGGTAATTTTCTTGCAGATTTGTTACCCTATATTCTTCCCAATAGCTGGTGGACTTTGCAATAAACTGAGCAATATAATTGCAGCATCGTTATTCCTTAACTTTACCCAAGTCAATTCTATCTTGGAAACCTCCAAAACATCCTCTTTTCCCAGTACTATAATGAGCTCATCAAGCAAAAATGCCACCTTCCTCCTTTTTTATTCTTTGCTATCTTTTCTGAATACCTTGTACCCAGGAATATTTAACACCCAGATCTGCCCTTCCTGAAACTGTCTCCCCCAGAGCCCATCCCAGTGCCCCAGGAAAAAAAAAGGCCTTCTCTCAAGTACCATCTTTTTAACCATGCATTCAACTGCCTAATCTTCCTATTTCTCAACTCACTTGCACATGGAACATGGAGGAACCTGGACATTACCACTTTCAATGTACTGCCTTCTAAGTTTTACTCAGCTTCCTAAAATCTGATTGGAGGACCACATAGCCCTTTGTACTTATGCCATTCGTCCCACTGCAGAGCATGACCTCTGGCTGTTCACCTTCCTGAAAAGAATATCTTGAAGTCATTCTGTGATGCACCTGGGCCTGGCACTAGGGAGGCAACGAACCACCTTGGAGTCATATTGATGGCTGCAGAGATACGTTTCTGTTCCTCTAATTAAAGAATCCCCAATCAGTGTTACCCTTGCAAACCTCTTCTCTGCCTGCTGCACAGCTGAGCCGCCTCTAGTGCCACGGGCTTGGCTTTTGCTTCACTCCTTCAAGGATCCATTGTGCTGACTGATATCTAGAATGGAAAACTGATTAGTGGGCAAGATGTGTGGGGATGTCTGCATTACCTATCCTTCTCCAATGGACTGCCTCATGGCAATCACCAATACTCTGGTCGCTTGCCCCTACCTTGCAGTGTGCTTATGGTTTTTCTACTTTGTGTCTGCAAATTGGAAAACAACGTTTTCCAGTAATACATCAATGACTACATCTCAAAACATTTAATAAGTGATAAAACACTTTGGTGTGTCATGAAAGGTGTTGTAAAAATGAAAGGTGTTGTACTAGAAACATAAACATTGACACATGGGGAACAGGAGCAGGGGTAAGCCATATGGCCCTTCAAACTTGCTCTACTTTTCAATATTATCATGCTGCTCACCGCTTTCTTCCCATACACTTTGATCCATTTAGTCCTCAGAACTATACCTAACTCCATCTTGAAAACATTAAATGTTTTGATCTCAATCGCTTTCTGTGTCAGAGAATTCCACAGGTTCACCACTCTATGGGTAAAGAAATTTCTCCTCATCTCAGTCTTAAATGGCCCATTCCATATCCTCAGACTGTGACTCTTGGTTCTGGGCATTTTTCCTGTTTTTACTCTGTTTAGTCCCATTTGAATTTAAAGGTTTTTATGAGATCTTTCTGCATTCTTCTAAATTCCAGTGAATATAATTCTAACTAACCGATCCAGTCCTGCCATTCCAAGGAATCAATCTGGTAAACCTTTGTTCTACACCCTCCATAGTCAAAACATCCTTCCTCAAATAAGGAGACCAAACCAGCAATATTCCAAGTGTGGTCTTGCCAAGCCTCTATACAAGCACAGCACGGATAATATCTCTAAGAAGACCAACACCCCATTTGCCTTCTTCACCATCTGTTTCACCTGCAGCTTACTTTCAGTAGCTGATATACAAGGATACCCAATTCTGATTGTAGCTGCTCCCTTTCCCAATCTATCACTAGTCAGATAATGATCTGCCTTCCTGTTTATCCATTTTCCACATGATACTTCATTTGGCATGCATTTGCCTACTCACTCAACTGTTATGCAACAGTGTTGATGCACTGTTATGTTGTTAATACAACAGAATATGTTTTTTGCAGCATTATTATTCTCTTGTGTTCCTGTAATTAGTCTAGGGAGGATTGTGAAATGTGTTGTAAATTGCCTTAATGTTTTCTCATGTCCCTGTCATCAGCCAGTAGAGGTGACAAACATGTGGTAGAAACAGCATTAATGCTCACTCATGAATGTGTTGTTAGGCAGTGGAAAAGTTCAAAATGAATTAACAGAATTACTGCTCTCCTGTGCTGCCCCACCATTAATCAGAGAACTGCAGAGTGAAGCTTTAGAATTTATTTTTACAGCTGTTCAATTTAATTCATTGTTTGAAAGTTAATTTGTTTATCGTCAATGGATGTTCTTAAGATTGGAAATCAGTGCTTATTGGTTAATGGATTCAGAAACTAAATGTTCTTTCTTTCCTTATTTGCATTCCTTTTATCTCTTACCTACAGTTACCTCATGGGAATGTTCACTTTGTTACCTATAATTACTTAATAAGCAGTCAAGTTAGGAGTCATGGGAGGCATTCTTGTACGAGTTGTAAAGTACTTTACATGCAGCATGATCCTTTTTTTTATGACTACAGTAATTGTGAAACCCAATTTAATTTTCTTCATCTGAAGAACCGGATATGCATTGCTACATAAATATCATATAGGCCTTCAATTAAGATTTGCTTCAACTTTACAAAATTCACCAGAGCTTAGTGTTACTAGAGATCTGACAAAGAGCAGGCCTATGCTCCATGCCTCATAGTCTTCTGTTTCCTCTTCAACTCCTCATAGGACCCTCCTATTTTCAATTCATGTTTTCGAACAACGTCATTCTCCTTTCTCCTCTTGGTCTGCATCCCTCTAATCTTCATTCAATCATCAACTTCAGCAAGTTCTCATGCCTTAGAAAATGGCCTTTTTCTGCTTGATGGCAATTCCATGATTCTGGATGAAGGTGATATCAGGTGGGGAAAGACAAACTGGACCTTAAGCCTCTTGAATGGAAGGATTTAGCATAGGTTCCTGGCTGCTAGTCTCTATTCAAGTGTCTTCTGTTGGCAATTTTAGTCAATGTTGGAGTTGGTTGGTGATAATATTGTCAACAGCCTCGCTTTAAATTATCAGCAAGTTTCAGGTAGGAAACCACACCCACATTTGAATCCCACACCTGCCCATTCTGGATTGGATGTTGCAAAAGTCATGGAAAATTGTGAAATCCGTCAGTGCCAACAGTTTCCCCACTCTAGCTCCAAGATAAAACTGCAGCTACATGCATCACACCAGCAGGACCAAACAGACAAATGGTGGAAAATATCTTCCTATACTGAGGAAGTCTCCTTGAGAAGATAGCACAATGTTCAGCACTGTTGACGACTCCTCCCATACAGATGCAATCTGTATCTGGTATCCAGCAAGACATGGGCAGTATTTGACTTCAACTGGTAAATGGCAAGTAACATTCATGCATCATAAGTGTCAGGCATTAACCCATATCAAAAGAGAGAACCTAACCTTTACTCTTGACATTCAAAAGCATTACCAGTGTTGGATCCCCTACTGTCAACAACTTGATGGCTACCGTTGACCGGAAGCCAAATTCTAACCATATATGTGTGTGTGTGTGTGTGTGTAGTTACAACAAGTCAAAGACTGAGAATTCTGTGGGGGCAATTCACCACCTGACTCCTCAAAGCCTATCCACCATCTACAAAGCACCAGTTAGGAATCTGAAGGAATACTCTTTATTTTTCTGAATGAAAAATGGCTCTGAAAACACTTAAGAAGTTCAATAAAAACTGAAAGAATTGTGGATGCTATAGATCAGAAACAAAAACATAAATTACTGGAAAATCTTAGCAGGTCTGGCAGCATCTGTGGAGAGAAATCAGAGTTAATGTTTCAGGTTGTATGACTCTTCCTCAGAACCCTCGACCCAAAACATTAACTCCAATTTCTCTCCACACAAGCTGCCAGACCTGCTGACCTTTTCCAACAATTTCAGTTTTGGTCCTTAAGAAACTCAATCCTGCTGCATATTTGCCTGGAAGGGTTGGAAAGGGTCTGAAAGGTTTGATATTTGATTGAGTGCAATAAGCACTGAGATGATGACATGCAGTCTTGATGGGAGCCAAAGGCAGCGAGCAGTGCCATCACTTTACACAAATCCTGACTTTGAATTGCATCATTCTCCGTTTACTGAAATTATATTAAATTCCATGAGTATGAAATCCAATCACCCTGACTTTTAGATACATGGGTTGCAGTTTGCAGTGCAACTGTGGACCTTTTGTTTTACACCCCACTGATACCCTCTCACACCAATCTGTTGCTACAGATTTTTTGCTTCAGGCGTCCAAGAAATGCTATCGATCCTGACAGTCGCCCCCAAGAGGAAGAGCAACAGTACAGCACTGATGATGAAGTTGTCTATGGGACATTGACCCGACCAGCCAGCCGTATTCCTAACGTGGAGATTAATGTAGACTTAGGATCAGAATGCTTTGAGTCATCTGAGCATGAACGGGATCCAGTCAGGCCAGGAGAAAAGGATGATTCATTTGCCACATCATTAGAGGGTGAAGTGACTGATGTGTTCTGTTGCAGCGGTCTCATATGAGGGCATTGTTGGGGCAGGATACAGGAGAGCTGATCAGCATGGATACATAGATGCTAAGTGCATTTGATAACCAACCATCTTCCCAACATTGTCAAGCAGTGTAAGCTCCAAGCTCAAAAAAGGAACGGTGCAAAGTCTTTCTCTCTGCTCCATTTCCCCCTGGTACTGACAATGCAGCTGCGAAAGACACTGTCAATGTAGTTCCCATCCCTACATGGTCTGTGCAGGCAGAACTCTGTACCCTCTGCCTTCCTTGTGACAATGGGACAACATTATCTTGCAAATGCACCAAAATACTTCCAAAAACACTCTGAAGTATTTTTAAATGCTTTCTGGAGGGAAAAAAAAAGTTCCAAATGCTTTACTCAGTTGCAATCAGGGTGCCTGGCCTTTTCAATGATGTGACGATAGGGTTTATCTCACTTCTTCACACTTCCATATCCAATACCGGAGAACACGATATGGCGATACCGGTGTTGGACTGGGGTGGACAAAGCCAAAAAAAGTCAAATGACACCAGGTTATGGTCCAGCAGGTTTATTTGACATCACAAGCTTTCAGAGCACTGTTCCTTTGTCAGGTGAAGTGGTGAAGTATTGAAGAAGCCAGAATGTCAAAACATGCACTATCCAATTTTGGTAACCTAGTGTCAATTATGTTGCCAGAACAAATTACTACAGATGCTGAAATTTGAGCTTAAAACAACAGATGCTGGAGATCACAGCAGGTCAGACAGCATCCATAGAGAGAGATCAAGCTAATGTTTTGAGTCTAGATGACTCTTCATCAGAGCTGAAGTGAAATGTGGAGAGGATAGCATTTATGCTATAGTTGGATGGAGGGGGGAGGGCATGGTGTTGGTGGATGTAGGGTGCTGGTGAAGGAACGATGTTGATAATTCAGATTAAAAGATTGGAATGTGAGAATGGCAGAACAATGGTATGTCTTCTGCCAGACTTGAAAGAGCAGACAGTCCCGTTGGGGTGGGACACAGTACATGGTACGAATTACAGGACAACCACAGAAGGTGCAACATCTACCCCTTCACCTCCTCCCTGCTCACCATCTAAGGACCTAAACAATCATTCCCGGTGAGGCAGCATTTCATCTGTACCTCCTCCGATCTTGTGTATTGTATTCGCTGCACCCAATGTGGCCTACTCTACATTGAAGAAACCAAACGCAGACTGGGTGAACATTTTGTGCAACACCTCTGGTCTGTGCGCAAGCAAGACCCCGACCTTCCCACAGCTGGTCATTTTAACACAGCGTCCCACTCATATGCCTACTTGACTATCCTCGGCATGCTGCATTGCTCCAGTGAATCACAACGCAAACTGGAGGAACAACATCTTACTTTCAGACTAGGCACTTTACAGCTTTCTGGACTTATAATTTGAATGTGTTGAACTCAATATTGAAGCAACTCCCATTTCTTCCCTTTCTTTTAGCTGTACATGTTACGTTCTTCCACTCCTTCTCTTTCTTATAGCTTTACTTGTTACATTCTCTGTCATCATGTCCTCTCTTCCCTACCCTCCCCCACCCCAGTGGGACTGTCTGCTCTTTCAAGTCTGGCAGGTAGACACCCCATTGTTCTGCCATTCTCACATTTTGATCAATTAATCTGCACTATCAATATCTTTGCTCCACCAGCACTTTATCTCCACCATGGCCTCACCACATGACGCCCCACCACAAACTATAACATAAATGCTGTCCCCTTCACACTTCATTTCAACTCTAATGAAGAGTCATCTAAACTTGAAACATTTTCTGAAGAAGGGTGTAGGCCTGAAACGTCAGCTTTCCTGCTCCTCTGATGCTGCTTGGCCTGCTATGTTCATCCAGCCCTACACCTTGTTATCTCCTGAAACATTAGCTTGCTCTCTCTCTATGGATGCTGTCTGACCAGCTGTGATCTCCAGCATTTGTTGTCGGATATATTGATTGGTCTATGTCAGGATAGCGCTGTTTCCATGTCCCAAGAAGCAGCTGTCTATATCCTTGTGAATGAAGCCTGCCACTTGAACAACACAAGTAGTGGCCTGTGACAATATTAGTACTGACAAATTATGGTAAGCCTTCACACCTTTACTAAAAGTCACACAATGTGAATGAATTCCTTGGTTTTAAGCACCAAACATATTTCAGCCAAATGTCCTTTGGTAATTTAAGCAGGGCAATGTTACATTATTAAGCATTCAAGAATGGAAGTCATAAAACAAACCTCTTTAGAAGATTGGTCTACACTCCGGTTTGAAATGTGGGAGCTGCTAAAATTAGAAATATTGATCCGTGCTGAATGGATTTATGTTTAATGTATGATAATGCTTATCAGGAGTACAGTTGAAACTAATGCTTAACTTTTCCTTGTGTAGAAGGCTTCCTGACTTAGGAATGGCTGTAGAAAGTGTTCCTCTCATACTTCACATGATCCACATAGTCAATTTGGTGCAGAAATCGGAAAACAATGGATGCTCAGCATGAGCCCGTGACTGTAGCACATGACCAACTGCAGAGTCTGAATTCGCACCAGTGTCAAAACCACCCCAACAATGGTTTGAAGCCGACACTATCTCAGAAGGACTGCAGTGCAAACGCAGCTGGAATATAAGTCCCTGCTTTGTTGCCAGGCAACCAACATTTTTCTTTTTGGTCGAAGACCATTCATAGTTATACCAGTATCCTGTGCATCATGAAGCTGATGGCTTTGCTCTGTAGGTGTTTCCATGGTTAAATCTCCTGATTGCAGAGCAGCTCAGCAAATCTAATTTCAGAATTGGGTGTGCAGAGGTATTAGCTTACAAGTATTAAGCTCAATGCTGAACTAATAAACGGCTTAAAAATATTGTAACACTTCAAGCTGATCCTCAAAGCATTAGGTTTATGCTTGAAGCCTTGAAAAGAAGATTGATTCAATTACCTCGCTCCTCAGTACAAAAACAGAAACAATTTTGGTTCAATTGCTTCTCAGCAACACTTTCCTCTCATTCTGTAATCTTCCACTCCCCCTTTCCCAATTTTGTTGTGCATAGTCGGTTCATGGAGATTTTTCATAAGAAAGCTATTTGTTCAGTGGTACTTTGTCTATTTTCAGTTTCTCTGTGCTTCAAACCACCTCCAGATGAAAAACCAGTATCCTTGTTTCTGCGTAACGGGAGTAATGGAAGGTGATCTCATCCTAATTTTTCCTTTGTTTCAGTAAATATGAACTGACCTAGAACTCTGCTTCACAGACATCCTACCTCACACAACTCTGTGCTTGCTGACCTATGCTAGTTCCTAGTTTGGCAATCCTGAGAATTTAAACTTCTTTTCCTTGTCTTCAAGTTCCTGCATAGCCTCACCACTTTCCTACTCTCATTGCTTCCTTCATTCCCTCAAGCATCGAGGATCAACTACAATCCTTTAATTCTGGCCACACATGATTTGTTGATTTTCTTCATTCTATCATTGCCATTGTGCATTCAGTTCCCCAGGCCCTTAACTTTGGAATTCCTACTTGATCTCTTTCTCTTCTCTTTCAAAACACTTCCCAAAATGCATCTTTTTGACTAAGCTTATCACCAAGTATCTCCTTCTGTGACAAATGTCGAATTTTATTTTTAACGATTTTGAAGGAAATGTGGCCATTTTATAACTTTTTTTATCTTTTCTATTTTACAAGTTATGGATTCCTTTCTATATGTATTTGTATAAATTCTGGTAGATGAAAGGCTAATGCTAAGTATAAGCTTAGGATATTTGACCTTTGTGAGTTGAGTCAAATCAAGTCAACTGCAACATGAATTGGAAGTGCTCATCGCAGTTGGGAAGTAAACAGATTCCCAAAGCTGTGTTACTAGTTAGGATTGAAGGTATGTTTTTAAATGTATAGAATTTGGTATTAGGATTACATGAGTGTAAGTGGTTATGCAAGAAAACATGAGTAATGAGCTGTTTTGAGAATGTCCTGTTTACAGGTCCATGACTGATTACAAATGGTATAGTAAGATTAAAGTCTGGCAGTGAAACTAGAAGACAGTGGGAGCCCTAGCTGCAGAGAATAAATAAGGACAATGAAAATAAGTTCACTACACAAAGTTTGAAGATGACAGAGGGAGAAAAAGAAGTTTAGAAGTCACACTGAGCCGTCTGTGGTCGTTGCACTCAATGGAAAGGAAGAACTAAGGAATCTAAGATATCGATCACCTTCCATCCTTCATTCAGTATAAGTTTTGTTGCTTCTTAAATTCTTTTAATGCCACTACATCAAGTGTCTTCCTGTCAAAAGTAATTGCCTGATCGCTGAACGCCTCACAATTTCCTTCTCTCACAAAATTCTCTCACAATCTTTTGGATATTTTAAAAAGTCAAAGATGTGATAGAGTTGTAACTGGTTGATACATCTTATGGTCCTCATTCATAATGGAAATTAAATTTTAGATTATCAATCCAGAAAACTAAAGTTTTATGTCATTCTTCTGTGTTTTGTGGGATGTGGGCATTGCTGACAAGGTTTTCATTTTTGTCTATCACTAGGTACCCTTCAATTGGGTGACATATGAGAGACCAGTTAACGGTCAACTGCATTACTGAGAATCTAGGATTGTTTGCAGGCCAGATGATCTAAGGATGGCAGATTTCCTTCTCTAAATGATATGAGTGATCAGTGATAGCCTAACCTTCTGGATTACTAATCAGTTGACATTGCCACAATGTATCTTCTGCCCAAATCATTAAGGTGAGTGCAAATCCACATATATGGAGATGGGTCAAATGAGGTTAGGAGATTATCATGCAACAGATTATCGATAAATACACTCCATTCAGCCCAATGAGTCTGCAATGACCGTCCAAGGGGCATTCCCTTATGAACCATACTCCTACCATTATCAGTACTCCTGGTCCTAATCCAATGGTGAGGTACATTCCGGCTTCAAAGTTTCTCTTACATCAATTTTGATGCTAAGTTTCTCCAGTTACAAAATGTTCCATTGATAGGTCAGGTAGCCAATTAAAGACTTTTTTTTAGCAGCTCTAGAACATAATTGCTATTATCACAGGGAATGATTATCTAAAGACCAAGAGCTATCTAACATCCATTCGCAATAATAAAAACAATGCTGACATAAACAACTAGTCTTCACATAGTTGTTCCCTATGAAACAGGCAATTAGGTTCTCAGGAGCATTTCAACACTCTTTTAATTGGCTACCTGAACTATCACTACTTTTGAGTGATTTTAGCAGAAAATGCTTTAACTGGTGAAAATTAGCAACCCACCTTCGCTAAAGTAGCTATTAATATTTTCTTCCAACATAGAACACCCACAGCATGCAACTCATTACATCTCTTCAAGAGAAAGAATAGCTTAAATTCACACTCTACATAAAACGTCATTGTAAAATAGATAAGAAAAATGAGAGAGGACTCACTTCTAATTATGCTAGATTATGAATCTCTTGATGAGGAACCTTCTTTTCTTTCAAATAGTGTGAATTGCCCTTTATAATATTTGGTATCAATCATAACGGCTAAAGTGATTTCAGTGATGCACTGATCTGTTAACTTGGCAACAGAATGGGTGTGATTTAGGCAAATATGCATCGATGGTTGTAAGGTTCATTGACCTGAATAAAGTAAATGAATTACTTGTCTAATAATTTCTACACTGATCTTTCTATTCATCTGACTCATCATCTTTTCCTCTGGCTTTCAACTAGCAAAGGTCCTCATTTATTTAACTTCTTACTTTAGAATTCTATTGTCACTGCTGATGCTGATCATAGAATCACAGAATCCCTACTGCGCAGAAAGAGGCCATTTGGCCCATTGAGTTTGCAATGACCCTCCAAAGGGCATCCTCTTATGAACCACTACTCCTACCATTATCACTCCTGGTCATAATCCAATGTTTGACAATGGACATTGCAAACTACAACTTTTGCACCAATGGAAACATTGTTAATGGTAATTTGATGTACCATACATATCAGAACTGAGTACAATGTAATAAGAGTTTGTAGCAGTGTGCTATTGACATTACATTAGGTTAGGTTTTAGCTTAGGTTCTTTGTTATTACCATTAACCTTTTTGGACACTTCCTCATGTCGGGAGGGAAGATTTTTAATTAAAATAATGGTGGATGGTAAATACCAGATTACTTTAATACACCTTTGATAACTGGAAGTTCTGACAACTGGTTGCATCTGACAATCTAAATCTCTTCATTCTGGCATTGATGTGTACCATGGTAAAAGCAAAAAGGGAAAAACAATGTGATACAAAATTTATTTGTACATTTTGGCTAGATCTTAATATGTTCCTATTAGGGCAATGCCTTGATCTGTTTAGGAAATTAGTCTTTTTAAGCCTGCAACATTCTACAGTTCAGCATTACAATAATATACAGCTTAAAATTGTATCATTTAAGTTTAGACACATTGATTATTGTTAATAGCATCTAAATCTGATAGTCTGTGGGTTTAATGGAAATGGTGGTTGGTGCAACATTGAAGCTACCGTCTGCATACTTTCAATAAATCATAATGAAATCAGCATTTGCACAGATCTCAAAAGATGGCCCAAGGTTACATTACTGCACTATACTTGCCTGCTCATTGATTGTGTTAGTCCTGCACTGGGCTCTGAAACACAGTATTTTAAATGACTTTTGATTCAGGACTGTGGATCTAACAGCAGCTCAGAACAAATGAATTTTTTTTTCTTTTGTTATCATTCCTATTTTTGTACTTAGTTTTTCTTCATAATCTTGCTGGGCACCCAGCATTGATGAACTAAGATAATATAACAACTGCAAAAATCTATTACTTATGCCCTTCGGTCAGACATTCTGGAATGATGTGTTGACATTCCCTGAATTTACCTCCCATTCTGATTACAAATCATCTCCCACATATCTACAATATGCTTTGAATGAAATGAGATCTATTGTGAGGGAGCAGGGGCATAAACTTATGATGTACTATTCCAGTACCTTGACTAAAACTTTTGAATAGATCAGTATTGAGTATCATTGGGGCACACTCTCCATGACAATATTGGTGCAGAAAAAAATGTTCTCATTTCTTTAGCAATAGATCCTTAGTTCAAGTTCCACCATAAAGGTTTCAGTGAATAATCCAGACTAAAACTTTAATGAGGACTTGTGAAATACTACTTTGCCATCTTTCAGATGAGATGTTAGGGAAATACACTTCTACTATTGAAGGTAAAAGATACACCGGCACTATTTTGAATTTCAGTAGAGAAGTTAAAGAAAGAAGGATATTGGATTTATGTAATGCTTTTCAGCATCTCAGGAAGCTCAAAGTGCACTACAGGCAAATCTATATTTCTGAACCATAATTATGATTTTAACAGAAAGTAATTCTTGGTTTCCTGGTCAATATTTATCCGATAATCAAAATCTGTGCGGCCAGGTAAATAGTTATCTAGTCCATTGTGGTTTGTGGACTGAGTACAATTTTCCTGACATCACACTCCGTAAGTAATTCACTGGTTGTTAAACATCTTGTTATAGCTTGAGATTATGAATTGTGCTGCCTGAAGTGAAGATGTGGAAATGAAGATTTAAAAAGATATTGTAAAATCAAAAGAGCAAAACGATTTTAAAAGCAGAACTTCTTCTACAGGAGGCAGAGACCTATTTTACCTTACCTTCACTGTTTCTGTTGAGTTGATGATATGTAGAGTATAGACTCCACTTGTAGTAAATCCTGATTTGTACACTTCAGCACAGTCCTTAAATGTAACTTGGTCTTTGGCAATCTGTTGAATTTCTGTGACATAGAACAATAGAGGTGTTCAATTTATTTGAACCAACTTTTAAAAAAAAAATTACAGGACTTCACAGTGTTAATGCCACTTATTGCAACTTAAAGAAAGGGACTTTATCACACTTCTTTTACTAAGGAGAAAGGAGGGCTTAGTATTATTTATAATGTGAGACGAGAGAGGAACATTACTTTCTACTCTCCTGAGTTTATTCCTCGTGGTAGGTTTGTGACAAGGCCAAGTCAGTGAGAACTGGCCAGAAGATGCACCAATTGCCCAGAAGTATCATTTTCTTTGCTTTTCCGGATGAAACAGCATATGGAAGCTGTTTCAACAACAGAATGGATAAATTTGTGGAAATAGATTCACATCCTAACAGGGCAGCAACTTAGCATATGAGCAAGCATTTATTTATTGAAATAAACAATAAAATAATAATTCTGACAGGTTACCTGTATGCTTATTACCTCTTGGGGCTACCATTGATGATGCTCACAAATGGCACATTTGACACAGGATTTAAATATTAATTACTGCCCAAGAGTCCAGTAGGGAATCACCCATATGTTGCCTTGAGGCAGATCACAGCTGTTTGTATCTGACATTCTGTTTAATTTTGCACTGCTGATCATATTTCAGAGGAGGGAAAAGACAGGAGTGATAAAAAAAATTACTACATTTGCATCTTTCATTTCTTTTCCTTACAAACTCTTTGAAGACTGGAGATTTTCAGCTCCAGTGCTTTTTGCATTTATTGTTCAAGTGTCCTCATTTGCATATTTATGAACATTGTTTATAAGTCTAAAATATGCAAGCTCCATTTCAGTCTGTTTATCTCTATGCATAGGTCTGCTAACCCCTTGCACAAAATGAAGGACAAGTCATATTAGTTGTATCATGGATTGGATCGATATTGTGTGTTACACCATCAGTCAACTCAAGAGGCTTGTAGCAGACTGAATGGTGGTAAGGTAAGCACAATACTATGAGCAGGTGGGAATAGTCTTTGAATGTCTCTCAAATATTCAACATTTCAGGCAAGAGTTACAAGTCCCTTAGCTCCTGATCCCAATGGATTTTTAAGGCAACATCCATCAGCTTCCCTAAACCGCTTCATGTTTCAAAAGTCAATAAGCCCTAAGTTTGTTTGCAAATGAAGTTTTATTGTTGACCTTTTTTTTACTAGATATAGCATATATTGTTTTCCAGGATTTGAGAGAGTGGCTTGTGTCGACTCACCTGACACTATTCACTTCCGCCCTCCCCAGGGTCCATTGGAAATTTGGACATCACTTAAAGTAGTACTGACTTTGGAAGAATTGATCAGGAGCAACAGGTCTGATCAAGCTACTTAGGAACACAGGAAAAGGCCATTCAGTCCATCAAGCCTGTCCCACCATCAATATGATTGCAGCTGATCATACATTTCAATGCTTTTTCCTCATCCCAGCCACATAAACTTGAACACCACTGATAATCCGAAATCTGTCAATCTCTACCTTAAACATTCTCAAGGACTGAGCTTCGAGAGGTTAACAACCATCTGAGTAAAAACAAAACCTCCTCATCTTGGACCTAAGTGGCATTCCCCTCATTTTAAAATGATTCCCCAACTGGGAGAAATTTCTTACCTGCATCTACCTTGTTTATCCCTTTATGTATTTTGCAAGTTTCAATGAGATCACATCTTAATCTTTGAAACTGGAGAATACGGGCCCAGTTTGCCCATAGGATAATCCCACCATCCCAGGAACAAGTCTGATGAACCTTTGGTGCATTCCCTCTATGAAAATAACATATTTCCTGAAATAAGGAGACCAAAACTGCACACCGTATTTCAGGTGTAGTCTAATCAGTTTCTATAAAATTGAAGTAAGACTCCATTACTCATGTACTCAAATCTTCGTGATACATATTACGGGAAAGTGGACAATTTACTTAGCTCCTTCAATTCAGTTACCTTCTGGTTCTGTAGATAGTGATTTGACAAATTTACATTAGGGAATCATAAACAAGGCAATAATTTCATCAGAACAGTTGTCAGTCAAATGCCCGTGAAGGACCCCATTCAATCTATAATCTTTGTTGAGTTAAATACTCTTAGAAAGAGCATCTAGAATTGATCTTCGCACTCCTGCATTAGGGACGGAAATTGACCAGAGTTTACATCCTACACTGACCATTCACAACATCTGTCCGCGAGATGTTGAAAACACAATGAATATTGTCTGAAATAGAGTCATAAGCAACTCATAAGGTGAATGCTTGTTTCTCTCTCCACAGATGCTGCCAAACCTGCTGAATATTTCCATCATTTTCTGGTTACGTTTCAGAGTTCCAACATTTGCAATATATTTTGCTTTCATTTGTGTGAAGTAATTATTGTTAATCATTGATATGGAGAAGAAAAAAGCCTTGATCGCTCACTGTGAAATTTGTTAATTGATCAGTTTTATTTACAGCAATCAAACTAACTAGCGCGTTTCCAATTTCCCCAGCTGTTTCAGAGAAAGACTGTAGTCACTAGGGAGAAGTATAACTAAATACCGTATGAATGCATCAGTTCTAGAGTTCTTGTCAAGGCTATGTGTCAGAGTGCAGAGAATACCCTGCCAGAGTTAGGCAGTGAAGATGAAAAAATAGCAAGATATTCTTGAATATTGCTTTGTTACTCTCAGCAGAGGTTTCTCTCAGTAAACTAATCAATTCTTATTCTATGGAAAGAACTTCAGTGTCTCTTCATGTTGGTGTCTGATTGAACATGTCAAAATGCATCATAAAAGCTCTGACTTCAATGCTGAGACATGAGTCCTGGACAAATATGAAAGTCACAGAACAATGTGTAGCCTTACTTATTCAAGCCACTTCTCACAAGTGTCCCTGTAAACAATGCTGTTACCTTGTTTTCGCCAAGATCCAATATGTTCTCTGTTGCCTACAATAGTGATACAGGAGCAGCCCTGTTTGTGGAGCATCCATCAGGGAGACTGAACGTTGTTCATAATTTTAAACTTCATGAGATCTGGCAATGCAATCAGTCTCTTTAGAGCACGGAAATGGACTTCATGTCCCACTGTGACTTTGCAGGCTCTTTTCTAGAATTGTCAGAACTAACAGAATTATTTTACCCTCTCTATAGCTGAAATCTTCATCCAGCTCAGTCAATGGCTTTTGGACATGTTGAAGATAAGCCAAAGTATAGTTTTTAGCCCTATGGAGGTCTCATTCTCTATTTCCCTTGAGTAAAAGGTAATGAGAGTAGGGGATCAGAAATGATAGAGAAAACCAACACAAGCTCCCCCATGATTCAGTTCTTTGGCACGAGAAGACACAGCCATATCAGTGAGCAGGCATGAAATTTCAACATGGTCTTATCACTAACCGTTGCCATGGGAAACCATATTCAGCAGATTGTGAACAGTCTCCATTAATAAAAGCTGCTGGCTCTGTAGTACACTGTTGTTCTGTGTGGCTACATTCAGCTGCTTCTCCAGTTCCCCGATAATTGTACTCTGCTTCACCAACAGGTCCTGCATCTCCAGCTTCTCTACTTTTATTGACTGAAGCTCAGTTTCATGTTTACCTTCCATTTCCAGAACTTTCTGCTCTAGAAAGCTGAAAGACAAGATGTAACAGAGAATATCAACGTGCTTACACTTCACTGAATAAAGATTAGTATATTCAACATTCTGAAAGGGATGGATGCAGATGTTAGACTGATAATTCATGAAAAAGTGATTTTATTTTTACTCCTAAAAGAGTTCAGAATTCCAGAACTTTCTTTGTCATTTTTTGCCAGCAGTCATGGAAATAGCTGTATTTCAGGATGGTATGAGATTTCTAGCTTAGAGAAGATTTGCAAACTCAAGGGTTAAAAGCCTCCACACTCCCAACACCAGAAGATTTTCTTAACACTTTGATCATGGCATATACAATTTTGAGATTAGTTTGTTTTCTGTATTGCGGATTCAACATATTGATGCAAAAATGATAAAAGCAAGTTACATCCTAGGGCAGGTCTGTGAGATGTTTATCACAGAAAAGGAAATAGATCAAGTCAGGGTCAGGAATCTGACAACCGGGTCATTTCCAGGTCCTGATGACGCATTGTATTGCTGTCAATCATTTGCCTCACTCGGAAAGTGGGCTAGAAATCAAGCTGCACTATTTCCAGGCTTCCCACAACAGTAATAGATTTTAAAATGTACACAGAATTCCCCAATTTGCTGGGTTTTCAGATCCAGGTTGACTAAAGGCTTGGACCATGTTTCTGTGTTTGGCAAAAATTACTAGTTTTTACAAAGAAGTAGATGCTGGCTACAGGTAAACAATTATGAACTGTCAGCATATAACTCCGCTGATTAAAACTCTCATCCCCTGATAAACTGTCACTTAAACACAGTCACATGCAGAACAACAGAATGGGTGCTTTGGATGAAGAAAACTAAGAAAACAGTTCAGTGGTCACTGTTCACAGGATCTGCTGAGATGGTTTTTGTGCTGCTCAGAATGCTGCTTCTTGGTCTTCCTTCTCTGGATAGTTTCACCCATTTGTAAGAGGCAAAGGGAGATTTGTTCACACAATTGTAAATATTGCTGACTTATTAATTAAAAGCCATGACCTACAGCGATGGTCGAGGGAAAAATAAAGTGGTTTTCTTCAGTCTTAAAGGAGCTTTTCTTGCAGAGGGAACTCCTGAGCTGGTGAAGAACGGTAGACGTCTTAGTGTCTTGTTCACAGACCCAAGTTGTTCAGCGACCTGAGAACCAATTGTATTGTTGTTGGCAGGCAGAAGGCCTTTGTCACTAGCTTACAGACCAACCAGCTATTTGTTGCCAACCCAAGCTCCATTAGTGCATAACACTTCAGCTCCAACAAATCTGAGTTGACCTGGATGGAGGAGGCAGGACGAGGAATTGTGGGAGTGCCATTGCATTAGGCTGTGGGAGATGGCAAGACATGAGGCAGTGAAGTGTAGGATTCAACGCTAACTCAGTTTACAACTGATGGGCAAGAAAACCTTTTGGGTGATTCTTGCAGTGACTATACAACTGCTTTCATCTATGAGGTTGGTTCTGATAAGGCTAAAGGGCTGAAATCTCATCACCACTTTTAATTTCTTTCAAAGAGACAGTAGGTAGTTACTCTGTGTACCATCCATTTATTGCTTCTTAGCAACCCGCCAAAGATATATTAACAGCATATTCCAAACCTGTGCCAAAGAGAGCGATGAAGGGAACAGATGCATTGGGGCCCCATGCATCTCTCTCTCTCTCTCCCCCCTCCCCTTTGAGAATAGCCACAGGACTTTGTGCCTGCACTGACCCTTCCTAAAATGGATATAGTCCCCACTCTCTGGAAAAGGCATCTGTAATTTCCTTGATACCCTGAAGAGTTGTAGAACGCACAATGATGTTCAGGTCTCCAGCTAATCCCTGGGCAGACTAAATAATAATTCAGAGTGGTCTTCACCACTGCAGGTCAAGTACTGCCATGGGAATTATGAGGCATTGGTCCGTTTTAGACCAGAATGTAAATGTGCAGAACAAGCTTCCTGGATAGGCGCTGTCTCAACAGCATTTGTTCATCTGCAGGTTGCTGACATGTTGGGTAAAACACGCAAGAGATTTTGAGTGACACCTTCTTCTCTTTGCAGTCTCTCTTCCGTTCCATGTTCTCCTCCTGAGCAAGAGCTTATATCTGCTGAAGCCTCTCTGTACGGCTCTGTCCATTATCAGATTAAACTGCTCCCACTTCATTTCCCTCAGCCATCACTCACTAATTCATTCATTCACCAGGATTTCCCTTAGCAACCAGTGCTTTCCAAGTGATGCTACCACCTTCATGAAACTCTCAGGAGTCCCACTAATCAATGTTTACAAGTACAAACTGCTCGACGTCAGTGATATCAACTCTAGTTAAGAAACTGAGCAGCATTCTCTACTTCAGAAGTAAACTGATCTACACACCTATTCAACATCATTGCGCTCTTCTGTACCTATGACGTCTGCAAACTATCACACGCCAGGCACTGCATGTTTCCCTTGTCTGTTGATTAAAAATATGAAACTGCTCCTCCTAGGCTTGTTGTTATGAGCTCAATTGTAAGCTCAAGAAGCAAGCATTTGTGCCCAGCTCTCCTGTCCCATTCCTACCATCCAATGTCTGCCCAAGCCCATGCCTTTGGGAAACCACCGTCTGATACAGAGACATTGGGGTACAGTGCCCCCTTCTGGGAGGTGATTTTCAATGCATACCAGCACTCATCTCAACCCCATAACAAATGAGAATTCAAAGCCATGTTAAATCTGTGACTGGAGACAATTGTCATCAAAGTTGAGGTGAATATTGACTTGACTGAATGACAAAGGATACAACATTGCTTATAGTTGTTTTGTGCAGAATTAAAAGTGTGTTGTCCAGGAAGTAGAGGTCAGTGTATCCAAAATCACAGAAAAGAAAACAAGACAGTTTTTCACTGCCAACTGAACGATGTTATCCAACTGCAACGCAACATATTCCTATCGGTGTTCTTCTTTGTAAAATGAACATGCAAACATAATTTAAACAAAGAAGGTCTCAAGGAGCAAACAAAAACACAAGCAGTTGTTCGTTACAATAACTTTATTTCAAAGAGACACTAGAATCATGTTACCAAGGCTGAAGCAAGTACTGAAACAACCAAGTTATTTCACATCTGCACTTATTTCATGGAGTCAGGATGTCCACACTGTAAACACATTAATTATCAACTCAGTGAAGCACTTGAGGCAGTAATTAAGAATTCTTGGAAAAATTATAGTTGTATATAGGGTCTACAACAGTGGGAAGAATCCATCATTTATTTCTTGAAGTAAAATAGCCCAATAACTACTGTTCTTGACCGTTAAATGCTCCGAACAATGTTTTCTCTAATAGAAAGGCAAAGGTTTTTTAAATAATCAGTCAACCATGAGCAAATTCTGCCTGGCATTGTGTTGCATAGGAAGGATATATAAATTGTGATTTGGATAGGAACATGGGGACAAGTGCAGGCCATTCAGCCATCACGCCTATTCTGTCATTTAATTACGTCAAGGTTGATCTATTCCTCAATGCCATTTACTGGTCTTTGTTTCATATCCTCGATACTATATCAAACAAAATATTATTGATCTCAGTCTTGAAAGTTACAACAGGCTAAAGCATTCAAGGATGTTGGGGTGTTGGGATGACAAGGTTTGGAGTGCAGTAGACACTACCTTTAAGATGTAGTGCATTGGTCACTCAGTCTGTCTGCATATCGCACTGCGTGTAAAGACCTTTTTATTTCTCTATATTTTTCACAGTGGACTGAAATAGGGAAAGGAATGTTTTAATAACCAAGGATTGTGGATGTGATTGCCACACTATATAAGAGCAAATTACCTGACACTCTTTATCTGTTCTGTTTACACGACTGTTTCTTCAAGAAAGTTGGGGTAAGTCTAGTTGCAGATGAACTGGAGTCAAGTACTATATGTGAATGTAGATTCAGGCCGAGAGCAAGTAGCTGATTGGGGAATGGTGATCCATTGTCATGACAATTATTCCTGCTAACAACTATGTAATTGGATCTCAAGTAGCTGAAAAGCTTGTAGGTGTGAATGTTTGGGCAGTGGTCATCAGACCATTGACAAAGAAGGAGATAACAAGCATGGGGCTGGATGAACACAGCAGGTCAAGCAGCATCATAGGAGCAGGAAAACTTGACGTTTCGGGCCTAAACCCTTCATCAGAAATGGGGGAGGGGAAGAGGGTTCTGAAATAAATAGGGAGATGGGGGAGGCGAATAGAGGATGGATAGAGGAGAGGATTGGTGGAGAGGAGGCAGACAAGTCGAAGAGGCGGGGATGGAGCCAGTAAAGGTGAGTGTAGGTAGGGGGGTAGGGAGGAGATAGGTCAGTCCAGGGAGGACGGACACGTCAAAGAAGAAGTTGTCTTTCTTGCTACAATAAAAATATACCTCAGCTCTGAAGGGAGCCAGTTTGTTTCCATTCATCAGTTGCTGTAAGCTGGGCTCTTACACCAACAAACCTTTATTAGTGTGAAGCAGTCTTCCTGTGCCTCCTACAAACAAGTAAGGACCTGGAGAAGGAAGGTTGATGGGCAGCAAGTCCTAATGAGCAAGAAAGGATCATTTCAGTGAACTTTGTGGACAGGGGTCATTGACCTGCCTTCCCAGTCTTTCTCTCCATCCATCAAACACAAGGTTTATTTTTCTGTGTCTTTATACATCTGCCCATGTATGTGTAAAGGGAATTTTAAGTATTTAACTGATAAAGTTATATATCGATGATTTATACTTGTTTACCTGTAGATAGAATCTACTTGCTTGTAATAACTAATCATTCTTCCAAGTGCAGAAATCTGATCGATGCTTTCTGCCAATCTGTCAATATACAAGACTGATAAATTGGGGATTTTTATGCACTTTTATGAAACTTTTATCATTTGCAATGAGTCTGGGATTAGTGAAGCTTGATTTCCAGCATGCTATCCCAGTGAGGCAAAACAGCTCCACAAGTTCTGTTTGATTTTGGAATCATAGGTAGGACTGAGCTCAGAAGAGTAAATCTCGGGAGGTTTTTATTTCTGCCCATTTCAACAGGATGTTTCAATTTGTCTCACAGTTTGAGTCTATAGCAGCTTCAGTGACAATTCCAGCTGCATTTAAACACACCTGTTCTTTTCATGGAGTTTGGTAATTTCCTGCGTCTGCACCATGATTTGTTTCTCCAGTTTGTTTGTTGAAAGCGAATTCTCCAGCAGCTGGATTTCAAGCCGTGATGTTTGATTCAGAACCTTAAAAATAAGGCAAGTTATTATTGACAATGGAAAGGAACAGTTCACATTGGAGCCAGAATTCAGCACTTGCTAAACTTTGAGTTGTCAAGTAGTTTAAGCTGGAAACCTGCAGTGAATGCTGAATATAGTCAGAACTTTATTTTATTTTAGAACATAGAACAGTACAGCACAGGAACACACTCTTCAGCCCATGATGTTGTGCTGAACATGATGCCAAATTAAACTAATCCCTTCTGCCTGCCCTTGGTCCATATCTCTCCATTCCTTGCATTTTCATGTGCTTATACAAAAGT
Source organism: Ginglymostoma cirratum (assembly GCA_024137785.1). Taxonomy (NCBI): domain Eukaryota; kingdom Metazoa; phylum Chordata; class Chondrichthyes; order Orectolobiformes; family Ginglymostomatidae; genus Ginglymostoma; species Ginglymostoma cirratum. The sequence goes on from JAHRHZ010000025.1 coordinate 31,665,041, forward strand.
TCCCTAAATGCCCCTGTCATATTTACCTCTGGCAGTGCATTCTGAATTCCTTCCACTCTTTGTGTAAAATACTTGCCTCTCGCATCTCCTTTGAACTTTTGCCCTCTCATCTAAATGCATGCCTCTTAGTATTAGACATTTCAAATCTGGGAAAAAGATTCTGACTATCAACCCTACCTATGCATCTCGTAATTTTATAGACTTCTATCAAGTCTCTCCTCAACCGCCGCCACTGCAGAGAAAATAAGCCAAGATTTCCTAGCCGCTCCTTACAGTTCATATCCTCTAATCCAATCAGCATCCTGGTAAACCTCTTCTGCACCGTTTCCGAAGCCTCCACATCCTTCCTGTAATGTGGCAACTAGAATTGAACGCAATACTCTAACTGTGGCCTAACCAAAGTCTTAAGCTGCAACATGACAGCCTGACTCTTTACTCAATCCCCCGGACAATGAAGGCAAGCATGCCATACACCTTCTTTACCACCCTATCTACTTGCATGGCCACTTTCAGGGAGCTATGGACTTGAACCCCAAGATCCCTCTGTACAACAATGCCGTTCAGGGTCCTGCCATTAACTGTATATTTTTCCTTAACATTTGACCTTCCAAAGTGCAGCACCTCACATTTATCTGGTTTAAACTCCATCTGCCATTTCTTCACCAATATCTGCAACTATCTATATCTCACCGTATCATTTGACAACGTTCCACACTATCCACAACTCCACCACTCTTTGTATTGTCTGCAAACTTACTAACCCACTCATTTATATTCTCATCCAAGTCATTTATACATATCACAAAAAGCAGAGATCCCAGTATGGATCCCTGTGGAACACCATCAGTCACGGACCACCAACCAGAAAGAAACCCGTATATCACTACTCTCTGCCTTCTATGGGCAAGCCAAGTCACCGGGGATCCCATGCATCTTAATCTTCTGGAAGGGACAACTATGAGGGACCTCGTTGAAAGCCTTACTGAAATCCATATAGACAATATCCAGTGCTCTACCCTCATTGATCACCTTCATCAATTCTTTGAAAAATTCAATCAAGTTAGGATGACTTGACCTGCCCCGCATAGAGCCACACTAACTGTTCCTAATTAGGCCATGCTCTTCCAAATGCACATAAATCCTACTCTAAGAATTCTCTCAAATATCTTCCCAACCACTGATGTGAGACTCACTGTCTATATTTTCCTAGATTATCCTTATTTCCCTTCACGAGCAAAGAACAACATTAGATACATACCAGTCCACCGGGACCTCTCCAGTGGCTAGCACAGATACAAAGATCTTGTTCAATGCTCTAGCAATCTCCTCCCTTGTTTCTCTCAACAACCTGGGGTAAATACTGTTGGGGCCTGGGGGCTTACCTGCCTTCATGCTCCTCAAGAGACCCAACATCACTTCTTTCTTGATCTCAAAATGTCCGAGCATATTAGCATGCTTCACACAAATCTCACTATCGTCCATATCCTTCTCCTGGGTGAATACCAATGCAAAATACTCAGTCAGAATCTCACCCACATCCTCTGCCTCCAAGCAAAAGTTCCCTTCTTTATCCTTGAGTGATGCTACCTTTTTCCCGGTTATCCTCTTGTTTTTACTGTATGCATAGAATGCCTTGGAATTCTCATTAAGCCTGCTTGCCAAGGCCATTTCATGGTCCATCCTTGTTCTCCTAATTCCCTGCTTGAGTTCTTTCCTGCTTTCTTTATATTCCTCATGGGCTATGTCCGAGTTTCGTTTCCTAAACCTAATGTATGCTTCTTTTCTCCTTTTGTATAAATTCACAGCCTCCCTCATTATTCAAGAGTCCCTTACCTTGTCATCCTTGTCCTTCCTTCTTACTGGAACATACCCAGTCCTGAACTCTGATCAGTAGATCTTTAAACAATTCCCTCGTGTCAAATGTGGATTTGCCAATAACAGCTCGTCCCAATTAATATTCCCTAGTTCCTGTCTAATACTGACATAATTTGCCCTCCCCCACTTTAGTACCTTCTCACAAGGTCCTGACTTATCCTTATTCATAGCTATCTAAAAATTTAAGGAGTTGTGATCCAAAATGATCTCCCACTAAAATGTCAGTCACCTGGGTAGGCTCATTAGCCAATACAATGTCCAGTATGGCCCCTCCTCTAGTCAGACAATCCACATATGGATTCAAGAAACTCTCTTGGATACACTCGACAAATTCTGCCCTGGCCAAGCCTTTTTCTATAAGGGAGTCTCAGTCAATATTGGGGAACTTGAAGTCACCCACGATGAAAACCATGTTGTTATTGCATCTTTCCACAATCTGCCTACATATTTGTTCCTCAACGTCTCAGTGACTGTTCAGGGGGCTATCGTATAATCTTTTCGGGGTGATGGCACCCATGCTATTTTTGAGCTGTACCCATGTTGCTCAGTGGATGAGCCCTCCAGTCTGTCCTCTCTGAGATTCTTCATGGTAGACTGGTGAGTAAGGTTCGATCACATGGAATAGAGGGGGATCTAACAATTTGGATAAAGAATTGGACTGAAGTTAGAAGAATTAGGGTGATGGTGGACAGTCGATTTGCAGACTGAAGGCCCTTGATCAGCAGTGTGCCGCAAGGATCAGTGCTGAATCCGTTGTTTTTTGTCATTTATATAAATGATTTGGATGTGAACATAGGAGGTATGGTTAGTAAGTTTGCAGATGACACCAAAATTGGAGTTGTAGTGGCCAGCAAAGAAAATTATCTCAAAGTTCAACAGGACGTTGATCAAATGGACCAATGGGCCGAGGAGTGTCAGATGGAGTTTACTTTCGACAAATGTGAGGAGCTGCATTTTGGAAAGGCAAATCACTTAATTATACACTTAATGGTAAGGCAATAGGAAGTATTGCTGAACAAAGAGATCTTGGAGTGTGTGTTTGTATTTCCTTGAAAGTGGAGTTGCAAGTAAATAGGATAGTGAAGAAGACGTTTCATATGTTTGCCTTTATTGGTCAGTGCATTGAATATAGGAGTTGGGAGATTATGTCATGGTTGTACAGGACATTGGTTAGGCCACGATTGCAATACTGCATGCAATTCTATTCTCCCTGCTACAGGAATGATGTTGTGAAAGTTGAAAGGGTTCAGAAAAGATTTATAAGGATCTTGCCAGGGTTGGAGGGTTTGAGCTATAGGGAGAGGCTGAATAGGCTGGGACTATTTTCCCTGGAGTGTTGGAGGCTGAAGGGTGACCTTATAGAGGTTTATAAAATCATAAGGGGCATGGATAGGGTAAATAGACAAGGTCTTTTTCCCAGGGTAGGGGATCCAAAACTTGAGGGCATAGGTTTAAGATGAGACGGGAACAATTTAAAAAGGATCTGAGGGGTAACTTTCTCACACAGAGAATGGTGTGTGTATGGAATGAGCTGCCAGAGGAAGTGGTGGAGGCTGGTACAATTACAACATTTAAAAGGCATCTGATGGATATTTGAATAGGAAGGGTTTAGAGGGATATGGGCCAAATGCTGACAAACGGGACTAGATTTATTCAGGATATTTGAACAGCATGGACGAGTTGGACCGAAGGGTTTGTTTCCGTGCTGTACATCTCTATGACTCAATAACTCTCTGAGTGCAGATGTGACATTCTCCCTGATTAATAGTGCAACTCCTCCACTTCTTTCACCTTCCTCTCTCTCGCGTCTAAAATGACAAAACTGGGGAAAGTTGATCAGCCAGCCCTCTCCTTCTCTCAACCAAGTCTCTGTAATGGCCATAGCTACATGTACTGATCCAGGCTCTAAGCTCATCTGCCTTCACTATAATACTCCTTGCGTTGAAATAAACACACCAGCCCACTCGTATCATCGTGTTCATTTACCAGTCTCTGCCTGTACTACCTTTCTGACTTACTAGTCCTAACGTTTGTCTTTCCCTCAATCCCTCCACTTGCTGACTTGTTGCTCTGGTTCCCAGCCCCCTGCCACTCTACTTTAAACCCTGCCAAGTAGCACTGGCAAACCTCCCTGCATGGATTTTACTGCTGAATTTCTACATTTGAAATGTTTTAGATTTTTACCAGAGTTTTGTATTGGTCAGTGTTTTACACTTCAGCACTTGCTTATGCCGTAATTTTGTAACTGGCAAGAAGACTGTTGGCAAACTACAGCTGACATAGTAAACACTTTGGGTGAGTGAGTGAGTAAGTGGATTGATTCAGTCAGCTGTTAGTTTGAGTGGTATATCTAGATCAATAGGGGGTCAAGTCATATCGAAAGATGGACAGGTCTGATCAATTGAGATGGACGAGAATAGCTGGGTCTGATCAGGTTGCGGGCAGAGTGATTAGAGACTGGGAGTGTGATGGGAATGTTCATTCACAGGATGACGGTGTTGCTGGCTATTCCAGCATTTATTGCCCATCTCTAATTGCCCATTTGGTAGTTGGGAGTCAACCAGACTGCAGTGGGTCTGGAGTCACATATAGCCAAATCAGATAAGGATGGCCATTTCCTTAAAGGACATTAGTGACCCAGAGGGGTTTCTCCCCAACAATCATTGTCTAATGATGACAATGATTTCATGGTTATCATTAGAGTTTTAGTTCCAGATTTTTATTGGATTCAAATTCCACCGTATTCTGTACTAGGATTCGAATCCCTGTCCTCAGAACTGAGGAACTCATTACTGTTCTGGGGAATGGTCACCAGACGTGAAACACTAACTCTGCTTTTTTTCTTCACAGCTGCTGCCAGACCTTCTGAGCTTTTCCAGCAACTTCTGTTTTTGTTCCTGATTTACAGCATCCGCAGTTCTTTCAGTTTTCATTGAGAAGTTTAAATTTCCTGGGTAATTTCAATACATGCGCGTGTACCAGAATTTCTTCAGGATCTCAACGGCCTACAGCAACCTAGATCCAGATAGTGCTATTCTAGGCATTGGAATAATTTAGCCAATGTTTCTTGCTGTCATGGGCTTACATTTTACGTCTGGAGTTTGTCATACGTTGTGAGACGGTGATTAAAAACAAAATTCAGTCACAGTTGGTTCCCCAAGGGGTTAGGTTGGGATCAGATCAAGTGCAAAAAAAATGTAAAAATCTCCAACCCAGCCTCAACTCAATTATTTCTGGGCTTAATGGAAATGGAACACATGAAGACAGAGAAGATGCAGCCAAAGCAACCTCATGAGATGGACTGGGAATTCTAATGCACCATTACAATGTGGCAAAGAGAATCCCATTCAACTTCAGTTATAGATTTGACAAAGGTTCGGGGTGGGAGCCTATGGTGCTGAGGATAACATCCCTGCATCAGTAGCTCCAGGTTAGAGACCCACCTCGCCCTCGATGGCCAAAGGAAACGTAGCCAAGCAGATTAAGAATCAACCTGAGAATCCTTCTTACACAATCCAATGACAGGCAGTAAGGACAGGAGAGATGGTCAGCCAAGTGATAGAAAAAACATTGGAACCTCTGCTTCAACGTCTATTGCTCCGGAATATAATGTGTACAGAAATGTACTACTTGCAACAGCAACTCAAACTTGCTCTGTGATGTGTAGCATTCCAAAACCACAGTCTTAACCTTAGCTGATGGATTTATTTACTATAATATTGAAACAGCCTCTACATTCTGTTTCTTTTTTTTCTGAAAGACTGAGCCCATGACCTTGCTGGACACTCAGAGCATCTTCTGGAACTTTTTTCACTGACCTATCCTTACCACAGGCCTGGCAACTCACATGAGGCAAGAGCTGTTTCATTGAAAAGGTAAGTGCATTATTTTGGGTTATCCAGAGAATGAATGTTCCCTCCTGGTTGTTAAGACTTTCCCTACAATTGAATACAAATCGCTGACTCGTAAATTGAACCCTCCCCACCATCATGGTTGGGGATTATATCCCTCCATGAACCACCTAACTGCCTACACTCTCAATAGCATATGCAATTTTCCTAACTGCTCTGAAGGTGTTCTTCACTTATTTGGAAGCCTGAATTGTCAATCAGAATGATTTCGGTGACACTATCAAAATAATAATTTGATCTGTGGGACTATATTTCCTGGATTCTCAGGTTTCCTTACCAAAATATTGCACTTTGATCCCAAAAGACCCATCCTGTTTGAAGAATCTAGGCCATTATTTAAATGAGTGGAAATTGCTGTTATCAGAGATACAGAGGATGTGGGTGTCCTGGCTTATGAATCACAAAAAAATTACTATACAACATACCAACTGATCAGGAAGGCAATCGATATTTTGTGATTTATTGCATGGGGCAGCGCGGTGGCTCAGTGGCTAGTATTGCTGCTTCATAGCACCAGGGATCCAGGTTCAAATCCACCCTCGGGCAACTGTGTGGAGTTTGCACATTCTCCCCGTGTTTGCATGGATTTCCTCCGGGTGTTCTCCTTTCCTTCCACATTCCAAGGATGTGCAGGTTAGGTGGATTGGCCATGCTACATTGCCCATACTGTTCAGGAATGTGTAGTTTAGGTGAATTAGCCACAGGAAATGCAGGGATACAGTAGCATCGAGGAGTAAGTCTGGGATACTCTTCAGAGGGTCAGTGTGGACTTGTTGGGCCAAATGGCCTGTTCCCACACTCTAGGGATACTGTGGACTAAACTATCAAGACCAAGAACTGCTGCCATTCTTCACAATGGGTAACACTATCATGTCTGTTATCAGAACTTCCAATTGCTACTGTGGTCCAAATATACTTTTCCCCACCTAATTTTGTGTAGGAAAGTTTTACTGTGATTTGAAGAAGGAAGAATTTGCAGTTAGATTGTGCATTTCAGACCTGAATTTACTTCAGCCAATGTATTGCCTTTCAAATTTAGTTAAAGCTACCTTGTAGGCAAATATACAGCAATAGTTAGACCCCACAAGCAGAAAAAAAGACAAATGCTGAGATTATTTGTTTCAGTGGTAGTTACTGGGGGATAAGTGCAGGCAGAATGCCCTCTCCTTTGTCCCTAAAGCTCTTTGAATTTCTCAACCTGCTCCTGGTAGCGTTATTCCATCCTAATGCTCCTCACCTCGCCCAGTCTGTTCTGTACTCTCAATGGGATCCTGTCTCTCAACAAGATTCTCTCAGATAATTGTGTTTAGTTTTACATAAGACTTACACTTTGTCCATAAAAGCATTTTGAAACATTTTTCTTGTTTCCCAATATTAATTGAACCAACATCTTTCAATATCATTCTATCTGATGTGGACAAAAATTATATGGAATTCCTTGAGTGCAAACAAATGTGATTGTGACCCATTTTTCTTTGGCAATGCCATGCACAGGACCTCTATAAGCAATAACATACTTCAGACTATGATTATTTACAAAGGCATATTCTGTGGAGGTTTCAGATTGTCTAACCCAAAGATTCATTCATATGTGTGTAAAATGATAAGCAGAAAGAAACTGAGCTGAGAGTACACAACGTAGAAATTAAATGGGAGATTCCTGAAAAACAAATGACAATCGGAAGTGTAGTACTCAGCAAATAAATGGTGTTAAACGGAAAGTAAATGTTTACTATGTGTGTCTTTCATATAAAAGAAATTGTTGGATCTGGAGGCAATAGAAAATGAACAGTCTTTCACTCCAAATAAACTGTAGTCAGCGGGTGTTACACCAGGAGTAATTGCAGGAAGGCAAATGGTATAAAGAGATCTGCAATGCAGAACTTTTATATTTTATAATCTGAATCTGGGGCATTTTGCAATGGAGGCTTTGTTTGGAAGGATTCAAATAAAAATGTCTGTGTTCAAAACTGCTGCATATTCAATGCAAGAACAGCAGCAAAATCCAAACTGGGATAAATTCAACCTGTTCCAATTCAAATTAGGGAATAATTGTGGCACCCTTTGTACTTACTCCAAATTCATCTAAATCTTTTGCAAGAAAGTACATTAACATTTGCCAGGCAATTAGCTTTGAAAAACAGATTATTGAGAGAAGGTGACTATATGTCATTAATGCTACTTGGATAAGTGAATGGATTACCTGTGTTTCCACATCAGTGAGCTTGCGAGTTTGTTCTGCAGTTTGAGTCAGGAGATTAGTTCCTATTTCCAACATGGCTGCAGTTTGGTTCTGCACTGCATTTCGCTGGATCTCCACTATCTCAGTCTTCACGCTGTCCTGAATATAATTTTCAAGCTGCAATGAAATGAGATAATCATTTTATAGAAGCTGTGTGGTGACTCAGTATATTAAAAAAAATGCACCCAGCTTTCAAGTTGCAACGTGATAGAGAAAAAACATTTTTGAAAAGTTTATTGAATCTACTGGTGCTGAAGAGAAAGCATACAGCATCACTAGTGTACTTTTATATTCCATTCCTAATGCATTAAAATGTTCAGCGCCTCTTCACAGGAACATTATCATTCAGAATTCAATACTGAGCCCTATAATACAATGTCAGGCCAAACAATTAAATGTTGGTCAGAGGTAGGCTTTTGGGTGCAAGTTAAAGCATTAAGTAGATCAATGAGATACAGACGTAATAGTTTATTTATTACTCTGTCTAATACAGAGTTTAGGTCTTTTGCAGCTATAGGAACATGGATATATAAGAAGGTTTTAGGACTGGCAGAGCTTTCTTCTTTTCTAAGAGTTTCATTATCAGAGGCTCTTATTTTGATGAGGGGTTTTCACCTTTGAGGCCTCTTTCAAAGACACAGCATTGATGTCAAAGCTCTTTCAAAGCGGGAATCTAAGCACCAGGACTTCTAACAAAGAACTGAGGAATGAAGTTCCATGGGCTGTTCACCAATTTAATTGCTGCATCTTCAGCAGAAGAGTGTCTGTAATCCCAAGGATATGTGTACGCATGCCGCGTTTTCCATTATTTTTACAGACTTCTGATGAAGTAACAATGGGTTACTTGGAGCCCAGAGGCAAAAAGTTGTTCCCTAATTCCTGAGGTTTCTTAAAAATTTCCTGCCATAATGGCAGCTTGGTGTGCTTCTTTCTCAAGTTCCATTCCTCTACTGAATTTACAGTGGGAGTCAGGGAGTATTTCCATAAGATGTTCCTGCCTGTAGTATGTAAATTATTTCTATTTCTTCTACCATTAGTTTGATTTTAATTGGAACATTTTAATTTCAGACAATGCGTGTACATTTTGTTTTATGTTTCAAGCTCACTAATCAGACATCTAATCAAATTATCTCATTGACTATTTTCCATTAAAAACTTCATAACAATGATAATTTGCTGCGCTATTGCTCGACATCCAGTTGACATGACAACGTCTCCACCATGGCATTTCAGATATTTTCAATATAAGAAAAGGAAATGAAATGAAGCTGCTTGATTCAAATGAAAGTACAATCAGTGGGGCAGCAGGTACATTTTTATGCATCCCTTGAGACACTTAATTTTTAAAATTTATAGCAATTGATAGCCCATTTTGGAGGGTACCCAGTTCTAGTTCACTACACGGAAACAAAATCAGACACAGGGTAAAAAAACAGGCTGGCAGTTCACCACAAGTTTGCGTTATGTTTTTGACAAACATCATTTTCACCCTTGCAACCTGTTTAAGAGTCAGCCCGATATCAATGGAGTTTATAGAAGGATTTTGAAACCAGTAAAAAAACTACTTCGGTACATTTATTATGTAAAATCGATAGTTATTAAGAAAATTTCTCCAATTCACCCAATTCCGTTGATAACATGAACAAAAACGTGAAGGAGTTCTGGAGTTACTCATTGGAAACTTCTTGTTCTGTAAACAGGAAGTGAATTGTCCCTCATGCTGCACAGCTTGTGGTAAGTTGGCAGTAAAAAGACCAATTGGGAATGGAGTTGTTCTGATGACAAGATGCAAGCCTGCCTTGGCACTTCTCACGGTGAAATATTGTATGATGTGTATGGGGTCCGAAGAAGGATGCGAATCAGGAATTGTACCAGAAATGTCAGACAATCAAGTAACAAGAGATCGCTGATTAACATATAATTGTAAACTTGGCGAGTGTTAACATAAGTTATCAGTTCTGTTAATCAGATTGACAAACAGAAGAGTTCTAAATCTTGAGTCTCTATTATACTTTCAATATACCCCAGTTTGTAGAGTGTGTTCTTCCATCATCTTCACACTGCACAAGCTATCCAACTGTGCATTTTGTCAATAAAACATTAATTATCACCCCCATACTTTTGTATGTTGCTGGTGCACAAAATGTTTTTATATATCGGCCTACTTGATTCATATAATTATTTCATTTCCTGCATGTACTCAGATGTTTAACATTGTTCTGGCATGGTAGGAGTATGGTGGGCCGTAATTGGCACAGGAATTGAATCCAGCTCTGCTCATGGGATGAAAGTCTCATTCAGAGTTCAGGCACTCTCGATGAAGTTGAAAGAATCCCTCTTCCAGATATGACAGCCATGGCACAGATCCTTGCTAATAAGCAACCTCACTCAAAAGTGACTTGAGGACCACTTGTGGAGAAGATAATGATGTAGTAGAATTCATTCTTTGGGGATAGTTTTGAAAGAATGTTCCTTAGCTATTACTGATGGATGGTATCTGACCTTCTCTATATCTGAGTTGCAACATACATAATGGGCGCTGGGCATTAAGCTTAAAGAAGAAAGATTGATTGTAGACACCAGAATGACTCACTATAAGAGCATTTATGTTTTTTTTAAATTCATGTTTTCATGGATGTGGGTGTCATTAGCTAGGCTGGCATTGCAGCCCTAATTGCCCTTGAGTAGGTGATGGTGAACCACCTTCTTGAAATGTAATAGTCCATCTGGTGAAAGTACATCCACAGTGCTATCTAAAAGTAAATGTTTTCACAAAGTTTCACAAACAAGCTGAGAAACCAATTCTGTGACAAGAGCCTGAAGTGAATCAAGAAATATATTATTGTGTGGGATAGTGGAAAATTCTGCACCTTGTTTCTAAATTCTTCAGTACCATTTATGAACTTTATAGCTGTTCAATTGGGTCACTCAGTTGTTCCAAATGAGAAAAGTTGCCATGGAAACTTATGTATAACTAGCCATGCCTGCCTTCTTTTTTCTGGAAAATATGGAATATTCTTTTTCACAAAATTATGTAGGTCGCCTCCTTCATCTCTTTTTTTTTCCAGAACATTGATAACTGTATCGTGGCTGCATCTTGCTTTTGGCAGTGATTAATATACGTAATCAATTTCACTTTCCCATTCCTTCATTATCCCTTCCCTTCAGACCATTTCAGGGGTTACGCCATCAACCAATATTTAATGTCATGATGGGGATCAGAGTTCCAAAGCTGTCACAGGTACATTGTCTCGTTCCATTTTTAAACAAAGAAGACCTACAGCCAAAAGGTGACTGCAGATGTAAAACCAATGTCTGTCTCGAAAGGAAGCCTGGAATATCATCCCCGAAGGTGCCAAGGGAAATGCAAATGGTAACTTTTCAAAACAAGAGCGAAAACTCAAAACAAACTGGACTGTGAGCCCCTGTGGCTACAGAAATAATGAGAGGCTGATTTGCATGACCCATCCCCACATCACCACCACCACAACCCTCCTTCCCAATCTCATTGAAAAGTCGCCTTGTGTAGATTACATCCCAAACTGTAGGTATGTTTTTCTCTAAATGCTGAAAGAATTGCAGATGGTATAAATCAGTAACAAGAACAGAAACTTCTGGAAAATCTCAGTAGGTCTGGCAGCATCAGTGGAGAGAAATTTCTCTCCACAGATGCTGTCAGATCTGCTGAGCTCTTCCAGCAATTTCTATTGGCTGTGCATGTTTATCTTTTCCTGCTTCAAGTAAACACAGGATCAAGGGTTAAAAGTCAATTGCAGTCCTGGTCTGTGTGACATAGTGGCCTTGTGTACTATGAAAGGCATAGCCTAAGGACAACAATCAAACATCCCTGCACTACAGGTAAAAATAAAAGTACTAAATCATGTATTGGGTGCTGCAACGAGTCATTGTCCAAAAGAAGCAAGACTAAACAATTTCAGCTGACTTGCAAAGCCAGCCATCTTGAAGTCAACAGCTCACCTACAAACCTGTGCTACTTGCATTGCCCAATACCACAACAATACTCTTGACTCATTGTCAAATGTTCATAAAACTCAGAGACTGCCCTGTATACGTTGTCTCACTTTTAAACTTCTTCAGACAGAATCATAGAGTCATACAGAAACAGACCCTTCGGTCCTACTCATCCATGCAGACCAGGCTTTCTAAATTGAACTTGTCCCATTTGCCTGTGTTTGGCCCGGATCCCTCTAAGCCCCTCCTATCACGTCCAAATGTCTTTTAAATGTTGTAATTGTACTCACTTCTACCACTTCCTCTGGCAATCATTTAAACAGAGTCTTGAGTTACCACAGCTACCTCAATTGCACTGACTCTCGCTTCACTTACTAGAAGACACTGTTCCCTCCTCTCAGATTGTCCATTGCGTCAAGACTCTGCTTAAATAAGCAATAACTCACTGCGACACCCCAGAGCTGTGCAAAAACAAAGAGGAACACCTGTATTGAGTCTTTGCAAGCAATGGCTATCCTAACAGCTTCATCCGCTGATGCCTGGAAAACAAACAACACCAAGAAGACACTGTATGCCCCAACACACTGGCCACCCTACCTTATGTTAGAAACACTTCAGAATTGACTACAAGACTCCTCCAACCTCTTTCAATAAGGATAGCCACAAACCAACAGCCACACTTCACTAATTACTCCCAAAGACCAAAGACAATAAACCCATAATGAGCAGGACAAATGTGATATGTAAAATACCAGGCAGCAACTGCAAGAAACACTACATAGGACAGATGGGCAGGAAACTCACCACCAGATACATGAACACTAACTCACAGCCAAAACAGCACGACCAACTCTCTCTCGTGTCAATACACTCCGACATAGAAGGACGTCAGTTTAACTTGGACAAAGTTACAGTACAAGGACAAGTGAGACAATTCAAGCTCGAGAATTCCAGAAGGCCTATTTTTCAACCACTGATGCAATTAACAGACATGTTGAAATAGACCCCATCGACATACCACCATGGTTCAAAACTGAAAACAAAACTGTCCACCATAACAGATCAGACCATATAAGTTCAGAGCGGGACAGAAAAACAACACTTTGATAGAGGCAACACAGCACCGACAATGTCACCTAGAAGGGAGATGAAACATTTGCATGAAAACCAGTCAGCTCGGCGAATCAATCAACTCCAGAAAGGATCCCTTTTAAACTAAACTTGTTGCGATCGGAAGAAATGACAAATAAAGAAGGGAACCAGTTTATCCCTTCTCATCTAGGCGCTTAATAATTTGAGACATTCTGTCTGAAACCATATTCACTTGAGGGACCTGGCTCAAGGATTGGTCATAATGCAACATAAACCAAAAATGATTGAGTACACAGCAGATGGGGCAACGTCTACGGACAGCTAAACAGAAATAACTTTTCAGGTTGATGTCTTGATCATCAGCACGTGAAAAATAACTGACCTAAATGATTAACATTGTTCCCCTTTACATTGATGATTTCTATCTGTTGAAGATTCCCAGTATTTTCTATTTTTATTTCAATTTTCTGACATTTGTAGTACTTTCCTTTTCTACTATAAGCCCATTGATTTCCACAGCTACCTCAATTAAACTGACTCTGCCTTCACCTCCTTGAAGCCACTATTCCCTCCTCTCAGATTGTCCATTGATATTGCGTATGGTTTCATAATGCTGCCTTCCACACTGACTCTTCCAATTTGGATTTACTTTATTCAGCTGAGGATTCCCCTCAATGATACTGGCAGAATGTATACCGTTACACCCAATTCTGCTCTTAACTCTTCCTCTTCTTCTCAGAAACAGATAGGGTTCCCCTTCTTCTCACTTTCTACACCATAGGTTATCAACTATTATTTACATTTCCTAATATGTGATGCTACTGCCAAATATCTTTGCCATGCACCCTTCCTAATTCTGAAGGAATTGTTCCCCCAATGATATACCTGTGCACTCTTCAATTAAAGAGAAACAATGTTAACCGTTTAGGTCAGTTATTTTTCATGTGCTGATGATCAAGTATCCTTGCCTTTCCCATGCCAGATAAGCTCAAAGGTAAAACGTCTACTCTTTCAACCCTTTCTTTGCTAACATCTGAGGTACCAATATTGTTCCTGATTGCTTCAGTTATTCTCTTGATGTGTTTTGTTTTATTATTTCTTCTGCTTTTAATAGCTAGCAAATTTACTCCTCAGTTAACTCAAGGGAGAGACTACTAAAAAATTGTTTGCCTGAGAGAAAGGTATACACAAAAGGAGAGACATTTCACATTAATGTATTGCATTCACCGCTTACAGAATAATCTCCTCTACAATGAGCAAGTTAAATAAAAACTGTAGAATCAATTTGCTGAACACCTCGGTTCAGTCCACAACACTGAAATTTTGACTGCTTATCATTTTAATTCTCCAGTGAATTCCCGCTCCGACCTTTCTGTCTTTGGTCTTGAGTGCTGGTTCAAAGATGCTCACAAATGTTTGAAGAACATCTTTCAGCGGAGATCAGTCAGATCAGATCATAACACTACACCGATTCTTTCAGAAAGTAAATGCTGGTAGTAATTCTGTTATTATCATTTACTGCTCCTTTTGGAATCCATCTTTTGTCTCTTTATTTTCTATCTCTTTTTTGTCTTCTGCCATTAACAATTCTGATATTTAATTTTTCCTGCATACGCTCCATCACAGACCTTCTCTTTTGTTCCTTCCCCACCTCCCTTCTATTAGCCTCTATTTTTGCTGACAGCCTACAGCATCACTAACCTCTTCCAGTTCTCAGGGAAAAATCTGCACCTATAACTGTTAACTCAGTTTCTCTCTATGCAGATGCTGCTGTTCTGAGTCCCACCATGTTGCATGTTTTTTCCCAAGTCAGGACTCCTCAGATGCCCTCAATTCACTGAGTGTTGCTGTGTTGTAGGAACAGATAAAACAGGATGCTGAATGCTGCCCAGAGGTCTGTTCATGCCCAGATCTCATGCACAGCGCATTTCAGATGCTGTGTAAATGAATGGACCTCGTGCACTTCAATACCTTCCATCTCCAAGCCACCAAATAGAATGAAGAGTAAGAGTTCTCTGCACAGAATGAGATGTTATACGTGTTTAGGAAGTTTTGGAAAATGAACATAGTTTTAAGCAGAGAAATAGGTCAAAAACAAACACCAGGAATTTGCAGCTAGTTTTCTTGAATGGGGCCACTGAGCATTCAGAGTCCAAAGGCGATCTTCCTATCAGATTCTGGGCCTTGGCCCTAATTTAATTAGTTTTGAATGCATGAATGGGACAAGTGTGCAGTGCATACTCACTCTGAACACTTAGGTTTCCAGGCTACTTCATTAAGAGCACTACACATCAGATGCTGTCAGCAGCCTCTATGACAGTGCTAGCACCCAAAGTTCAACGTGTGACCAGGGCTGAAGATTACAACGACCATTCTGTTGCCTTTTCTAAAAACGCAACATTTGATCAAACATAAAGCAAAAATTGCTGGAGCTAGTTTCAATCTCCCTCACAGAGAGACAAAGCTAACAATAAACACATGACAATGATCATTTCAAGCTGTTCTAACAGCAGATGGGGATCAAATCAAGTGGGGAGCATGCAATTCTTTCAATTGGAATTGGACACATTCACACCTCTGCATGGTTTAAAAACCCTGAGAATTGATCTGGTGAAGCAAAACTCAAAGATGCTGAAAGCATTCAGCATGTTCGTCAATACAATAACTCCTTAATAGGAAATGAGAAGTATCACTAAGTTTGTCCTCCTAGTTAACGTTCTGATATCATTTGTGCCTCCCACATTCCAGTGTGTCATGCTGTCTGAGCAAAAGATGTGGTTAAATTCAGAGATGATTAAATTTTCAGGAAAGGTTCATTCACACCCCCACCCTGATTAGAATATTTCTTAATCTTTACAGTGCTTCCTTTGTTATATTACTTACATTGGCGACTGCGTTAAAAGTAAAGGACAAGGTTTTTTCAAATACTTTCACTTCTAAAAGTTGGTTTAGAAAATTTGTAATATCACAGAATATTATTTCCACAGCACAATTCTCTGAGTTAAAAGCAAACATATTTTTGTTATGACTTGCTGATTGTACACTTCAGACAGTAGTCATTATTTGCTTTAGGAGATAAAACAAAACCAGCTCATTTGATCCATTAAGCGATATCCACTTTATAGATGTTGCCCTCACAGGTCTGCCTTCTTATCCTACTCTTCAGTATATTCCCTTCAGAACATAAGCAATTACCTGGGTCAAAGTTTACATCTGTTTCCACAGCGCTGTTTGTCCTAAAGTTTTAAATTATCATGTCAAAAATGAAAGGGAAACAGTTCATTTGAACCTCTATTCCTTTGCACTGCTCAGAGATTCTGCGGAGGAGATGGTGGTTGGGGGAATTAAGCCTATACCTGAGGCAAGTTCTGGCCTCTTAACACCAGTGTAATACTTTCAATGGTTTTGTATGCCCCTGGTCACACATCCTCTGTTCTGCATTGCAGATTGTTCGCTGATCCAGGGCAGAGTTCTGAAAAAGAGATTACCTATACCTGAATCTCTGCCAGACTGAGTGTGCCCTGCAGGTCATCTGCGGTCACTTAAAGTGAGGCCACGTCCTGACATTTTTTTCATCCTCTAGCCCCATTAGAAGTTTTCAGTCTGCTTGGTTTCATATCACAGCTTACCCCAAAGGAATGTCTAGAACTCCAAAGCTCAACACAATGTACTGATCTCTCAAAGTTGCCACCCAAGTTGATAGTGTTGTAAAGAAGACGTATGGTGTGTTTGCTTTCATCAGCAGGGGAATTGAGCTTAAGAGCCGCGAGGTTATGCTGCAGATCTATAAAACCCTGGTTAGACCACACTTGGAATATTATGTTCAGTTCTGGTCACCTCATTATAGGAAAGATGTGGAAGCTTCAGAGAGGGTGCAGAGGAGATTTACCAGGATGCTGCCTGGACTGGAGGGCAGGTATTATAAGGAAAGGTTGAGGGAGCTGATGCTTTTTTTCATTGGAGTGAAGAAGGGTGACAAGTGACTTGATAGAGGTGTACAAGATGATGACAGGCATAGATAGTGTGGATTGTCAGAGACTGTTTTCCCAGGGCGGAAATGACTATTACAAGGAGGCATGATTTTAAGGTGATTGGAGGAAGGTATAGGGTAGATGTCAGAGGTAGGTTCTTCACACAGAGAGTGGTGGATGTGTGGAATGCGCTGCTGGCACTGGTAGTGGAGTCAGTTACTTTAGAGACTTTTAAGTGACTCTTGGATAGGCACATGGAGGATAGTGAAATGCAGGGCATGCAGGGTAGTTTGATTTTAGTAGGATAATGGGTCAGCAAAACTTGGTGGGCCGAAGGACCTGGCCTGCGCTGTACTGTTCTATCATCAATATTCTATGTTTGATCTGAGGCGCCTGTATGGCTTTGCCTCATTATTAGCAATTCCTTGCACCATGGGGACAAAAGCCATGTCAAATTTCAAGTGCAGATTATCTCAGTAATCCTTGGATGTATTTTGGGTGTACTAGAGTAACACGGGTGATGGTAGGGGTGTGGTTGAAGGATGTATGGGATGGGGATCAATGGTGGTGGGAATTGAGCTCCACTCCAGTACCCTTTAGCTGAAAGAGTTCAAACTTACTTCTCTGTGTCCTCTTTTTCTCCTTATTCCAGCCTGTGTCCCTTGGTATTGGAACTGTTTGTTATTAATTATGTGACACAGTCGTACATTTAAGCACTGTGAGGAAGCTTGTAAGAGAGGCAAACGTTATTGTAATTTCAACCTGTGCGTAAGGAAGAAGATCCAGCACTGCTCTGGCTTGGAAAGGAAGCCAGGAATGATAAAATGGTAGACAACATTACAACAAGGGGACTTATACAACCTATAACAGCAAAGGGTCAGCAGTTAACATAAGACAACTTAAGTCAAAGACCTATATTAAGTGCTTTTTACTTTTGAAGTATCTAGTAATATATTCAGTATACTGCAGAAGGTGAGTTGGGGAAAGTTTAATATACCCAAAATGGTTGGGCTAGATGTGATTATGACATTATGTTCTAACTCAGAGGTTCAAATGACATTATTAGTCACTAACAACAAGATTTCCTGTGAGACTTCCCTTATTTACTCAAAGGGATGTGTTATGGGTAATGTTAAGACACAATAGTGAAAATTGGCTCAATAACACTGAAGTGACTTCATAGCCAGCAGGACTGTGGTCAGTAACTACTAGAGGAAATCATAAGCTTATCTCACTGCTTCCGCTGACATAATCCATTTGTAATACAAATTTGGAAGATGAAGTCGTTTGCATTTTACTGAATACCTAATGGGTATTTTTTAAAATTTAATGTGGAGAAATAAGGGACGTTATCGGCAGTGACTGCAAATTCCTACTTAGTAAAATTGGATCTGGCATTTACAGACTAAATGGGGGGAATGAGGGAGAAAGGATTACTGCTAAGTCGTAAACTGGCTGTTATCTAATGAATGTTGTTCCCAGTTCCCAAATATCCGTCCCATCCCCTGTTGTATTTTTATGAATGGCAGGACAGGCATTCTATATGAATGCCAGCCTTTGCTGTGTTATTTTAGCTCTGCCTACATTCCTTCAGCTCGTGCAAACTGAATTGAAGATTAATCTGTAGTCAATACCAACATTTATGAGACTGATGACATACATTCCCTACTGAAGTTATTTGCAGATAAAAAATAAATTATCCAAGATTATGAGGTGAAATTGACAATCCTTCAAGATCAGTCGTCAACAGATAGATCAGCAATTCCACATGTCAGCTGACTGATTTGGTCACTTGCCCCAGCAGAAGGAATGTGATTACACAACAAGAACTTTGCAAATAGTTCCATCTTTGGGAAGGGATTGAAGATCCAACATCAAGATGTCCTCAAGAACAAAGATATCAGAAACTCAAGGAACGTGCAGCACCGAAACATAATGTTTAACCCAAGGCCGCGAGTTTCCTTTCCACTTCACCAGAATAATCCTCAATATCTCTGTCCCTCATGGACTTGTGCGTTTTCATTTTTAAAAGCATCTGTGTTATTTGCTGCAGGTACATAAATAGGAAAGGTTTAGAGAGATATGGGCCAGATGCAGGCAAATGGGAATAATTTAGTTTGGAAAAGTTGGTCAGCGTGGATGAGTTGAACTGAAAGGTCTGTTTCTATACTGTATGACACTATGACTTTAAGAGCTCTACACTCAAATAATTAATCATAAAATCACTCAAGCAATAAGCGTTCAAATTATATGGAAAGATGGAAGCCAAAACTGGATTTATGGAAAATCCATGGCAGGGAAAGCAAATAGCATTTTTCTGAAGTAAATGTATGCTCCATTGAGAAAATTAAAGCAAATTCCGTTTTAAAGAACCTTTGCACTGTTCTGTGTTTTTGTTTCCAGATGACACTGACCTGCCCCAGCTTCCCACAGGATATCATCATTTTAGACTGAACTAAGCTGTTTCATTGCTAAATGACAGAATGTCCAGTTCATGGTAATGAGCATACATGGGGAGCAGATAAGTCTTCACTGGGGATCTGCAAACTGTCCTCATTGGGTGAACTGGAGAAATCCTCAGAAATAGCGCTATACTGGTTTCTGGGCACCCCATCACTTGTCTACATTACATTCCCAGAGTAGGAGAACCCTTGTGAAATAACTTTTCGCTAATTATAGGCATACAACTAATCAATGCTTTAGATTAATTTAGACTGACTGAAAGATTTTGAAATATTTAGCAATTGCAGATGGATGTAGGTTGTTTCCTGCTCTTCTAACAACTGAACTTATTTTATTTTTGGCCCAGTGGTTCTCAAAGATGATGGATTAGTAAGCAAACAGTGTCGTATCCAAATTACAATGCTACAAGATACTCAGATGTAGATTTAAGGAATTCCAGAGCTGTCATGATCCTTTTGAATGGCAGAGCAGGCTTGAGGGATCGAATGGCCTACACCTGTTCCTATTTCTTATGGTCTTATAGTGGTGACAACATTCTCAGGACTGGGCTATAACTTGGGGACAGTTCAGCCGGACGGAAATAAAAGCAGCAAATGTTCAGCATGAGGGGTTATAAATTGGCAACATTTCAGTGAGAAGGATCAGAAAAGCCGTGAGAGGATCCATTAAAATTGAGCAGCAGATGGGGTCACTATGGTGCATCTATGAAATTGAGAGCTTCATGCTGAGCACATTTATAGATGTGGCCAAGCCATCAGAGGAAAAGAGGAATATGTGACTGCCAGACAACACAAAGGCCCCTGAGTGCATTCCAAGTGCCAACAAATATTTGGTCCTAACCACGAGAGTGGTGGTTCATCCAGAAGAAACAACCAAAGTCAATTCCATGGCACCATGGGTTAGGTTAGGGCTCCATGGATGACTGGAACTGCATAGGTGTGGTTGGTGATTCCATAGGGGAATAGATAAGAATTTATGTGGCTGTAAACATGAATCCAGGATGGTGTGTCACTTTTCCCATTCCCAGGATCTACTCTGGGCAATCTGGAACTAGGGAGTAAATAGCCTGCAGTTATGGTCCACATTACTATGGACAGCATAAGCAGAAAGAAGGATATAGTTCTGTATCCAATCTGAGCCAAGTAGGAAATTAGGAGCGAAATCTTAAAAGTAGCGTTCATTGAATTATGTCCAGTACCAAGTGCAAGTGAGTAGAGAAATAGAAGGGTAAGACAGAAGAATGCTTGATTAAAGATGGTACAGGAAGGAAGGTTTTAGATTCTTGAGACAATACAATTGGGGGAAGTGCAACCTGTATAGGCCAGAGGAGCTATGCCTAATCAGCTATGAATTGTATTGTTGTGGAAGCATTGTGAACTATGAGGATGATTGCGTAGAAATTCAAAACAGCATTGACAAGTCAATGGGATGAACAAATGAGGTTCAATGGGGACAAATGTGAGCTGATTCATTTTGTCAGCAAGAACATGGAGAATCAATATGAAGTAAAAGAGCAATTCTAAAGGGAATGCAGAAGCAGAGGCACTTGGATGTCTATGTGCATAAATCATTGAAGGTGGCACGTCAAGTTGACAGAGCGGGTAATAAAACATACAATATCCTCAGTTAATTGAGAGGGACATAGAGTACAAGAATGGGCAGTTATATCGAACTTTTATAGTAAGCTGAAAGGAAGTACCTTTTTGAGTCCAGTTTGGCACACTATAGCTTTGGAAGGATGTGAAAGCATTGGAGAGAGCCAGAAAACATACACATAATGGCTCTAGGGATGAGGAACCTCCGTTATGAAGATAGATTGAATAAGTTAAGGCTGTTTTCATGTAGAAAAGAAAGCTAAGAGGAGAGCTGATTGAGATATCAAAATCATGATGGGTCTTGACAGAGTAGACAGGGAGGAACAATTCTTACTCATGAAACAGACAAGAATGGGAAGGCACAAATTTAAAATAATTGGCAAAAAGAAGGAAAACTGATGTGAATAAAGAAAAACCCTTGAAAAGACAGTGAGCAGTTTAGGTCCATAATACACCGCCTGAGAATGTGCTGGAGACAGGCTCAATAGAAGCTTTCAGAAAGGTATTAAATTGTTATATGAAAAGGAAGGCTTTGCAGGGTTATGATGGGTGGGGTCACTACATGAATGGTTCATTTGGAGAACTGGTACAGACATGACGGACTGACTGACTTCCTTTAGCACTTAGTAATTCTGAGATGCTGTAATGTTAAAGAGATGTGTCTGTACTCTGGCATGCTTTGAGTTGGAGTATGTAGTACTGAAATAATTGAAAAGGCATTGACAGGATTTCTTGAATAAGATAAAATAGCTAGCCGTGGCAACTGCAGGTACACATGGCAATCTTTGTGCAGTTCTCATTGTTCCTCTTTCCTCGGTGAGAGAGCCAGCACGCTGTACTGCAGAAATGGCATACACAATCCATTCATTCCTCCCAGCCCTCTCCCCAGCCACTCACCTGTATACTCTTGACCATGGCACCTCGGTGGTCACTCACATTGTCTGCCCATACTGCCACTCCAACATGGTAAACACTTTGACATTATTTCCACGACCTCCTAGAAAGCTTCCTTGAAACTCTGTTTGAGAAATGTTGTTTTAGTTCTAAGTCATCTAACCTCCCTCTCTTAATCTTTCCATTTAATTTCCACAGCGCCTTTTTCTTAATTTTGAGAATGTTTAAACATCATCTTTCATCGTCATCTCCATCTATCAAGTCTTGGTCATTTCCTCTTCCTATAAATCTTTCTTTTCCTCAGTGTTTCTCAAATTGTCTTCTGTTTCACTGCATATTTCTTCTTCTTTTTATCCATGTGCCTTTTCTCTGTTCTACTTTCACTGAGGACTGGAGGCAGGCACAACACCGCTGACACCTTTGAGGGGAAGAAGTGCTCTAATCTCCCTTTGGATAAAAGTTATAACTCTGTTCCCCAAGATATTACATACAGCCAGAAATGTAATTATCACAACACCTTGAATTAGGAACTTTGATGGCCATAAAGAACAGTTATTGTGGTAACTATTGTGACAAAGCTAATATCTGATGCAATGACTCTAATCGTCATTTGGAATTGGTAGTTTTTTCCAGTCAAATGTTGAATAGCTTTGCATTTGATAAATATGAATATCTATATATTTTGTTTTGAGAAGTACATGTTAACACTGACAATGAACTCTCGTGGTGGCTGTAATTCAAACATTGCTTCTGTTGTAATGATGTGGAGATTTTCTTTTGATGGAATATGGTGACAGAGGGAGGATGATAATGGGCTTTGCATACAGTGATATTAATATCATAATGGGATGAAAGTTACTATTGAGAAAAGAGACAATCCCAAAGGGTAAAGCAATGGGTAAAAAGAAAGAAAACAAACTTAAAACAGAAAGGTATTTTCAGAGTAAGGAGAAAATTGGCAAAATGCAAAAGTCATAATATAGGTAACAGTCCTAATTAATAAAAGGGGCTGGAATTTCCTATACAACATGAAGTAAATGCATGAAGAATGGTGGAGATGGAGGTATGTCGGTGCTCCATGTGGAGGTCCTGCTGTTACTTAGCTCATGATGCGTGCAAAGGGAATGATCTGCATGCCGACATTCAGCCCTTCTGCCTTGGACACTTTCTTTTTGGCTGTTGGCATTTTAGACCCGCTATTATTTCCATGGAGTTGGGCCTGTTTTGTTTGGTGATGTGGTTCATGACAAAACAGAGGTGTCATGGATCATGGGGGTCCAGAGTCAAGGCTCAGAGTCTTTCAGCATGTATGTTCAAACTGTGGTGGTAAATTCACATCATAATGCTATGGTATGGTTTATAAAAGTGATTAATGGCAAGGATTTGTTTTAGGTAAGTGGCCATTAAATTGTCTTATAGTGTGGAAGTCAAAAAGATTTTAGGTGCATTTGACTGTATTATCCAATGGACATACTGTTTTTCAGCATTGAACAGATTTGATGTTCTGATTTGTGTCTTTATCTTCTGTTGTTTACTTGTTCAATTAAGTTCAAATATCAGTTCCCCTGCTTTTCTAACCTTGCACACCTACATGTGAGACATGGTCTCTAAAATGGGCTTTGGGGAGAGATTCTGCAATTGGTTCTGAATGCTCTACACCAACATCGTTAGAGCAGTCTCAATAAATGGGTGAGAATCAGAAGGCTTCTGATCAGATCTGAAGTCTGGAAAGGCTGCCCACTCTTTCCTGTGTGTTGCGTAGAATTTTCGCTGAGTCTATCAGGAAGGATGAGAGCCTGAGAGGGCTGACTATTCCAAGCAGCAGAGGCCTGCAGGTCAAATCCTTTCTGTACATGGATGACATCTCTGTATTCTGCTTGTATCCACTGCCAGTGTGCAGACTCATGAGCATCTATGACTGGTTCGAACTGTCCTCAGGAGTCAAGGTAAATTGTAGTAAAAGTGAGGCCATGTTCTTTGGGAACTGGGCCGACTGATCCTTTATCCCCTTCACCATCAGGACAGATTACCTGACGATGCTGGGAATATGATTCAAAAGGGTTGGGGTGTGTGCAGGATCTTGGGAGGAGTGCATCACCAAGGTGTGGCAGAAACTGGGCTTTCAGAACCACCAGTCCTTTTGCATTCTGGGTAAAAATCTAGTCACCAGGTGTGAGGCACTCGTTCTGTTGTTGTACACAGTGCAGGTCTGGCCAATTCTGAGAACCTGCACTGTTGCAGTCACCCGAGCCACCTTCCATTTCATCCGAGAGTCTAAGATGGACCAAGTCTGCAGGGACTCTATGTACAAAACCCTCAATAAAGAAGATCGTATCCAATGGCAATGTCATCCTGATGGCTACCTTTGTGTTTGGCTGCATCAAGCTGTGTGTAACTCTCAGTCCAAAAGCACCAAGTGTCACTATGTACTGAGGTTCTACCTGTCTCTGGTGTTTTGAAGATTGGGATTGACCTCGTTGCCGTGGAATGCTCCATGCAGTTGGACTGTTCTGTATCAGCTGTGCTTCAAGGAGAAGTTTGCAAAGAGAAACACCTTTGACTACAAATCCATCGGGAAGTGGTCAGCATGTAAACAATCTCGAGACCCTATGGGAAAAGGAGAGGATGGATCCTGCTAGGTTGTTCCCTGAACAGACTGTCATTTGGCAGAATGTCCCATCACCAGAACTTTCCTACAAGCATCAAGACATTCTTTGGCTGGTGGTGAGAAATGTACTACCTGCGAGATTCTTCGTATACGCCCAGACTCTCTGCGCCACCTCATACTGTCCTAGAAGCAGCTGCTGGGGCCAGGGATTGGTGTCGAGACTGCCAGACATCCCCTGCTGGAATCTGCCTTTGCAAATGAAGTTTGAGAGAGATGCAATGGTTCTTGTCGAGGTTCATCCCAAGCAGTTCCACGGCACAGGACTCTGCTGTTCAGTCTATTCCCCAGGATGCACACTCATCTGAATGAACCCATCTGGTTCACTAGTGTCCTTTAGGGAAGGAATCTGCCATCCTTACCTGGTCTGGTCTACACATGACTCTAGACCACAGCAATGTGGTTGACCCTTAACTGCCTTCTGGGCAATTAGGGATGGGCAATAAATGCTGCCTAGCCAGCGACGACCTCATCCCAGTAATGAATAAAGAGAAAAAAAGAGACAAACATTGACTGTGTCTGGAGGACTGTCAACTCATTGTAAAATGCTCTTCGGTCAGCCAAAAACTTGTTAGTCTTCTGGAGCAAGGAGTTGACCTTGACTGAGTGTTGCAGAATAGCACATTCCAAGGTCCAGGAATACATGTTGAGAGAGATTTTAAAGCCTAGTGCAGCTGCCCCAAGGTACAGTGAGCAAAGACCACCATCTTTCCCGAGTTAAATGGGGGTTATTGAGTTATCGGACCACCACCCCACCGTGCCTCAAATGTATGCAAATATAGTTTTGTCCAAGTAAAAAATGCCTCAGATTTGTTTGCTGAACAGAGTCAAACTCCAACATTTGTTTGTTTCTTCACATGCTACTGTACAGAACCAAAGAGCTTTAGTTACTATGTCTATGTGTGTATATATGTAGGATATATACATCTTTTTAAGAATAACGTATACTTTTGATTAAAAAAAGAGAAGTTCACTCAAATGAACTCATCCATCAAGAAGAAACAGCACAGGTGATCTTACTTTCATTTATTCTGAAATTCTGAATAATTGTACCTGAAAAATAATCTTATTTGACATAAAATAATAATCTCCTTTTCCCACAGGGTCTCGAGATTGTTTACATGCTGACCACTTCCCGACGAATTTGTAGTCAAAGGTGTTTCTCTTTGCAAACTTCTCCTTGAAGCACAGCTGATACAGAACAGTCCAACTGCATGGAGTATTCCATGGCAACGAGGTCAATCCCAATCTTCAAAGTAGACAAGTACACTCAGCTTTATGCCTCATAACAGCACACTATGCTTCTCAGCAAAGTGCATTGTCACTGAGTGATGTGTTTAAACAACAGAAACTCAGCTCTAACAGTACTGAAGCTTCAGTGTTCCACCGTTTCGATCATTTACTCTAACCCCATCTGTATAGACTTTAACTTCTTTCGTAACCATATGTTCTTCCAACTTTTTTTGAAGAGATTAATCACCCAAGCATTAATTGTTTCCCTGAGAAAGCCATTTCCACATGTATGAGAGGAGAACAATCTTATACAATTTAAGATTTTGTTAAGGTTATCAATTCTATATTTGCTTCCTTTATTTGGACAGTGCAGAAAAGTAACACACAGTTAATGATCATTCTATCATTCTGTCTATTGCCATATGTCATCAATAGCAGAACATTAAATACGAAATGGCATTTAAGCAGAAATCATTCATTTGTGTAACTGTTATTCCAAACAGCTGGATTGTTAAACGATGGATTAGAGAAAGTGGCTAAGTTATTTCCAGATGTCAATTTAGATGGAAAACCATAAATTATACAACTTGTAAATAGCAAGCACTTGATGTGAAGAGGTTTGAATATTTTTCTCAGCTTGTTTTGATCAGTTTAAAGAGAAATATCCTGTGTAATTGGATTCCAATGTTTATTAGTTAATGTTTTCTGTTCCACGATTGCTTTGGCTCTTCTGAATCAATTACTTTTCATTGTGATATTCAGAATGTTGACAAAAAATTTACTACGAGAAATTAGTCCTCCTTTAAAGATGTTGGTCTTTTTTAAAGGAAATTTGATTTATTTCCTTTCTTTTCAGCTACAACAACTTAGAGATATTTCCCATATCACAGTCACTACACACTCAACAGGCCACAAGTGCCTGTTGTTTATTCATGAATAAGGTGACAAGAGTCAGTCTTAGGCACATCCAAGTAATCAACCAGCAACTCTAAGTGTTAAAACTACCGTGCCTGTGAACCCAAGCTTGTAGTACCTTTGTGGCATCTGGGAATGAAAAGCAGGTTTTGCTTCTGTTAGAGATGCAAGTTTGAGAAGAGCCTTTGACTTTTATTTTAAAATAGTTTGCAGCGTTGATTTGGGGGAAAGTCACACCTTGAATAGGGAACATTGTGACCATGGCTTATCATCAATCTGGTCAGTCTTATATGTAAATTACAATTTACACTTGACATGCAGGCAACAAGT
Source organism: Ginglymostoma cirratum (assembly GCA_024137785.1). Taxonomy (NCBI): domain Eukaryota; kingdom Metazoa; phylum Chordata; class Chondrichthyes; order Orectolobiformes; family Ginglymostomatidae; genus Ginglymostoma; species Ginglymostoma cirratum. The sequence continues at coordinate 31,692,199 of JAHRHZ010000025.1, forward strand.
ATTCTCAATTGGAGTCATAACTATCAGTCAGCCTGTTACACTGGAAAAACATTGCCACCTCATCAGGGAGCTTTCAGACAAGTTCATATCCTGAAACACCGGGCAACAGTCCGTTCTGAAAACATTGTAACCATGCCGACATGTCAACAGGCCATTTGTTGTATCTGGTGAAACACAATCTTTCTGAATATGTGTTTTCATTTAGTTTCAGAATTACAAAAACTGTCAGATGCACAGACATGGTGACAGCAAAGGTACTTCATCTCCCAAACTCAAATCATTCTTTTCAGCTCCTTACTATAGATGACTACGTAACAAAGGTGTCATGCATTCTGGCTGTCAGTTATACTGACGTACATAATGATTCAAATGGCTACTACAAAGTCTTATATTTACGTAGGATCAAGATATCAAACTCTGATGGTCACATGATGCAACAACATTGCCTTGCCCTCTAAGGAAGCCTGTTGAGTAGTTAAGGTTCTGCACATTGTCCAGATATGCTTCTTTCCAAAGGGAAATAGGAAAGATTCTGTCCCTTTGTTCTCAATGACATAGTCATTTCTAGTTAGGTGAGGTAATGACCTTGTGGTATTATCTGTTAATCCAGAGACCCAGGAATGTTCTGGGGACCCAGGTTTGAATCCTGCCACTGCAGATGGTGGAGTTTGAATTCAATATTTTAAAAAATCTGGAATTAAGAGTCTAATGATGACCATGAATCCATTCTTGACTGTCAGGAAAGAAAACATCTAGTTTACTAATGTCCTTTAGAGAAGGAAACTGCTCCCTGACCTGGTCTGGCCTACATGTGACTCCAGACCAACAGCAATGTGATTGACTCTTAACTGTCCTCTGGGCAATTAGGGAAGGGCAATAAATGTTGCTCTAGCCAGTGATGCCCTTATCCCATGAATGAACAAAAAATGTTACGTCAGATGATTGCTGGATCAGATGGAAGGACTCCCAATTTTAGCAAAAGCAATGTAAAATCAAAGGTTCTAAAAGAGGTGCAGTAGTAGAGGGATATGTGCTCAAGTGATTGAAGGTGGTGCAGGTTGAGAAAACAGTAAATAAAACATAAGGGATTCTGGCTTTTATCAATAAGGGGCATAGAGTAGAAAGACAAAGTTACAATAAATCTGTACAAAACACTAATTTGAAAGTACTATACTTGAGGTAGGATGTGAACATATGAGAGAGGTGCCAAATACATTCGAAAACAAATTGGTTCTGGAGATGAGGAATTTCAATTATGTGGATAGGATGCAAAACTGGGAATGTTCATCTTCAAGATAAAAGAATTAAGAGGAGATTTATTACAGGATCAAAAAAACACAAAAGGCCCAGGCAGACCAGTTAGGGAGAAACCATTCTGACAAAACAGGTGAGTAACAGTGGAAGCCAATTTAAGGTGTTTGGCATAAGTGCAACAGTAAAATGAGGAAAAGTATTTCTTATGCTTGAGGGATTGGGATCCAAGATGCACTGTTTGAGACATTTCGCAAGATATGTATTCAACTGGGGCCATCAAAACAGAATTCAATAATTACATGAAAAAGAAAAAGAAATGTGGGACAAGGTTGTATGTTCTTCCCGAGAGCTGGTACTAACACATCAGGCTGAATGGTGTCCTTCAGTCCTGTAAGCATTTTAGGAAAGTTCCATACTGTGCTAATCGTTAACATCTTTGGGATGACCCTTTTTTCTTTCACATGTCATCTTCAAGAGCTGGCACAAGTGAAGTAGCTTGTCTTGAGATGTAGATTTTGTGAAGATGAGTTTCTTCCAACATACTTAGGTATGTTTGATGGACTTCATAACCACGGATTGTCAGAATGTCAATTAATACTTTCAGAACACCTCAGGCATCAATTTTCCAACATGTTTTGGCTCCTCATGAGCTCGTCTTCTGCTCGAAATCATGTAGCCTGACCAGCCTACTCGACCTCCAGCTTACCACCGAAGAAACAATTAAAAATAATGGAGAAAGGTCTCTTGGTAAGCAATGGCTCAAAAGTTATGTAAACTACTTCAGAAGAAAGCTTAAAATACGGTGCAGAATCCACTTACTAACAGATGCAAAAACAAAATGTGAGAAAATTACATGCTGAACTCCAACATATGACATCCCAGGATAATCAATACTTCCAAATTATATTCTCGTGACATACAGCCGGATGTATTCTCACCACAAGTCTCGTGAATATTTCCAGAGAATTAATATCCTAGATCTTCTAAGCAGCAACAAAAATTACAGGATTGCAGTCTGATTATAAATTCCCATGACTTTTTTCTCCAGGACCTTCTAAGCGCAGTTTTGCCAGAATTGTGCAGTACAGATTCCATTGGGGATCTTGGTCTCAGTGAAGCAGAGTCAACGGTGAGAAGGACAGTACCCCATCCCCAATCAGACATTGATAACCCCATAGTCTAGATCACTAATGAGCATTTCTTCTTTATTCATTCATGGGATGAGGGTGTCACTGGCTAGGCCAGCATTTCCCCAGAGGATAGTTAAGAGTCAACCATATTCCTGTGAATCTGGAGTCGCATGTAGTCCAGATCAAGTAGGGATAGTAGTTGATAGATACTAGCTGCTGTATGGTGAGTTTAAATGTCCAGTCTTTCAATGCTAGTGAATGGGTGAGTAAATGAGTGAATGAAAGAGCAGGTGGATATGCGAGGTAAGTGGTGACTCGGTGGGGTAAACTGGTAATTGTGTAGGATGGGTGGGTTAATGATTTGGATAAGTGAGTAGAGATATTTTTGGATTGGTGGGTCAGGCCTGGAGGCATAGTCAGGTCGGGGGTAGGGTTTGTCTGGTTAGGCAGCTAGTCAATGCTTGAGATAGTGAGGTTAAGTCAGGAAGCAATCAAGTGTTGGGAGTAGTCAATTCTGGTGTGGGGATTGTTGCATGTTGGGAATGATCAGGGCTGGTTCGTGGAGTGGTTGGATGAGATGCGAGAGACGCAATGGCCTGGTGGTATTATTGCTGGACTATTAACTTAGAGACCCAGATAATATTTTGGGGACCCAAGTTCAAATCCCGACATGGCAGATGGTGAAATTTAGCTTCAATAAAAATCTGGAATTAAGAGTCTAACGTTGACCATTGTCAATTGTCAGGAAAAAAATAGCAAACTCATCTAGTTCACTTATGTCATTTAGCGAAGGAAACTACTATCCCGACTTGATCTGGACTACATGTGACTCCAGATTCACAGGAATATGGTTGACTCTTAACTACCCACTTGGGAAATGCTAGCCTAGCCAGTGACACCTTCATCCCATGATTGAATAAAGAAGAAATGCTCATTAGTGATCTAGATAATGGGGTTATCAACGTCTGATTGGGGATGGAGTTAGTCGGGTGGCCTTGGGATAACGATAGCCAGTGGTGGGCGAAGGGAGAGTTGTGTAGTTAGGGGGTGTTTGGATGTGGTTGAGCGGGTGAGTCAGATTCGTGGCTGGTCGGATGGTTGGGGTACAAAGGACTGAATTGAGATGGTTAGCTGGGTTTGGTAGAGAAATCGCAGGGAGGTGGTTGGGTGGTCGGGGGAATCAATAGAATAGTAAGGTGAAGTGGGAGTGGTAGTCAGGTCGAGATTCAAAGTATTCAGTATGACTGACTGTTGTCAGTTCCCAGGCATGAGACTGTTTTTAATATATTCAATATTTCCTGGCTAATACTTCAGTTAAGTACATCAGGGCTATTTCAGGTTTCCAAATCTGACTGTGAGTCCTGGCAATTCCAATGGAGATCAGCACACCAGGACTTCTGCAGAGTCCTGAGGCTAATATTGGGTTGTATGTCCATTTCCCAATGATCTGGAGATCAGATGATTTGGCCCATTTTATAGCATAAATAAATGCATCAAGAAAAATGAGGTTTATATCAGCATTACAGTCTCTTTCTGGCTCTAAAACAACTGTGCATTGGCTAATGTGGCGGGTACTCTTGCTGACTCTTCCAGCCCATAATGTATGTATGCTTAATGAATGTTCACATCAGTAGTGATAGAATATAACACATGACTGTTGCACATGAAGTAGATCGTTTTGACTAAACCTACTGGTGGACCACTAATGGGATCATATCAATTGTCCCTTTCATTTACCAGTGGTTCGAACCCTGTAGACTATTTCAGGGAGTTCCAGTATATTTCCAAAAGACACGAAGACATGAATCAATAACCAGAAGTATGACAAATATCAGTCTGCAACCCTCATACATCACAGATAATTAGAAATGACAAACTGGCAATGAAAATGAGGGGAAGAAAGAAAATAGAAAAGGAATTGTGCTTAAAGCAGATAATTATGACGTCCTTTAAAAACAATTTGCTGCCTGCTTGTTCTCATTTTCAGTGACCACAGCAATGTCTTGTCCCACAGCACGATGCATGCTGTTCAGCACTGATAACAGTACCATTTGTTTCAGGCATGACAAGGCAAATGCCATTTCCAAAAAATGAATGGAAAACGGCCGCACACCATGGTAGAACTAAAGATCTAGTAAACAAATAGCAACTCCAGCACATAACTTTCCAGTCATGCCTACAACATATCTGTGAATAAATATTTTTCTAACTTGATTGATACAAAGTATTCACCAAAGGTTTCTGGAGTTGTGTCATAACCTGAGCACATACTCAGTTTTTCGGTCTATTTAGTTTTCCTTTGCATAGACTTTTATTTGTCCTAATCATTCTGCTTACATACAAACTAACTATAACTAATTTAAAAAAGAAAGATTTGATTGAGACCTTGTTACAAGCTACCAGCAAACTTGGGGGTACAGATAAAAATTATTTTGTTTTCATAAATAAAACTAGTAATAAAAACTGCAGAATGCAAACTGTCTACACAAGACAATGAGTGCAAGGTTTCCAGGTATCAAGAAAGCAGCAGTTGTAATGTTTACTTAATTGCCCTAATTTTGAAAATCATGTATGTTGTGTTGATTAGCCTTTTATTTCAAAGGTGTTGATCGGACTACAGTTTTAAGATAAGAGGTGGAGGATTAGTTTAGGTGGCTAAGTTCCCTACAGATCTATTTCTGTTGGAACAATGGCTGTGTCATCTGCGCAGTGCTGCCAGTCAAAGTGAGTGATGCATGGTGCTAAATTGATAGTCTAGAGTTTTCACGAAATTACTTTCTACGAGGACTGGTGAGGAAGAGTCAGGAGAAAACTTTTTATAAAATTTGCTATCTGGAAGTTTTATTGCAGTTAGTCACAGGCCTCAGGAGATTAAATAAGTTGGAGATATTTCATGTTACAGTAAATTGGACCTGTCTTTTAGAAAGCACGGCCTTCACAGACCAAACTACCATTTTTTTTTCATTTACTAATGACTTAGGTTATTGTCAGAGATTTGTGATTTCATCCCACAGCTTCTCACAGGTGTGAAGAGAGGGGAATTGCAGTGGCATCAATATTCATTAACAGAGGTGTTTGGGTACTCTCTGTCTCTGAGACCCTCCATGGCATCAGCAGAAGGCACAAACTACTTGGATGGTCAGAACACAGTCGCATTTACTTGATAAACTGCATGTTCTAAAACTGAATTGAGTGGAAGTAAGAGACAGGGTGAAGAGTGGCAAGGGGAAATACAGTCTGGAAATCAGTTGGCTCCTCTATAAAGACACATTAGAAACTGGAAGTTTTAATGGACAGAAGCAGTCATGTGGGTTTATAGATGGGGCAGAAATTACAGGACTGAGCAAGCACCAACAGTTTTGGTGAGTAGTTTTCTACAGTTCCTTTAATTGCTGCTTGTTGGACCAGTTTATCCTAAAAAACAACAGAGTTAGCATGCACTGCAAATTGCATTTGGACCCCATGCATATCATTGTCTTCTATGCATGAATGAGCTTGTCATTTTATCATCTTCGTGTTCCATGTGAGTGAATTTCATCTCATTTCCAACATTGTACAAGCAATGAAAGTTTCCTGAGTGTATTTTTATATATATTCTGTGACATACTCATTGTGTTTTACAATTTAAGCAAGATAAATCTTGTATTTTTACTCTTTTGGGACTCAAGGCTGTTGGCTCTATCTTCATAGTCCTATAATAGTCTTCACCCAAAAACACCTTCAAAGGAAGGTCATATTCACATATTTAGGGAGACAAGAGGGGGAAGGTGAAATTAGGCTATATGTGGTCACTGTGTGGAGCAGAACATTCCAGAAGTTTAAACACAACCATCACATTATGCCAGTTGGCTGATGAATCATGATATTTTGAAGCCATGTTACAGAGGATCAAGAACTTGTGTACTTTCAATATGTTATACAAACGGTCTATAGTTAATTGAGCCTCTCAGGTGACTTGAGTCTTTCTCTCTAATACAAGGTCAAGTAAAATTGTTGCTCATTTGGGCCCTACAGACGCAAGAGTGATCTTTTCATCAGTGTGGAAGTACAAAACGACATGAGTGTCCTTGTGCACCAATCACTGAAAATAGGCAGGCCAGTGTAATAAGCAATCAAGAAGGCAAATTAATATTGGCCTTCATTGCAAGAGGGTTGGAGTTCAGAAGAAGGGATGTCTTACTGCAGTGATACGGGGCCTTGGAAAGATCATACCTAAAATATTGTCTAAAATTTTGATCTCCTTACATAAAAAAGGATACATTTTCCTCAGACAGAGTGCAGAGAGGTTTACCAGGTTTATTCTGGGGATGATGGGTAATTCTACTGAGGAAAGATTAGTTCAACTGTTCCAGTATTCATTAGATTTTGGAAGGACGAGAGGAGATCTAATTCAAGTGTATAAAGTTTTAACAGGGATGGACAGACTAGATGCAGGGAGAATGTTTTCCCTGGTCTAGAATGAGGGGACGTATATCTCAGGATATGGGGTAGACCATTTAGAACTGAGATGAGGAAATATTTCTTCACTCACAGGATGGTGAACCTGTGGGATTCTCTATCACAAAAGGCTGTGGAGGGCAAGTCACTGACTGAACTCAAGCATTAGATAAATTTTAAGATTTTAGTGACATTAAGGAGCATTGGAAGATTGTGGGAACATGACATTGAGGTAGAGGATCAGCCAAGGTTATTTTGAATGGTGCAGCAAGGCTCAATAGTCTATTCCTGCTTCTAGTTTCTATATTTCTGCAATATGTGACAAGTTCTACAATGATTGAACAGCCAACATGTCACATTAATCATAATTACCAGCTATCGCACAAACATTCACACATCAGATAACAGAGCTGACAATGCAAGAATATTGCTTCTTTCCAGTACAGGCTGGCATTTTGGATTGATTATTCTCCACTTAACCCGCATAATATTTCAATGAACTATAAAAGGCAGGCACTGTAATCAAAAGATTTTAAATATCTTTAAATGTCCTACACATGTTAGTAAAGATTACCAGAACAATGAAATTAATTTAAATTGGAAGTTGATTTGGTATAAGATTCCACCCAAATACAAAAGAAAAATGTCAGAGATGCTGGAAGCCTGAAAATAAAAAGGAAACTTATAATGATGCAAACACTCAGCAGGTCACACGAAATCTGCTGAGAGAGAAAGACAGAGTTAGTGTTTCAAGGGCTATTGGTTTGATGTATTAATTATTTCTTTCCATTGATATTACCCAATTTGCTGAGTATTTCTGGCATTTTCTGCATTAATTTAAAATCTTACCCTGTTCAGTTACCTGTCACTTTCAGAAATTGCTGGCAAGAGTGTAGCTGCTACTTTGGGCCCTTTAATGTCTCTTTAAGTCTTGTTTAAAATGCACCACAGATACTGATGACAGCACACCCAGTTTGAATTCTGCCAAACATGTATGTCACTTGCATTTCCTTTCTTCCTTGACTTATTTCGGTGCCACGTACAAGCTAAGATGATAGGCAGGAAAAGTGGCTAATTATTTTTCCATATGGATCGGGTTATGGAAATGTACAAAACTTTCAACACATTGTCTCACTCAGTGCGTTTTCATCTATCCTATTTGCATCTTTCCAGCACTTCCTGGAATTTAATCAGTGGGAAATCACTGTAAAGAAGGGAAATGAATTAGATATAACACAGTGTGGAGCTGGGGGAGCACAGCGGGCCAGGCAGCATCAGAGGAGCAGGAAAGTGGACGTTTCAAGTTGGGATCCAAAATGAATTATATGTAATCACTCTGTGACCCACCACATATCTGAGGTAGCCATCAATGAAATACGGAAGACTTATTTGGTTTCCCTACAGATCTGCTGGAAGTGAGGTCAGGGCTGTGCAAAATCATTTCTTCCTCTATCTTTGACTGAACTTCAAACCAAACAAATATTAAGTATTCTGACTTGCTTTTATATCAGAACAAACTCAAAGCATTTTCACTAATACTGGCTCCCAAGAAAGTAAGTATACCATTGTGTCCTCACTATCATTATTGCACACTTGAAAACTCAAATTGAACAAAATTCAGAAGGGACCTAAATATTATTTAGTTGCATCTCTTAATTTAAAGCTGAATAGCTGTTTTCTGTTTGTAGAGGTCCTGTAATAGTTTTAAAAATGGCTGTTGGCAATGATGATATTAGTTCTCTGTTTTACTTTCAGCTATTTCCGTCATTTCATTCTCTCTCTCTCTCTGTTGCCATTACTCAGATCTGCACAGCAGTGTTGCAGGCTAAGAAGGAAAACAACATTTTAGTGCATCAATCTCATCTCACCTCCTGCTGATTCATCACACACTGACAGATTACCTTCTATTCCCAGCAGGCAGAAGAGAGTTCATGTGAAGTGGAAATCGACTCAAAAAAGAGGAAGGATAGGACTATAACCATGCTGGGAATTGAGCTGAATGGACAGAATGATACTATTAAAATGAAGAGGTAATGCACGAGGGGGTTTTAACAGAGGTACAGTGCAAAATAATGTGAATGGAATCAAGCTTTAAAGGCAATGGGAAAGACAAGGTTTAAAGTTCTGTGTTTCGGTAGGGAGACTCTGCTGGGAGTTATGTACAGGCCTCCTAGCAGGGGATAGGATGTGCAGTGGAAGATAAAGGCATGTAAGAAAGACAGAAAAGAAATAAAGGCATGTAAGAAAGGCACTATTACAATAATAATGGAGTAATTAGAAATGCAGGTGGACTGAGAAAATCAGGTTGGTAACCGATCCCAAGAAAATGTGTAGAAAGTGTTTTTTTTTGTAGCAGCTTGTGTTAGAGGTCACTAGGGAGCAGGCAATGGACACAGGAAGAGGTGGAGGGATGGTGTTGCGGAAGCAGGGAGGCTGCAGAAGGATTTAGACAAGCAAGGAAAGTGAGCAAAGAAATGTTAGATGGAATACAATATGGGAAAGTGTGAAGTTATGCACTTTGGTAGGAAGAAGTGAAGTGCAGATTATTTTCTAAATGGGGAAAGGATTCAAAATGTATTTAGGAGTTCTAGTTTAGAATTCTCTTAGGGCTAACATGCAGGTTCATTTGGCAGTGAGAAAGGCAAATGCAATGTTAACATTCATTCTGAAAGGGCTGGAATACTAGAGCAGGGATATACTGTTGAGACTGTATAAGGTTCAGAACAGATAGCATTTTGGAATATTGTGAATAGTTGTGGGTGCTGTACCTAAGGAAGGATGTGTTGATCTTGGAGGGGTTCTAAGGAGGTTCAAAAGAATGATCCTGGGAAAGAGAGGGCTTATCCTATGAAGACTCTGGATCTAAACTCAATGTGTCTATCAAAAAGAGAGCAATTACCCAACAAATGACTGACCATATAAATGCTATGGGTGGCATGGTAGCTCAGTGGTTAGTACTGCTGCCTGACAACACAAGGACTCAGGTTCAATTCTAGCCTCAGGTGACTGTGTGGAGTTTGCATATTCTCCCCGTGTCAATGTGGGCTTCCTTCAGGTGCTCTGGTTTCTTCCCACAGTCCAAAGATGCGCAGGTTGAGTAGACTGGCCAAGCTAAATTGCCCAAAGTGTCCACAGATGTGCTGATATAGCTGGATTAGCCATGGGAAATGCAGGGTTACAGGGATAGGTTAAGGGCGTGGCTCTGAGTGGGATGCTGTTCTCAGGGTTGGTGTGGATTCAATGGGTCGAATATACTGCTTCCACACTGTAGGGATTCTATGGATTCTAAATTTTGAGCAATGCAATTTATTGACTGTCTGGAAGGCTTGTGCTGATTACTCTCAGCCTCAAAGAAGACTCTGCAATGTCATACTTGATGTGTTTGAAGACAACTTCAATCTAAAGGACTCCAAAGGGAGAAATGCACTACACACTGAACTGTAATATTCTTTTAGTTATCTCAGACTGTAAACATGATGGGAGAGAAGAGAGCAGTCCAGGTGAGAGAGATAGGTCTGTGTTTTCCACTATTACTAATACACAAGAACAAGGATAAAAAGCAAGCTTCAATCCTGGTCTGGGTACATTCGTGGGTAAAGTGTATAAGTTGCAATAAAGAAAACTCCAAGGCATCCCTGTGTTGCAGCTATAAAGAAATGAAATCTATCTCTCTATGCTGGGAGCCAGAAAGCAAGTAAAGCTGCAGATAACAGGAAACAGGCCACAGGTCTCTCAACTCCCCTACAAATCCAAGCATCTCAAAATAAACTGTTCACCTACACACATCTGGGCTGCTGTTATCACTTCAATACATCAGCTACAATGTTCTGCTGTCTATTCGTCATGGAACTCAGGGACTGACCCGTGAATCTTCTTTAACTTGTACTTTATTTTGGATTTCCCTCTTGTTTCTACTCTGTGTGCATGTATGCTATATCATTATTCCTTCTTATGTTTAGTAATTAATATACTCGTTATTTCATTCCTCAAGAAAGTAGGAATAGGTTGGATCCTTTGAAATCATATCTTCATTTGGAAGAGAAGCAGTCACAAGGGAAGGGATCTCTTTATGAGTTAGCCTTGTTGAATCAACCAATGGGGTGGGTGAATAAACAAAGGCAGCCAATTCATTTTTCTTCACATACAAACTTGACAATTTGGAATATGTAATAAAAGGGACCACAATAACTCGGGGAACTTCTGTCAAGGAGTGAGTTATGAGAGAATGTTATTCATTCTTTTTAGAGATCAGTATTTGAAAGATGCAATGCAACCACTTATTGCACAGAGCTGGTTTATCCCCAACATATTCGTAATGAGGTAATAAAAGATAAGACCAACCTTTAGTCTGCTAAAATGGTGGTGGTTTTATCTTAGCATTAGGTAAAGTCGCCATTGTTGTACTAGACTACAGGACTGCTCTCTCATTGTAGCAAGAGATGACTGGTGGTGTTTTAACTTGAGGATCACCACATTGTGAACAAAGGGAGAGATTGAGAAGGAGAGCCCTTCCTGGTAACCACAGCTGGTTTGGGAAATGAGTCTGTGCTGCTGGTGTCTCTCTGCCTTGCAAACAAGTTAGCTGAGCCAACCAAACCCCCTTTAAATCGTAAACTCCCCACAATGTGGAAACAGGCCATCTGCCCCATCAAATCCACACTGACCTTTCGATAAGCATCCCATCCAAACCAACCATCCCGCACCCTATCCCTGTATTTCTCATGGCTAATCCACCTAGCCTACGCATCAACACCATAGGCAATTTAGCATGGCCAATCCATCTAACCTGTACATCTTTGGACTGTGGGAGGAAGCTGGAGTACCCAGAGGAAACCCACACAGACACAGAGAGAATGTGCAAACTCCACACAGTCACCCAAGGGTGGAATCAAACCTGGGTCCCTGGTGCTGTGAGACAGCAGTGTTAACCACTGAGCTGCCGTGCAATGGTATTTGAATTAAATTAGAACCCAAATTCTGTTGGAGGAGTTTATATTTTAGTGTAAAGGCTTCTCGAGGTAGTTGGATCCGAGGAGAAATGGTTTCAGCAAGAAAGCCATGGAAAATTTAACAATATCTGAATGGTTCTCCTGCTGTCCTGCTGTAACCTCTCTCCTGTTGTCATTAATTACGAGCACTCCAAAAAGTTCCCTTAGAGGCTTGTCACAGTCAAAAAAGAGAGGGGACATTCTCAAAGGATACTTTGCACCAATGCTGACAGACTATCTGATGTTTCCAGTGATAGTGGCCTCTTGATGACCTAGCTTAAGTTCAAAGGTTATTTAACTATTTATGCTATTTCCTTCCTCCCTGCTGTATGTCCCACAAATCCTGATTCTATTCCAGTCAATGGTTCAGGGATTCCGTGGTGCTTGACACTCAGCTCATTGGAATTGAATCCATGTTTTCATTGCATACCCAGAGAAAATGTAACATTTTTTCACATTGCAACCTATTGACCCTGCCAGAATTCCCACAATGTTAGTGTAATGCGGAAAGCTCTTGGGCTATATTATTTACAGAACGGAGCCATGCAAAATGAGTAAATAGTGACCAACAACATGCATGTGTAATTAAGTTACAACAATGCACATCATTCACTGCCATAACATTGCACACAAATGTATGATTTATGGTGCGTGCTTACAATTCCTCTAATGTTTGCAACCACTATCTCTTCATGCTTCTTACAATCGCTTCATGATTTAACCACAACGATAATTTGAATTTAGATAGTGGCTTTTACATTACAAATATCCCCAAGGCACATCACAGAAGTGGGGGTGGCACAAAATCGGACAGTGAACAAGAAATGAAGGAGAATGGGGAGGCAGAGGGGACAAAGGTCCCCCACTTCATTCTTCACGATAAACCCTCAAACAATCAAAGTCAACTTGCCTACTCATCAGCAGCTTTTTTGTTCATGTAGTAGTCATTGTTGCTTCCTGTGAAATGTGGTATTCTTGCCTCTGTTCTGATAAGTGCGAGACAAAAAGCTTTGACAGCATGTCAACTTTTTCAGCAATGTTTTAAATGCAATAGTTCAGTGACCCAGCATTAACTCCGACTACCGTGCTTATTATAACTAATATCATGCCGCTCAGCTATCCAAATTATAAGTCATAATTATTCCGGACACAGAATTGGTCCAACATGGGCGATGCTGGCCTGAAATTGGGTCTGAGGCCTCAATTCAATAATTGAAGCAAGGTGCTTTTCCCTGTTGTACGTCATCAATTATTGTAAAATAAGATGTAAAGGTACTTACCTCGTTCACTTTAATCTGAAGGTAAGTTTTGAGGTGGGTGAGGGTGAGGGAGGTAACAGTTTCTGCCATACTGTAATGTTGATTAAGAAATCTTGCGTTTCTGGGATCCACAGCAATGACTTCATCATTTATGAAGCAAAATTGTCTCATTTTTATTCAAGGCCTCTGCTCCCTCCTGCAAACTTGGCTGAAGAATCTGACATTTGAATTGAATTTTACCGGGAATTGCTTGTCATTTTCTGAGAAGGTTTCTCTCCATAAGGCCTAATAGGTTCTTGTGTGACTGCCCCAACCTCACCTCATCATCTACCTACCACCCCATTTCTTGCCTGATGCTAGCCCAATTCTCCAATTCATCCCAGGATCCTTGGTGGTCATCTTGGAAGCCCTGCTGTGCACCCGATCAAATTTTGGCAGCCCAGATTTGTTCTTCAACATCAATGTAGTGGCAGAGCGACCATAAACCAATGCTTCTCACGACACATGTGTCGTACAACTGGCACTTCCTTGCATGACCGACAACACATTCTTATCTCAAGTCACTGTTTAAGCAATAGGCCACACATCTCACCTTTCCTTAACCACATCCCATCCTACAACCCTGACTAAGTCACAGCTACTCTTTCCCCAATGCCCACTATAGCTCAATATCTTACCATTGTTCAATGTGGGACCATCACATATAGTAACCTCAAAACGCTCCCTTTTATTCACCAACACGAAAAATGAACATAAATCAAACAAGCAGGTGTTGCATTTGCCTCTTGCATGTTGAGGGTTAGCAATTTTACAATGAATGAATGAATGATCATTGTACTCAGCTATCATCAGCTGGAGCAATGTGTCAATTAAGTCACTTCCAATTTGTAGTGCTTAATTCTGCTGCACTCTATCACGCAAGAGGTGAACTCCTCCTGCTCAATATCCCTACCATCCTCCTCAAAAGAGTGGTCTCACTAAACCAGCTCTTCAGCATCCATCACCTCTCCTCTTTGCTCATTCCATTTGTGCAGAGCACAGTAAGCAAAGATTATGTACTTGCCTCTGTCTGCAATGCACCGCAAGGCCTCCCACAGACTGGTCGAAATGGTGGAATCTCGTCTGCAGGAAGCCTATTGTTTGTACCACCATGGTCTGGTCAAAGACTGGGCTGCATTTTATCTATACACAACCTCAATCAAGGAGTTTGTGTAATGACGTTATCAAGTCATAATTGTAATGTGTAGCCCAGTAACCAACGTCATAAGGCATTTGGGCCTTAAAGCACAGCAGAAGCATGAGTTCTCTAGGATATAGGCATTGTGGTAGCTCTCAGGAGGTTACCCTCTAAGAAATGATAGCGATGATCACAGATCACTTGTACTTTGATGGAATGGAGCCCTTTTCTATTGATGACCTTGGCTGATGTGGTGTCAATGTGGCCCTCCCAGCGTGGTGTGTACAATCCATCGCAGCCTACACCAAGGGGAAGTCAGCCTACTGCCTGGGGTAGCACTGACCTCATCGCAGGGAAATAAGATGAAGTGGTATGACCATTTCATTAATGGCATCGATATATTGTGGCTGGATGATTGAGAAATTACGCACTGGTTCCCAGTGACTTCTTGGAAACAGCCAGCCACTAAAAGTTCAACACAGCTGTCACTTTGACAGCCAGCCACTCTGTCAGGTCCTACTCCAGCAATTGAGATAGTTCAGTGACAGTGTCTTGGGACATTCTCAGCCTTAAATCTAGCTGTGCACATATGGTAGAAAGGACAGCAAGGACTCTGGCCCTCTACCTTTAGATGCCTTCAGCTGTGACGTCTTCATATGGAACTTGCACAACCTCTGTTGGCGGCTGCTGCTGGTCCTGAGCTTGCAAATGCATTTGTTCCTCTTCCATTCTTCTGTGGCCTTCATTGCATTACAGCAACAGCGACAATAATACTTGCTATGGCTAGATCTATCGGTCACACTTCCAGTGAACCTGTGTGGGGCCTAGAAGAAACAGCACAGATCTTTATTAATATGAGCAGTCAGCATTCACATCACTTACAAGTGACAACTTAACTTACTCCTCCCTATACAGGGAGATGAGCGTTCCAACAAAGAGGGCAATGGAGTTTCTCTATTTAGAACTTTGGCATTAGACCTTATCCTAGTGGATACCAGTCATGACATAAGGAGTCAGTAGAAGAGTGTAAGTGTTGCATGTGTTCTGAAGCCTTCTCTCTGTAGCTCTAGATCACCCAAGAAAGACACCACAGCATTTCAGAGCATCTTGCATTATGCCCACAATTCAAGTTGAGAAAGAATCTCAATCATGTCTGTGTGAAGCCCTAGAGTTCTTGCATTAGCTGCATGCTTTATGGCCTGCCTATAACTCTCTTAAGAAGTCAAATTGTGCTTCAGAGATGTCTATCTGTAATCTGCAAGGACCTGTGATATGGTTAATATTGCTTGTGACCAACATTTACACCCCACTCACTTGTACAATGCATGCATTTCACATGCACAATTATCACCAAATGCCTGGATGGAACCAGGAACCTTTAGATTTTTCAGTCTAACACTCTCTCAGCTGAGCTATTTCAGCCAATTTCACATGCCTAATGATATGAATGTATTTGACTTAAACCTGTACTCTGCATGTTCATGGTTAATGCAATTATCTGCAAAGGGCCTGCTGTTACTCAGAAGAGAAGTCCACATTTACAGCCATCAAACTGACACTGGCTCCACCCACTTTGGTTAGGATCACAGGCATTTTTTTAAGGTTACAATTAGCAAATTGAAAGATCATGGAAGGCAATGTAGGTTGAACTGGACGCCATGAGTACCAGACTTGGGCTGGTCATCAGGTTCCCTCCCCGTCATGCCTTTGTCTTTCTACCGAGCACTGTCTGGATAGTGTGTCTCTACTTAACCCACACACGTTTCCATTCAGCACCTCAGGCAACCACTCCAATTCTCGACCTTACTCCCTTAGGGGGACAAAGCAGTAAAATGCGAGGCCAGGCCATGAACGTCCTGGTACAGCAAAGTGAGTGAGAATTAAGAGAGTGAGGGAGCTGCCCTCAAGGCAGAGTTGCACTTCAATTTGTCCTGCTTTTGTCACCTTTATCGATAAGGACATCTTGGTAATGGTCTCTGTAATGATGGTGAGTGAATCAGATTAAGCACTGAGATCTCGGACTGACTTGAATGATTTGTAGCTGTCAAACACAGTATCAGTTCTGACGACCAAGATCACACCACGGCTAATAGAAATGAATAGAAATCTGGGTCACATCCAGTCATCTAACGATAAGCGTGAATGCCGACTGTAATAAATCCATCGTGATGAACCAGCTTCAGATCAGCTTTGATTTCTGATCGCTGCATTTCTCAGTAAAATGCAGATTGCATAAAACATCATGAAAAAGAATGTGAGAGATAAAAGGTATTGCAGATGCTGGAGAATCCGAGATAACAAGCATGGGGCTGGATGAACACAGCAGGTCAAGCAGCATCACAGGAGCAGAAAATTTTCTGATGAAGCGTTTAGGCCCGAAACATCAAGTTTTCCTGCTCCTATGATGCTGCTTGACCTGCTGTGTTCATCCAGCCCCACACCTTGTTATCTCATGAAAAAGAATGTATAAGCTTTTGAGAGTAGCTACTCATTGTGGGCATCTGGGCAGCAGGTCAGCTGGTGAAATGGGACAGGTAATCATGTAACAATCCCCACAGACATGAATAACACTTTGAAAAGAACAAATGAGGCTGGATTTTCCAAGTTGTGGCAATCTCATACATTTCTGACCAGAGATTCTGATCAGGGCTCTTTCAGCGACGTGGAGCTGTCCTTCCATTCTCATTGTCCTATTGTTGCACAAAGCTGTAAGAGGCAGGCAAACCACACTCAAGGACCACAGCAGTCAGTTGCTGGATTCTGACTTTTAACACAGGCAGCCAGGTTGATAGCTGCTCTTCAAATGTTAATTACAGCAGCCAAGTTTGAGTTGAGGTGCTGGGAAGGGTGGAGAAAGCAGATTAAATAAGGTGTCAAGGTGCCAGCTGAATGAGTCAAGGTGCCAAGTAAGTAGATTACCAACTAGATAGGGGGTCAGGTACCAGGTGGGTAGGTTGCAAGTGGGTAATAGGGAGGGGGCTAGGATAGGGTGGCAGGTGGATAGAGTGTGAAGTGGAGAGGGGCTGGGTGGCCAGTGGGGCAATTGTGTCTGTAGCAGGTGAAGGGTGTTGATTTCAAAGGTTACATTTAATGAATTGCTTTATTTCAAGCACACCAGAAGAAGCATTCCTTGATAAGGGCTAAAGATCCTGGGAGTATACTACCTCTGTCTAATTCAACCTTGGAAGTCTGGACACATCAACTAAACAGCCTCAGCCTTATGTCTGTAGCTTTAAAACATTAGGTTATTTTCTTCACTCTGTTTGCAATCCCATGATGCATGTCTTTGTCAAATGAAGCTAGATAGAATCACATGATGTTAATTTACCAAGATCTGCACCAGTTACTGTTCAGCAGGATAATGTAATATTAGATTAATCAAAGAATAAATTGATTATGTGATAACTAATCATAGAATGTTAGTTTTGCTACTCATTCTACAAACCCTTCTGTTTATTTTAAGCTTATTAGAGCTTTGTATCTTTTTTTCCTGAAAAATCTTTCATGTTCTGTTTGACTGTGTAAGTGCTATTGTGGATAGAAGCCAGATAATTAAGGCTGAAAATTTTGAAACTCCCAGTAAAAACACGAATAATCAAAATCTTGCCATTTCGTGTTGGGTAAAAATGGAAACAACTTGGAGCGGTCTTTCTTCCCAAGAAATATGTTGAGCTTTACATTGTTCTCCACATTATTAGTTCACTGTTTCAATCTACACTTACCTAATCATAACATTCATATCCAAAGTGATTCACAAACATCAGTGATTTCATGAATTATACGCTGGGTTAGTAGAGGGGAGAAAAATTACAATTATCATGTCAAAGTGATTAGCCTCAATTTATATTAACAACTTTGGGTAACTGTTTGTCAAAAATATATAGAGCTTTGTACGTACTATCACTAAATGGTAGATTTTGTCTTGATTGCCTTTTATTCTCCAGGCAATCCATTTCTTGGTGATTTCACACACAATGTAATTTAAACGGTACTTATAACAGGCTGGGTTGGCAGATAGCACATAGGAACAGCATATGCTACCTGTAATATGAAGCCTATTCTAACTTAGCTGTTGTTTTCTTTGCATTAATTTTGCCTTGTTAGCCTCACCATAAGATTCCATTACAAATCAATTTTTATAAACACAGCGTAGACATTTTATGTTCAGGACAAGAGCATGCAAGTATGAGCCTGGAGTTTCCGTTTTCATTTGAGGAATCAGAGAAAAGGAGTAGGTCCATTTTGTCTGCATTATGAAGCTGATGAGGTGTAGAAAAACAGTAAATAATTCAGGACACAGTAATTAAGTTATACAAAGGCCGAATTTTAAAAGCTTGTAAGTTTGTAGAAAAACTGGGAAAACCAATTTGATCTGGACTGCCTGAGAACAAACAGGACAGAAATTCCCATAATCAGGAAATTGAGGGCATATGCCATTAATTCGGTTTGTTCTTACCTGCATGATTCCTTTGAGTGTTTGTAAATCTCGTGATTAGCAATGAGACATTTAAATGAAATCAAACTTTTGCAGGACTTGCGGAACCTGTAGGCACAATACATCGCCTGACCCAATAAAGTTGAGACATTGTTTTTTAACGGTGCCTTGCCTCAAACAGGAAACATAAGTTAGAGCCATTAATTCAAAGTCAAATCTGGTACAGATAGCAATTTTTAAAAAAGGATGAAAGGCGAGGGTTAAAAAATCAGAAGAAAGGAATTAAATTAAATTTCTTTTTACCATCTCTAATAATTAAAAACTGAAGTAAGCTTAACTTCACACTTACGAAATTTTAGCGCCAGACAGTTTTCTTTTTACAGTACTATAGACTTAACACATTGTTAAAACAGGAATTAGACTGAAATTGACGAGTCTAACTTACTGTGCAGATTAGTCTATACCGCTTATATCCACGCTTCTCAATATATTTGAATGGAGAAGCAAACTGTTAAGTGTTATATTTGCACAGTTTATCGTGAAAACCGCATTGTGAAAAGTACTGCACTTGCAGTATGCAATTACTGTCCAATTTATGTATAGATAATAGCGAGTGCAGCTACTGATGAAGAGATCCAGCACTGCCTCCAGCGTGTTGGGGCAGCCTCCAGCCACCTGAGGAAAAGGGTGTCCAAGAATAACAGCATCAAATCATGGTTTACAGTGCTGTGGTGGTTCCTGCCCTCCTATATGGCTCTGAGACATGGACTGCCTACAGCAGACACATCAACGCACTGGAGCAGTACCATCAATGCTGCCTGCGTAAGATCCTGGGAAGAAAGATGCACCAACACCAGTGTTCTCAACCAGGCCAAGATCCCCAACATCGGGGGACTCACTGCCCTTGATTGGCTACGCTGGGCTGGACACATCGTCTGCATGACTGACACAAGACTCCCCCAGGCAGGTGCTCTATACTCTCAGCTTCGAAAGGGCAGGCAAGCCCCAGGTGGACAGAAGAAGTGCTTCAGTGGTACCTTCAAGGCCTCACTGATAAAGTGCAGCATTCCCATAAAAAAACACCAGGGGATCACTGGCCCAAGTCTGTTCAAAATGGAGGAGGAGCATCTGGGAAGGCATCGAGCAAGCTGAGGCTTGCCATTGGGTAAAAATGGAAGCCAGGCGAAGACAGCGAAAGTAGCACACTGCCACATCCATGCCCCACCCACCCCTTCCTGTCACCACCACCTGCCTCAACTGTAACAGAGCCGATAATGATGATAAGTTTCCTGTGAATCCTAGCCCAAAATCATGACTTTTGATGAATTAACACAATGAAAGAAAGAAAAGTGAACATTTGTTTTTATGGCCTCGACATGTCTCAAAGTACTTCATAGCGAATGGAATGAACTTTTGAAATGTCATCAATGTTATAATGTAAGAAATAATGCAATCATTTTGTACCCAGCATGCTCCCATAAACAGCAATGTAATGAAAAATTAGTTAGAAGATGAGATTACAAAGAAAGGAAAAAATCAGAACAGCTTTAATTATGGCAATGTTAGATTGCAGCAGGGAGAAGCGGAGTTCAAAGCCTATAGTTGAGAGATTTACATTACAAGGATATCGCAAATTACAGGACCTAAATTTGACACATAGTGCTTTTGAAATAAAAGCCTTCGTTACTACAGATTTTAATCATCCTCAACTATGCCATATGCATTATATCAGATATCTTAAATCATGAATGATGATTTCAATTACATTTTCCTTAATGAAGAATGAAAAGTAAGTGTCAGGTCAAAGCCAAAGAGCATGCTGACTGATTCTAACATCAGTACGTTAACACAGTATCTACAGAGAGGTGTAAGGTGAGTGCATGACCATACTTTTATGAAAAGGAAATCTGGAAGATCAGGTTCTCAGGTTCCCTTTAGTTAATGACAGGATCCAACAGTCATTTTTGAAATTTTTGTGTATCATCAAATTAAATGAAAAACTGAAAAGTATCAGGTAGAACATCAGGTGGATGGGGAGGAGAAGGGAAGTAGTCTGATTACTGCAGAGGTTAACAGGTTTCCTTTGTCGAGGGGAAGGTTGTGTTGGAAAACCCTTCTGTCTTCTACACAACAGTTCTCATAGAATACCTACAGGTGAGCCATTTGACCCATCAAGTCTGCATCAGCCCTCTAAACAGCACCCCTCACCTACCCACCCTATTGTGTAACCCCTCATCTTTTACCATAGCTAATCCACCCAGCCTGGACACTATGGGCTATATAGCATGGCCAATCCACCTAACCGGCACATCTTTGGACTGTGGGAGCAAACTGGAGCACCTGGAAGAAACTCACACGGGCACAGGGAGAAAGAATGTGCAGATTCCACACAGGCAATCATCCGAGGCTGGAATCAAACCTGCAAAATTGGCATGTGAGGCAGCAGTGCTAACCACTGCGCCATCATGTTGCCTGATGCCACCAGGAGACCCAAGAAAAGTTGCCAGCTGGAGCTAAAGCAGGAAAAGAAAACAAAAACATCCAGGCCATGCAACTGAAATACTGGCCTCTTGGGAACAGGTTAGTCATTTGTCCTTCATTTCACCACTGTTCAAAACAGGACTATGCGAGTTGGAATTGGACTAGATTTAGGTTTGATTTATTTCTTGTTTTAACTATGCATCTGATGCAAACCCAATCATTTTTCGAAATCCCTTTTAATATGTTCCCCAGATATTGAAATGATCTTTCCCGAAATTGGTATGGGATTGAGTAGACGCTAACTGTAAATATATTGCAGTTCTAAAATGAAGCAGAATGTAAAATCAGTTTGATATTCTGCAGGATCCTTCATTTCTGAAACAGAATATGCATTAAGCTGGCAATTCGTGATCTTTTTATTCTGAAAATCTGCTCAGAGCAGTACAGCTTGTTCCTCTCCCATATCATTCAGTCCAATAAATGATGCCAAAAAAACATATTACTGTGCCATTTAATCATAAAACAGCAATTTGTCCATTTGTTGGCAGGAAATTAGTTGATTGTCCTGGCTTTTGTTGGTGAAGCTCAGCCACAGTTATGAGAAGAACTGATCCATTTCAGCAACAGGAATGTGGGCTTTAGTAACAATTTGCAACGCAAAACGATGTTACGTTATAGTACCAATTGCCACAAAATGAGCTGACAATGCATTTGATTCTGTAACTCTACTCAGTTTTAAGTCCTTCATTTTTAAGAGTACATATATGTCCTTCAAATAACCAAAATCCTTGTTCCCATTTGCTTCCTGACAGTAATGTTAATTACTCTGAAAGGATAAATCGCATTGTTATATTTGCAATTTGTACCTCAGTATCAATTTTAGATTCACCCTTGTATGTTTTAATTTTCGTTTGGTTGTTTGAGCAACAGACCATTTGGATTCCTTTTCTTTCATGAACAGAGTAAAAATCAATCTTTAGTACATATTTTTATAGAAACGTATTAAATATAAAAACAAAGAGCTACAAATGCTGGAAATTTGAAACTCAGCAGGTCTGGCAGTATCTGGTTGAGATGTATCTGTAGGGAGAGACTTTCTTTCTCTGTAGAGGCTGTCTAACCTGCTGAGTTTCTCCAGCACTTTATGCTTGTGTAAAAGCATTTAGTGACTGTTTTAAAAACGTATAAAACAGCCAACAAAATTTGCTGCTGTAATCACAGACCGATTAGCACTAACTTTCCAGAAACTTCTCCAAAGTCAACCACAGTTAGACAATCAGCACTCAAGTATCTCCTGCAGTAGGGTTAGGATCGCTATCTAGTGTGTTATAATCTGTTACATAGCCTACCACCTCCACCAGAACCTCTATGTAATAGATTAGCAATCGTCACTCATCGTGTAAGAAAATTATTGACTTTCCAGTTAACCTCTGGAATGGGGCATAAACAGTTGGCTAATTGCAATGTCAGACTTTGTCTCTAAAGGTAACTGTTTCACCCCCTCCAAGAAGCTTGACCAGCAGTACTGAATCCAATTCTTTTTAACTAAGCAACTGTGAAGTAGCAGTTAGATAAGGGGTTAGATCTATCCACTGACAGTAATCAAGATCCCTAACTCTGGGAAAAGCCTCTGGCCTTTCAAAAGTAGCCAACAACGAGTGTTCATGCTACCTGCAAGTAAAATTTCTTTCAACAGATCTGCAAAGCAGAAGATGCAAAGCTCCCTCAGAAGATATTTAAAGAGGAGTTTTACAGAGAAGAAATTGCTTAACTCGTCAACTTCTGACTACTTAGTCAACCATCCCCACAAAAGAATGTCAGACTGCCAAATCCAATTTTGGAATTTTGGACTCCATCCTAAAAGTAAGGGCATTGTTGAACTGGTAGCCCTTGTATTTTTTTGTACTTAAGTAGTTAGTAATTGAATGATCTCTTTAGTTTATCGTTTTGTATCTCTCTGTAAGTACTTGTACGCATGCCTTGTTGTTAAACATTCCTCCACATCTAAGAGCCCGCAAAATAAACCCCACCTCTGATTTAACTTTACCCCAGTGTTGTCTTGGTGCTTGTGAGTTTAGAAACCCCAAAAGAGAGAATGAGGGATATATGCCTCCAATGGTTTAAAACAAGGGAAAATTAGAATCAGATTTTGCTTGTGGATAGGTGGTGAGAATAGGGAGATAGATTTGTTTTAAACTCACAATCAATCAGGCTTTAATATAATTGCAGTAAGTTATAGGAGTCCTAAAATCCTATTGGTGGATAATCCAGTTTGTCTGAACTCTCTTAGTCAGCAAATTTCTCTGGTTTGAGAATTGAAACAATGCACTGCAAAGTGGTTAGCTTCACCTCTAGGTGAGTGAAGAGCGATATGGTGAGAGAAAGACTCATAGAAAATAGTAACATCTTGCAATAATTAAAACACAACTGCTGTCAGCCTTCAACTTTGCATCTGCAAATATTGCACAGACCAACATGGACAAATATCATTGTCAGGACCCTGGGAGGTTTATAAGCTTTGCGAAAGTAAATAGAGGGGGAGAAAAAGCAGATGAAACTGGGGTCAATATCTTTGAGAAGTTCAATATTGGGCATCTCCAGTACATCAGCATTTAAAAATCACATTTTGTGGAACAGGAACACATAATTTGGTTTGACTGAAACAAGCTTTGTTAATGCATCACACACCCTTCTCCCACCCTTCATTATCTAACTCTATCAATTTAATGTTCTACTCTCAATGTATTCAATACATTGATACAACTCTCCTCAGTTGCTCCCGAGAGTGCTGACCTCTACATTCTTACTGCACTCAGTTGGATTTTTAGTGTCTCTCATATTAATACCTATTGCATTTCGTCTCCCCATAATTTGAAAAACCTGTTATCAAATGCTTTCATAATGTTAAAAAATTGTAACACTCCTCAGCCTCTGTTTTTTGAAAGAATATGCAATTTGTACATAATGCATATCATTGAATTGAAATGAAATGCATTGCTTGCAGTTGGATCATAATTAATCCATCTGAACATTGAGTTGGTTCCAATGTTATCAAGGCATGAAGACCTGTTGCCCACTGTGTCACAATGTGCATTTTCCTTGACAGCAGAAAATCCATTGGATGACTACTTACGAAAAGCACTTCAAAACATCGCACCGTATCCCTCAACATTTCAGCAGAGTATGATTCCACCTACTCCTGACATCGAAGCACGACCTTTAAATTTTCCTTACAGCTCTGCACAGTGGGTAACCGACCAAGTAATAATTTGCATCAATTACTCATGCAATTTTTCACTCAAATAATTTATGCCTGTGCTGTCTGGGTGGCAGTATCATTCCCCGTTTTTGACATTTGCAAAAGATATGAAATAGCTTTCATTTTAGAGTTTGGTGTTTCTCAAAAATATGCAAGTTTTAAATCAAATTTAAACATAATGGAGCAAAGAAGACTCATATCATAGGGTGAGACATTGGGCTGACTGTTTGACAGATTGTCATGTTGCTCTCAAGTTACTGACATTGAATTCAAAGTTCAGTTCAGGTACAAAATGTGGGTTTTAGGATCTCCTCCTTTCTAAAGGCTTGATGTTGAACATTTTAAACAAATATTCTTAGGATAATGGTTGTACAAATTCCCTTCTGTACTCTGAAAACCATATCTAGGCCAGCCTAATAGATTGAAATTTTCATTGTCCTGCTTGGTAATAGATTGGAATATGGGATAAATGTGAGATTATCCATTCCCACCTCCAAGCTAACAACAACACATAGAATAGCACTGATGGCAAATCTGCCCTTTAAATTGTCAATCTTATTCAGACACCACTAGCGCTGACACAAATGTCAAGTGTGGTGAACTTAAATACTTTGTGTTAATACATTTTTTTAGTTGTGAATCAGTGTTGTTGAGAGAGAAATTTGAGGCCACTTTACTGTACCTCCAACGATGGCACAGTTAATGTGAGCTTGCTTGATGCTCAAGCTGATGTGCAGAATGTGAGAAATGCTGTATTCCTACAAGCTGATGATGGCAAAAAAAAATGATAGATCAAGAGTGTTATAATGCACAAGGACTATTTATAATAAACCTAACTGAAATCTATAACACTGAAGTCCAGAAAAAAAAATCTGCATTTTGACCCTTTTTTTTGGACCTACGTATCATTGCTTCCTTCAGTCTATCATTCTTGGTTGACCTTGTGTGCAAAATGCATTTTGTAATTCTTCCTTACTGATAGATAAACCTTGATAAATGCCTTTTATGTAATGCATCTCAGCATAATCTCTTTGTAATTACCCCTCACTATATCTTCTTCAATTTCCACTCGCTATAGCCCACTTTGTGACATCCCTCTTACTATAATGCTCTTTATGAAATATCTTTTGTGTAATCTTGATGAAATGTTCCTCAACATCAACACACACAGAGAAATTGAAAATGAGATACAGTCTCATATTAGATCCTTTACACATGTAATTTCTATACGTAGAGATGTACGACACAATCTTTTTCATTAAGTTATCATGTTTGCCTCACTTAGCAAAATAAATATAATTTCACTGGCCTCACAACATATTCATTTCCTGTGACATGAAATCACACAAAGTCCTTTAGTCAAACTACAGAAGCATTCATTGAATATTTTACAGATTGCACACATCTGGATGAGAAAGCTATCATATGGGAATGCAGAGTGACGGGTAAATTATAATGTTATGGGAAACAGCGGCATATTGTAGAACATAGCAAAACCAATTATGCAAACACATTTTTAAGATATGAGGAAGCTATGAAATGGGAATATGAGCAGAAAATTTATGGAAGATTTAAAATATAAGTGCTGTTGTTCTCTATAAGTAGCTCACTGCAAGATTTTTTGGAAACATTTTCTCCAGCAGTCTATAGTATATTTAAATATTCCTTTTTAATTTCTGACAAACTAAGAGTACTGCTCAAATAATCTTTATGCTCAGAGATGTTTGTAATAGTTCTCTCAACCATACAGCACTCTAGCCCTGTGGGAATTATCTGCCAATTCCAGATACAAGAACATTAAATTTAAGAAAGCAAAAAAGAAAACGCTTGCATTTACAGTGTCTTTTTCTTCCTGAGTTTGCCTCAAAATGCCCCAGAGTGAGTTAATGATTTTTAATCGCAATTGGCAGATCATAATACAAAGTTTATTATCCTCGAACTTAACTCTTAAAACACTTCAGTGTTTGCACTTCAGTTGAGTCCCCAAATCCAATTTTCAATTTCAGTAAATCAATTCCTTAATAGCAGGTACAAAGTTGATTGCAGTACCATTGTATAAATGGCTTAATATTTTTGTATATTATATCAAACCACATACCTCCAACAAAGGAATAAAGAATTACTTTGAGAGATGGCTGGTCAATAGTATCTGGAGTGGGAAATATAAACAGCCACACCATTTTCTGTGATAACAAGCATGGGGCTGGATGAACACAGCAGGTCAAGCAGCATCATAGGAGCAGGAAAACTTGACGTTTCGGGCCTAAACCCTTCATCAGAAATTTCTGATGAAGG
>JAHRHZ010000025.1:31719313-31751523 GCA_024137785.1 Ginglymostoma cirratum
TTTCTGATGAAGGGTTTAGGCCCGAAACGTCAAGTTTTCCTGCTCCTGTGATGCTGCTTGACCTGCTGTGTTCATCCAGCCCCACACCTTGTTATCTCGGATTCTCCAGCATCTGTAGTACTTTTTATCTCTGACACCATTTTCTGTCCTAGCTATAAGTAAGTTTGGCATGGACTCCAATTCTACGAGTCATCAATGTAGCTTTATATCATTGGCTTAATTTGTCCCTGTTTTATTTATTTCCTTTTTGAACTAATAAGGTCAATTGGCATTGTAGGAACTTGAATCAATTGGCATTGTAGGAACTTGAATCTTTTCTGTAAAAGGCTTCTTATTTAACGAAGTACCAGCACAAACACTTTGAGACAAATTTAATTTTTAGTTTCTGTATAAAATCAACATTTTTTTGAAATCAGGAGAATTATCACTGATTTCCCAATTTGGGGAGGATAAAAATGAGATGGCAGAAATCATCCAGCAACTTGAAGCAATTTGCAAAGGCTTTCTTTCTGCACATTATAGGATGATTTAAGCAGGAATAATAAGGTGCATATTAAACTCTGAATTTTTTATAGTGGGGGCTAATAGGCTTTCTGGTATCTTGCTGTAAGCCAGTTTCTGTATTTGCCAACACAATAATGAAATCTCATTCCTGCAGGTTGTAAATTGTTGCCTGGGGTCTCTTTTTTAACTTATTATTTTTGTTTCTCTTTTTTTTGCTTTCTGCCTCCCAGATGCCCAAATGATCTTGCATGTGCGGGCCAGCAATGTAAAGACCATGCTGTTAGCTGGTGTGAATGGGTTCAGGAATGAAAACCGGGAAGCTTTATACTTCCCCCTCCAGGCACCCATTGACAGAGGACAAACCGTGAACAGGCACTTCTTGACGTAGTCTTTAATTCTTTGATAGAGAGTTGTAACCTGATGTAATATGCGATGGCATTAATTCCAGCAATCTTCAGCTGTTAATGCAATAAAAGAATAAAACTACTTTGTACTATCAGGCTGATACTAAGTTGGGGGCTGCTACAAGGGAATTAGTTTATTAAAAGACAGAATTTGGAGTGGACAACAAAATGCAACTGCTCGATTTTGAAATATCGAAGTGTTTTAAAATACAAGTTACCAGAAAGCTTATTAGCCCCCACTATAAAATATTCAGAGTTTAATATGCACCTTATTATTCCTGCATAAATCACCCAATAATGTGCAGCAAGAAAGACTTTGCAATTGCTCGATTTTGAAATTTTGAAGTGTTTTAAAATACAAGTTGCCATGATAATGAAACCTGTGCATAACGTGCTGCATTTTCTGTAATAATCTGTTGGACCAACAGTGCCATTGGCAGATAGTGTGAAGGCAGTAGAGGAAAGTTTTTCAGTCAGTGGCCAGCACTGGATCATCCTAAGAAAGCTGAGTGCCCCTGACACAAAGCGACCTCAACTAATCTGATTTTAGAAATGATCCTTTTTTTCTCACTGAAATAATTCAGCCAGGATCTAAAACAAAAGTCAGTACGAGACTGAACCATACGAGCTAGGTAATCTTACAGTTATAAACTGTGCCCAATGCTGGAATGGATAGCTCTTTGCATAATTTGTTAAATCATAATTAGCTAACTAAGCCCACTAGAGGAGCCCAGAGGTATGAATCACCAGATTCATATTTGATAAAATGCCCACTCTTCCTAATTTCATAATCCTCTCTGATGTACTAGTCTATTGTTCTTCATGTCATTGAAACTGTATAACTAAATGGCAAAAAGGGCTCATTAAAGCACGTGCCCAGTCTGGGTTCAACAGAGTAAGAAAATTACGGTTATCTCTGCCTATGCTTTTTTATGGTAACTTGTCAATCTACATCTTGATTGGTCTGGCCATCTCAATCCATTTTTCCCTCAAAATTATATAAGTATTTTTGTCTTTTTTACTGCAGTTTTGGATCCTTTTTTGTTACAATATTTGGACTGGTATTTTTCTTGCATTTCTTGTGATCTTAAAAATTCATGCTAAATCTCTCCTCAACTTTAAACTCAACGTAACTATGTCCAAGAGCATGTATTATTTGTTATTCATGTTATCATAAAATGCCATTCAGCCGGGAAAGAAAAAACAAATGAGATCAACAAATTGCTCATGCCAAGTGCCAATATCTTTTGACTTGCAAGCATTGTAAAAGGGCATACTACCAGCACGATGCAAATGACTGCATCTATATTCATGACCAATATTTCAAACAAAGACTTATAACAACCTTTGGCGATTCATTTACTGATTACTTCATCACTCATTGCGCAAAGATTCTCAAAAGGCTTGGTTGTGAAGGCAAGTTTTTGCCACTGATTAGTAAATTCTTGATTTAATTCTGAAATTTCAGTGAAGTTTTATTTTTTAAATTATTTTTACTCAGTTGTGGGACTGGATGTTGCTGACTGCATCAGCATGTTTTGCCTGTTCCCTAGTTGCTCTTGAGAACCACTTCTTGAACCACTGCAATCAATTTGTTGTACCTTGACCTAAAATGCACTTAGATGGAATTGTAGGATTTTGACCCAGCGGCAGTGAAGGAACAATGATATATTTCCAAGTCAGGATGGTGAATGGCTTGGAAAGGGATCTTGAAGGTTGTGGTGTTCCCATTTATCTGCTGCCCTTGTCCTTCGAGATGCAAGTCAGAGAGTCATAGAGTTGTCCAGCATAGAAACAGACCCTTTGGTCCAACTCATCGATGCTGACCAGATATCCTAAATTAATCTAGTCCTATGTGCCAGCATTTAAACAATATCCCTCTCAACCCTTCCTATTCTTGTACCCATCCAGAAATGTTGTAATTGTACCAACATCCGCCCTTTTGCACATACACCACACTCTGCATGAGAAAGTTGCCCATTAGATCCCTTTTATATCTTTCCTCTCTCAACTTAAATCTATGCCCTCCAGTTTTGGACTCCCCTACCCTGGTGAGAAAGGACCTTGACTACTTGCCTTATCCATCCCCCTCATGGCTTTATTAACTTCTGTAAGGTCATCCATCAGCCTGTGATGATCTAGGGGAAATAGCCCCAGCATATCCATGCCTCTCGTCATAGCTCAAACCCTCCAACCCCAGCAATATCCTTGTAAATCTTTTTTGCAGTCTTTCAAGTTTAACAACATCTTGTGATAGCCGGAAGACCAGGGCTGAAAACAATATTCCAAAGGTGGCCTAACCGATGTCCTGCACAGTTGCAAGATGGCATCCCAATTCCTATACTCAATGCACTGACCAATACAGGCAAGAATACCAAATGCCTTACTCACTACCCGGTCAACCTGTGACTCCACCTTTAAGGAACTATGAGCTGCACCCCAAGGTCTCTTTGTTCAGCAACACTGCCCAGGACCCTACCATTAACTGTATAAGTCCTGTCCTGATTTGCTTTATCAAAATGCAATATCTCACATTTATCTAAATTAAACTCCATTTGTCATTCCTCGCCACATCGGTCCATTTGCCCAAGTCCCGATGTGCACTCAGATAACCTTCTTCATTGTCTACTGGCGCCACAAATATTGGCGTGATCTACAAACCTAACAACCATTCCTTCTACATCCACATCCATATCTTTTATAAAAGTGACAAAAATCAATGGACCCATCCCCAATCCTTGTGACACACTGCTGGTTACAGACCTCAAGTCCGAAAAACAACCCTCCCTTACCACCCTCTGTCTCCTACCTTCAAGCCAATTTTGTAAGCAAGTGGCCAGTTCTCCCTGGATTCCATGTTTATCTAACTTTGCCAACCCATCTACCATGCGGAACCTTGTTGAATGCCTTGCTGAAGTCCATATAGACAACATCCACTACTCTACCTTCATCAATCTTCTTTAGTACTTCTTCAATAAACTCAATCAAATTAGTGATTTTCAGTTAATGTGTTGTCTAAGGAGCTTTGCTGAATCTCTGCATTCATTTAGTACATAGAACGCACTGCTGCTGAGTGTCAATGGTGGGGGAATGGATGCTTGTGGATGTGGTACCAATCAAGTGTGCTGCTTTGATCTGGATGGTGTCTTGCTTCTTCACTGTTTTTGGAGATACACTCATCTAGGCAACTGGGGAGTATTCCATCACACTCCTGATGTGTGCCTTATAGATGGTGGAAATGCTTTGAGGAATCATGAGGTAAGTTACTCACCGCAGTATTACTAGCCTCTGACCTACTCTTGTAGCCATTGTATATACATAGCTAGTCCAAATCTGTTTCTGGTGAATAGTAACCTCCAGGATGTTGCCAGTGGGGAATTTCAGTGATGGTAATGCTATCAGGTAGATTGTTCCTAATGGAGATGGCCATTACCTAGCATTTGTGTTGCACGAATACTGCTTGCCAGTTTTTAGCCCAAGCCTGGATATTGCCCAGGTCTTGCTACATTTGGACATGGTGTGCTTCAGTGTCTGAGAAGTTGTGAGTGGTGTTGAACATTGTGCAATCATTGGCAAATAACATCACCGCTGTCATTGATGAAGCATCTGAGATTGGTTGGACCTTGGACACTATCCTGAGGAACTCCTGAGGAGATATCCTGTAGCTGAGTTGACTCTCATTTCACCTCTGGAATTTAGGTTTTTTGTCCATGCCTGAACCGAGGCTGTAGTGAGGTCAGAAGTTGAGTGGCCCTGGCAGAACTCAAACTGGACATCAATGAGTTTTTTTTTCTGAGAAGGTGCTGCGTTATAGCACTGTTGATGTCACCTTCCATCACTTTCTGATGATTGAAAATAGATTACTGGGATGTTAATTGGCTGGGTTGGATTTGTCCTGCTTTTGTATATAGGACATATCTGGGCAATTTTCCACATTGTTAGGTAGATGCCAATGTTATAGCTGTACTAGAACAGCTTGGCTAGGCATGTGGCAATCTCTGGAGCACAAGCCTTCAGTAGGGGCAGCACAATGGCTCAGTGGTTAGTACAGCTGCCTCACAGTACCAGGGATCCAGGTTCAATTCCAGCCTTGAGCAATTGTCTGCGTGGAGTTTGCACATTCTCCCCATGTCTGTGTGAGTTTCCTCCCACAGTCCGAAGATGTGCAGGGTAGGTGGATTGGCCATGCTATAGTGCCCAGGGATATTTGAGTAGGACATGGGGAGATCAGGGTTAGGGGAATGGGTCTGGATGGGATGCTCTTCAGTGGGGCAGTGTAGACGCATTGGGCTGAATGGCCTGTTTCCACACTGTAAGGAATCTATGATCTACTATTGCCACAATGTTATCATAGTCTTTGCAGTATCCAGTGCTTTCGACCATTTTTTTGATATCACGTGGAGTGAATCAATTCAAATTATTGCAGGACTGAGGAAAGACAAGGTTGTCAGAGGTGCTAACATTCAGATGAAAATAAAATAAGGGAAACCTTTTATACTTCAGTTTGTATAAAGGAACTAGTGTGAGCTTATTCTCAATACCCTGATCCACATTCCTATGTCATCCAAGATGGACAGAAACAGCCTGCTTCTTTTCCGTTATTTGTGTGCAGAGTGGATTCATTGTTTGGCCGTTTAACAAGTTAAGTCATTAAAAGAAACATTTTGAAAACTTTTGGAGAGATTTGAATAAATTTTTTTTTCACAGAGCATTATAATCTATATCTAGAGTTGTTTTAGCATCTTTGATATAACAACTTGCTCTGCTTTTTATGTACATTTTAGATTGAATTTACACATGAAATAAAGCTCTTTTGTCCCCACTGGTTTAGGTACTCACATGAGCCTCCTCCTGTCTACTTAATCTGACCATATCATCATACCTATTACCTGTTTCCTCATGTACCTCTCCAGTTTCCATTCAATGCATCTATTCTGGTCATCTCAATGTCTCAGTATAATGCCAAATTCTGTATTCTAATCACTCACGAGGCAAAGAAATTTATCCTGAATTTTGTATTGGATTTATTAGCGACTAGTTTATATTTATGACCCCTAGTATTGGGCTAGCATTAGGAAGCCATAAGCAATGTGTCAAATCAGAAGTCATGGAGCAGCATAAATTTGATACACCGTTATAAGGCACAGCATCAGAATATCTGAGTTTATCATAAAATCATATTATAAAAAAGTGTGAGATGTGCAGAGATGAATATGAGGGCACAGACAAAATGCATGAGGCTGCTCCTTCATTTTATTTCCCCACAAACCAGCACAGCCATTGAGTTTTGAAGGATACTTAGTCATGAATAACAAAAATAAAGTCTAACCTACGATTGACATCCACTGCCAGCAGAGTATAACTTGTAAAAATGTATTTTTTTCTTAGAGTGTTAATCAGCTAACACATTGTTACATGCTGGTCATGTGCCAGTTTACCTAAAAGATTAATGACACGTAATTGTCACATTCAAGTTGATGAGATATGATGCCACATTGCAGTTATCACCTTCCTTGCTGACCAAATCAAGCTATTGCTAAACAAATTGCTTCCTACTAAATGCAAGCAAGCTTTGTTTAAGCCTTCTAGCTACAAAGTGTGAACAAACTGAAATCCTGATGAAAACAATCAGCAATACAATCCGGCTGGTTGGGGGAAGGGCTTTTGAGGCACACTGGTAGTGCTCCTACTTCTGAGCCAGGAATCCCAAGCTCAAATCCCTAACAGCTATGGAGATGTGTAATAGGATCTCTGAACAAATTGATTCGAAAAGCACCTACTGAATGATAGTGCAGGCATGGGCAGACTTTCCTAATTATTACGATTTACAAATGCATACTTCATCTCTCATTCTTTGACTATTGAAGAACCGTTTTTAAAAAAACGTGACCAAATTAGAGGAAATTAGCAATAAATGTCGGGGAGCACTGTTTAAATATTGCTGAATCAATGTCATTTTACCATCATCTGCGTATAGCTACAGTGACTTCTCAACATCATCTGTTGAAACACAACAGTTGTGACACTGGTGTCTGGATGCTACTGCCTGACCTTAGAGTTTTCATTCTCAGTTTATGTTTTCTCGGTGGTCTTTTGTGTGCCATTTGAAGCATCCAATATCCTGTTCTGTATTAAATTGAATCATTTCTCCTATTAATGTTGTGGGTGAGTTATGTCTATTCTTTAAGTTTGGAGTCATCAGATCTCAAAAAAAAGCAATGTATCCTTGTGATCTTGTGTGTATTGACATAGGTCTCACTAAAGTGAATCCAAATGTTGGGTTCCAGATGCCAGTTTATGTATGTGAAGGATGTCATTTTTCTTAATACATTAACTCTTGTGATGTAGCCATTGTTGAAAGAGCCATTGGAAAGGTGATAAATGGTCGTTTTCTTGAATGTGTGATGAATGTGATGAAGGGGCTCTGACATTGTGATTAACTGGTATTTCGACCCAATGACAGTGAAGAATCAGCCATGTATGTACATGATGAGGCAGTACATGTTTTGAATGTGAACATGGAGGTGATACTATTCCCTGGTGCCTGCTGCTATTGTCCTTCTAGATGGTAGAAGTCATGGATTTTGGAGACGGTACCAAAGAACCACTGATGAGTTGCTGCTTTGTATCTTACAGTGTAACACTATTATGTTGATGGAGGAAGGAAGGAATGTTTTGATTAATAGAGGAGTTGTGGATCAAACAGACTGTTTTGTTCAAGATAGTATATCCAAACTTATTGAGAATTGTTGCAACTGCATCTTTTGGTAAATGAAATATATTCCCATCATACTCTTGACTTGTGCCTCATTGGTACATAATGGTCTACGGGCATACATTGCTGATATAAATGTTTGTGTCTTGGTGTTTATACAAGTGCAGTTCCATGCTGCATTGAGCGTTCCCAAAAGGAAGAAGCAAAACATTAATTTTCATTGAACACTATTAATTGCCAGCTGCACAACAGATTTAAGAGCAAATATTCTTCAAAAAGATGTGGATGGATTTGGGATAGAAGTCTGAGACATCTGTCTAACTCAAACCCACCTCCGAGCCACCCACTTGCTGCTTTCACTGGGGAGATAGGCGGGTGACATACCCAATCCAAGGAACCAGAATGAAACTTAAATATGATAATATTCTGTATGATGTGAACCCCATCGTCCAACATTGTTTGGAATTCAACTCTTGTCAACTGGATGTCCCAAGTTTCAAAGAACCTGGCAGTTTCATCATGGGTGGGGGTGGAGGTGGAATTTGAATGGTTTAGCAGCTAAATGCCTTCACACTTACCTTCGGATCCTGGTAACTGTTTGGGGAATGTCCAAGCTTGGCCAACTGAGTTCCTCACAACAAACCTCCCCACAACAAACCCTGTGATTTCTGCCCCTGAGATCCCCACTGCTGGCCTTGATCCCCCTTCTCCATTCCCAAAATGGCCATGACCCTTGTTTTTTTTTTCTTTATTCATTTGTGGGATTTGGCCATTACTGTCTGGGACAGCATTTACTGTCTGTCCCTTGTTGCCCTTCAGAAGGTGGTGGTGAGCTGCCTTTTTGAACCGCTGCAGTCCTCCTGCTGTGGGTTGACCCACAATGCCATTAGAGCGGGAATTCCTAGGATGGGCATATCGACAGCTGTGACCAGCAGTGACTGGCTTGACTGGACTTGGAACCAATCCATGAGTCAGAGATATTGACGCTGCCCCGCTGCAGGTTTGCCAGTGGAGTGGGTGGCATTGGGCAGGCTGCTCACCCATGAACTAATTGAGGTCTTTAAGTAACCTTTGATGGTGCATTAGACCATAAGACCATAAGACATAGGAGCAGAAACCAGGTCATTCAGCCCATCGAGTCTGTTCCACCATTCAATTATGGCTGATAAGTTTCTCAACCCCATTCTCCCACTTTCTGCCATTACCCTTGATCCCCTTGACAATCAAGAACCTATCCATCTCCGTCTTAAATATACTCAATGACCTGGCCTCCACAGCCTTCTGTGGCAATGAATTCCATAGATTCACCACACTCTGGCTGAATAAGTTTCGCTTTATCTCTGATCTAAAAGGGCTTCCCTTTTCTCTAAGGCTGTGCCTTCGAGTCCTAGTCTCTCCTACCAATGGAAGTATCTTTCCAACATCTACTCTGTCTAGGCCATTCAGTATTCTGTAAGTTTCAATTAGATCGCCCCTCATCCGTTTAAAGTCATTGCCAGTGGTGCAGTAAGTAACTGGCAACTTTCCAGGTTGCCAGCAGATGGGAATGTAGGGGCTGCCTCCTTTTCTGCACACTCCACCGTCATCCCCAGTGGAAGTCCCTACCCACTCCCCTCACATTTTCCATCTTACCGACATGATGATAGGATATTACTTAAATTGGAAAGGGTGCAGAAAAAGATTTACAAGGATGTTACTGGGTCTGGAGGATTTGAGTTATGATGAAAGGTTGAATAGGTTGGGCCTTTTCGCCCCTGGAGCGTAGCAGGTTTAGCAGTGACCTAGTAAGGGTTTATTAAGTCATAAGGGTCATAGATAAGGTAAATGGCAAGGTCTTTCCCCAGGGTAGGACAGTAGGGGCAGTGGGTGTAATTTTAATGTGAGAAAGGAAAGATTTAAAAGGGACCTGAGGGGTAACATTTTCACACAGACAACGGTTCATACATGGAATGAACTGTCAGAGGAAGTGGCCGATTACAACATTCAAAAGACATTTAGATAGATACATGAATAAGAAACGTTTAGCGGGATATGGGCTAAATGCAGGAAAATGGTATTAGTTTAGTTTGGGAAATCTGGTCAACATTAAGGAGTTGGACCACGGTTCTGTCTCCAATTTGCATCACTCTATGAATGTATTAACAGGGAAGCTTAAGGTAAATAATGATAAAGTGTTGCCATTTGTTGAGGATTCTCGAACTAGGGAGTGCAGTCTGAGAATTAAACCCAGACCACTCAGGAGAGATGTTAGAAAGCACTTCTACACACACAGGGTGGGAAATGTTTGGAACTTTCTTCCACAACTTGCAGGAGATATAGGATCAGCTGTTAATTTTAAAACTGAAATAGAAGAATTGTTGTTAAGCAAAGGTGTTAAGGGATATGGGCCAAAGGCAAGTATATGGAGTTAGGCCTTTGATCCACATTTCATTGAATGACAGGACATGCACAGTATTAATACCAATACATATCAATAGTATCACATTATCATTTAAGTATTTTTTAAAAGACTTGTTCATGGGATGTGAACATCACTGATAAGGACTGCATGTCCCATCCCTAACTGATGGGACCATTTCAGAGGACTGTTAAGTGTCAACCAAACTGCTGTGGATCTGGGGTCACATGTAGCCCACATGAGATAAGGATAGCAGATTTTTCTTCCCGAGAAACAATCAGTACTGGTTTCATGGTCTTCATTAGGCCAGCTTTTAATTCCAGATTTCTGCAGAATCCAAATTTGCACTTTAGCAGTGGGTTCACACCTATCTTCCCAGGACGTTAGTCTGGGGTGCTTGGCTACTATTCTAGAGACATTACAGCTACAACATCACCACTCCAAGGGCTGAATTTCGAATTAGAGGTGAAGTCCCTGTAGCCTGGCAGCTTATCTCTCCTTAGGCAACCTGTTGTGCAAAAATGCTAGAGTTCGTAAACCCTTTAGTGCCCTGAAGGAGGCATTCTGCTCCCCTGGGGAGATGTCTTCTGTCTGACAGCTCCCATCTATTCAAATCAATGGGATAATTTCAGGCTTTCCTTTGAAAAAGAGCTGCCGATGGGATCAGGACGAATATATGTTAGGGTCTTGCCAGGGCCAAGCTGGCAGGCTCCAGAAAGGCAAGGTTAGGGGCGAACAGAGATATTCAGAATGAGGAGAGAAGGAAATTGTAGGGGCAGGGGGTGGAGTACTTCAAAATGAGATGAGAAGTTGGCAACACCTTTTCAACTTAGCTGCCAGATTCTGGCTCAAAACCAGGGCTCCCCATAGAACGTGACAGCCCAGAGCTGGTTTGAAGCACAGTCCTTTCAAAGGTCAGCCGTGAACTTCTGAACATTGCAGAGTGGAGGCTATTCCAAAATGCCCACTCTCGCAGTGGAGCTAGCAATGTCACACTAACTGAATGCAAGCTCATGATTGCCAAGCAAAGAGGCCATGGAGTGCAGGTACATAATTCCTTGGAAGTGGAGTTGCAGGTAGACAGGGTAGTGAAGAAAATGTTTGGTATGCTTGCCTTCATTGGTCAGTGCATTGAGTATAGCAGTTGGGATGTCATGTTGCAGCTTCACAGGAGATTGGTTAGGCCACTTCTGGAATACTGTAT
The DNA here is from genome assembly GCA_024137785.1 of Ginglymostoma cirratum. Classification (NCBI taxonomy): domain Eukaryota; kingdom Metazoa; phylum Chordata; class Chondrichthyes; order Orectolobiformes; family Ginglymostomatidae; genus Ginglymostoma; species Ginglymostoma cirratum. Next base: position 31,730,539 of record JAHRHZ010000025.1, read on the forward strand.
TCGACTCTGGTCTCCCTGTTATAGGAAAAATGTTGTTAAACTTGAAAGGGTACAGAAAAGATTTACAGGGATGTTGCCAGGGTTGGAGGCTTTGAGCTATAGGGAGTGGCTGAATGGGCTGGGGCTATTTTCCCTGGATCATCAGAGGCTGAGGGGTGACCTTATTACAGGTTTCTCAAATCATAAAGGGAATGGATAGGGTGAACAGGCAAGGTCTTTTTCCTATGGTAAGAGAGTCCAAAACTAAATGTTTAGGATGAAAGGGGAAAGATTTAAAAGGGACCTAGGCGGTAACTTTTTCACAATGAAGGTGATGCATGTGTGGAATGAGGTGCCAGAGGAAGTAGTGGAGGCTGGTACAATTACAACATTTAAAAGGCATTTGAATGGGTACATGAATAGGAAGTGTTTAGAGGGATATGGGTTAAATGCCGGCAGACAGGATTGGATTAATTTAGGATATTTGATTGGTATAGACTAGTTGGGCTGAATAGTCTGTTTCCATACTGCACAACTCTAGGACTCTATAACTAAATGAAAAGTGTCAGTTTAATTCAAGGATAGCACTTTGACCTCTTTGTAAAACCATAGCCAATTCAAACCTCGCTGTAGCATAATTTGCAATCTACTTCAGAGCAGTATCGAGGGAGTGCTGTATTGACTGTACTGCCATTTTTTTAGATGTGATATTTAATTGTGATTTGCCTGTGCAGATTTAAAGTAAAGTAACCATAGTCCTATTCTCTCATCACAGAGAGACAACCGGAAGTGGCTTAACCTGAGGGTCACCATGCCTAAGGTGAGGGGAGAAGTCGAGTAACCTAGCTGGTGGGGAAATTGAGCCCATGCTATTGGCATCGCTCCAGATTAAGAGCCAGCTGTCCAGCTAATTGAGCTGACCAACAGCCATTTCTAGATACAACTGAGCCTGTGGCACTATTTCTCCTTCTGATCTTCAGCCAACTCACCAAAACAGATGAAATGCTTTTTTTTTGTGTGTTGTCTTTTTTTTTGTCTTTGAAAGAACATAACATTAATGACTAGACATCAAAGTAATTCTTTGACAATGAAACACTTTGTGCCACCCTGAGGGGATATACGAATGCAAGCTTTTTAAAAAGAACAAAATGTTAAAGTAGCAAAGACCATTTTAATAAAATTACATGAACCCAGTTAATAAAGTACAATGATTTTTTTATTTTAGTGAACTGAAATGCTCCATAAAAATTACAATGAATATATAGCCTGCAGTGTGGTCTGTTCCAAGAACTGGTATGTTTCTATGATCTGGGGTGCTTGGACTGAAAGATAGATAGGTGTATATTCAGCGGTAACATTAAAAGGAACTGGATTTCTAGTGACAAATAAAACTTTTGCATGGTTATGAGGAAAGAGCAGGGAAGTCTGACTAATTGGATATATGTTCCAAAAGAGTCCATGTGCATAAAGTGTTTATTGGCCTTCTGCTGGGCTACATGATTTGTTAATCTATTGTCTGGCTGCTTGTGCAGTAAATGACTTGGGATTGGCATAAAGAAGAACAAATTTAGGATATTGCAACAAGTGGAACAGAGTTCAAAGGGGAAAAATTAATCCATGTATTGCCACAATAGTGTCTGGATTGTAATTCCACAGGGTCAGTTAGTGTAGCAGGCTGTTCCTTGCATGGCCTTTATAACGTTCTTCAATCATATCACTTAAAAACATGCACGGGCTATGTAAGTCCTACAGCAATGCCTGCCTTGAGGAACGGAGGTACATCTGCATAATTCTGCTGGATTCTGTGATAAGTGAACAGATCTCATGCTTCTGCACTCCTCACAACTTATTAATATGGGAAAAGATCGTTCTCCGTCATGACTGATTAGTAAAAATCAAATTGCAGGGTAAGTCATTTCAATAAGAGCTCATTGACTACTCTGAAGAATATCTTTGATGAAAAGTACAATTATACACGATATTTAATTGATTCTTCTGATAAGAAAATATATATCTTTGAAAGCACTGCAGGAAAGCAGATAGTTTCCAGCATGGTTAATAAAAAAATGCTCTTATCAGACAGATGGATTCCGTTTCAGTGTTCTGCAGGTCAAAATCTGCTGTTTCTTGTGATTTAAGATTGAATAAGTACTTCTTCAAGCTTTTCTACACTTTTAATGCTGACTTTCTACAAACTTTCCCTCAGGCGACTATTTTTGAAAGAAGAGACTCACTATCACGCAGATTCTAAACCTCATTAAAATCACTTAGGACTACTGAATATTGAATGCTCAACGATCACACAACAGTATTGTTAACTTTCAAACTTTACGAATGCAGAGACAAAATATTCTCTGGTCCCAGGTTATAAGCAATACTTCATTCATATCATGGCTTGCATCTTCTGAGATTTCAGCTGTTCTGGCAACTTTTTGCAAAGAAAAAAAATTGTAAAATGAGATTTATAGTGCTGTAGCTTGTGGCAACAAAGTTCTCCTGTAGTAAGTCTTGGCATTGACAGGTGAAATGTTTCAAGTTGGAGCAGCAATTAAAGGTTTGAAACCAATTACAGGTTTTAACTTCTTGAGGGTACATTTTCTGATCATCATCTCTGCATGAGTGGGTGATTGTTGCATTTCTTCTTGTCTTTATTATGTGAATAACAAATAAAGAGTTCGCTTAATGACTATTTCATCTATGAATCATTTCATTGATTCTTTCTGTGATTCATGAAACAGTTTCTTTGCTCATCAATAATCTTCCAGTTCTGTAAATCTTAACTTTTTCAATAAACGACTCAAAATTTCATTATTGAATAATGAACAAAAGTGGATGAGTCAGCAGATTGCTGTGGAGGCCCTTCGCTAAAGGATTAAAAGATGCAGGCTCAGGCCAACATAGGTGCTCAAATTATAAACTTGAAAACTTTCACTCATCCATTGAGAAAAGGAAAGGAATAGAGAAACAAAAGAGCTTCCTCTCTGTGAGACAACTGGATGAGAAAGTCAAATTGTAATCAAATGGCCCCCAACCATAGGGAACAACACAGTGGCTGAGGGGTTAGCACTACTGCCTCACAATGCCAAGAACCCAAATTCAATCCCCTGAGAGGGAACTGTCTGTGTGGAGTTTGCATATTCACCTATGTTTGCATGGGTTTCCTCCCGTAGTCTAAAGATGCGCAGTTCAGGTGGCTTGGCTATCCTTAGTTGCCCTGTTGTGTCCACAGATGTGTAGGCTAGGTGGATTAGCCATAGGAAATGCAGAGATAGAGGTGTGGGTGGAATGCTCTTTGGAGGGTTGGTCTGTGCTCAGTGAGCTGAATGGCCTTCATGTGCACTGTGGGGATTCTAAAATAAGGATCCAATCATTGATGGCAGCAGCCAAAGTAGGATAATGCCTAATGGTATTATTCACCATATCTGTGTTGCAGTTTGAGAACTTATAAGGAAGATACTGTACAAGAATAGGTCAAATCAGCATGCTGTTGCCTCAGATGCATTTCTGCCAAAAGTTGTAGTCTGCGGTGGGGAGTTGTGAAGACCACATCATTCCCCAATTTTACCAATGTTTTCATCTATTCCAAGGAGCAGGAAAACCAATCCTTCCTAATGGTTGGAAAACTTGAAAGCCTTAACATTGTTGAACAGGTTGGACACTGCACTGTTTGAGGGTTAAGATGCATTGACTTTGATGGTACCCAGTCCAGCTGCTTCTTTGGGCTTCTCACATTTCCTAGAGATAGGCTGGTGAATGTTCATTTAGTTGACATGCCACAGGTATGTTGGGTTCCCAGAAAGCCCCATATGCTTGGAAATCGTAGGAGACCCGTCCTTCAATTCCTCATTTGCCCAGTTGGGACAGAACCAATGTTCCACCCCAAATAAAGCTGCAAGGAATCTGTAGTCCACGGTTTGGCCACTTTGACCAGTTTCTGTGTAAATGCATTTTACATGGGAACTATTACAGTAAGACAACCAAAAAGATCCAAGTTAACTTGCAATTCAACACTATTTTATTCACAAAATACACTAAAGGCACAAAAGGGACTGAATATTATCTTAAACCCTGCTCTTTCACTATCAAAACTCTTGATTCTTACATTAATGATTCTACCAATTGCAATGTTAAGTCTTTGTTGCAATCGGTCACTGGACCCGAAATGTTAACTTAAAAGTTAACGTTAACCCGGCAAGTCCAGGTTTACCCTTGCTTACTTTTGGCTTGTCTAACACACTGTGTTGGCCTCTGACTCCAGGATCTGCTGTTCTTGCTATCTCTGACTCGCTTTTGCCTTGTGCTGTGTGGAGGCTTTGTGCTTGACTTGTCCTGAAATTCTCATTGGGCCTGTCTGCTCAAAGGTTGCCCATCTGCTTGCAGGCCCAGCCATTCAGGCCAGGGGCTACTCACTGTAGACCTCTTCGAATCGAACCCTCCATTACTTTTCTGGGAGAGTCTACCACTTCCTACAAGAAATGTGGAGCAAGTTTGGCAGAGCATCCATGACACTTTAAGTAGAATGCATTTACCAATGACTATCATAACTGTGAAAATCACATAGCCACAAGAACCACTGGCACTAAGGTTACAAGAAAATAACTCAGCATTTAAGGTGTGGTTTGAATTTTTTTTCCCTTTATTCATTCACAGGATGAGGGCATCACTGGCTAGGCAACATTTATTGCCCATTTGAAATTGCCCAGAGGGCAGTTAAGAGTCAACCACATTGCTGTGGGTTGGGAGTCACATGTAGGCCAGACCAGGTGAAGATGGCAGTTTCCAACCCTAAAGAATATTAATGAACCAGATGGGTTTTTCCCCAATAATTAACAATGGATTCATGGCCATCATTAGATTCTTAATTCCAGATAATTTATTGAATTCAAATTCCACCATCTGCAATGGCAGGAATCAAACCTGGGCCCCCAGAGCATTATTTGGGTCTCTGGATTAACAGCCCAGCAATAATACCACTTGGCCATCACCTCCCCACACCACAGATAGGGGAAGAGTACTGAACCTCAAGTAGTGAGAACAGCAAGTTTAAGGAAATCTGGCTCCATAGGGCCAATCACATCAATTGCTGTCCAGCTTATTGCAACATGCTGCTTATTCAGTAAAAGAACAGATCAAACAGAGATTTTAGATCCAACATACTGGGGAGATGAACTTTAAAGCATTGCTGTCTCCCCTGTAAACGATAAAAGTGCTTGAGATAATCTAGTGTTCACATTCTCAAACATTGTTCCAGATTATCTGTTTTCAATTAACTATGCATCTTCTTTCACTCACAGTTTAGCAACAACCAAAGTCAGAATATCTTAAATTTGTAGTGTTTAAATGAACAATAATGTCATGGATTTTTCAGCTATATGAATAGTGTGCTCCAGAGTAGTGAGGGTCATTCCTAGTTTCCTAACAAAATTCTTACACGATACAAGGTCCTGATGAATCCCTCTTCATGTCCTTGTGTTGCGTACACTCTTCCTTCATTTGTTTTTTTTTAAGAAACATAAATATCAATCAGATGAACATGTAGAGAGTCAAAAACAAAACAGTGATTTACAATGCATCTGAACAACTGCTAAAGAAGATTCCATTCAATAGACTTACCATGTTGTTGCTATCAGAAAACTCCCCTACATTTTTTGAGAGAAATGAGGTGAATGAGCAAAGTCCACCATATGTGGCACAACCAGTGTTCAAAAATATAACACACAAGACAAATACAAAAATGTAGAATGACAAGCTTAAAACCTCATATAGAATTGAAGGCTTGGTAATCTGAGAGCTTGCTGTCATTTGTAGAAGTAATATAAAATGTACAACTTGTTCAAAAATGAATTGTGTAATGTAACAACAATACCACTCTCGTAAAAGTTATGTTATTCACTTACAAATTACACGTGTCCTGCCAGAAATCTTTGACATCTTCCAACATAATACTCTTTTGATAGTTTTCATTTTCTTTTAAAAATAATATTTCAGATATCACTTGATCCCTTAATATGAAAGTGCAATATTTCATGTCTCAGTTGATATTGGTTACACTGGAGAGCAATCATACGCCTGTAAATAGACATCCCAAGTAGCTATCAGCAAACATCATTGTCATTAATTGACACTGGATGCAATATCGCAGTATTTAAGCTTTGTGGGTTACTATTATTAGAGTCCCTTCAGTGATTTCAGCTGACTGAATGAGAAACTAAGCTAAAATTTGGCTCAGTTCTTACAGGGAGAAAATTTTACTGAGTCCAACTGCAATTTGATATGCAGTCTTCTTAATTTTCTTGGTCCTGCAAACTGAGTAGCTGTACCTTATGTATTTGAGCATTTTAAAAATTTTTTGCAGGTCTTTGAGACAAAAACTGTGTGAATCGACAACTTGTTGAAGATAGCATAATAACATTTCATTGTAAAAGTTAATCCTGGATTACATTATAGTGATGGTAACAATATGATAAATCGGAGGAGAGGATAATTAAAATAGTCAATTTACTATGGACAGTATAGGAATAAATGTTCAGTGAGATATCAACTTAAAATTAGTATTGGTTATATACATTAAGTGACACAATTTTCAAACCCACATGATTTGCAAACAGCTAAGAATCAGACAAGTTATATCAATATTGAAACGTGACAGTAATACTGAAAAGGCGAAACAGATTTACATTTCTTGCATATGTACATATTTTCATTGCCAAGGTGAACATTTCAAGGTGGAGGTTTGGCAGCTGGTCATAATTTGGTGAAATCAGTGCTCCCTGGAATCATCTTCAAAACAGTTGGGGTGCAAAAAATACAAATGCAATATCTGACAAGCCGTTCTTTGCCACACACAAATGTCTTCCATGTACGTAATAGGGATTGTTGCAAGCTGAGCAGTTTTGCTTCAACTAAACACATCTGCTGAAGTGTAATTGTTGTTAATGGATCATTTCAGAATCAGAATTCTGTACATTGTGCAACACTGGACTCCTCATCACAGCAAAATACAGCCCCAGTTACAATCTTAGGCATTGATGCATGAACAGCATGCATAGCCCAGAAAGAATTACATCTGGGCAAAAACGTCACCTTCCAAAGAAATAAAAAATCTGATAAAATTCTACTTTTCAATGCAGAACACCAAACACTTCAAAGAGGCAAAAAGTGGCTCTTGGTGCAAAGGAAAGAGAACAAGATTTTTGGATTGTCCTTGCATTTTCCACAGTGGAAGACAATGGCCTTGTGGTATTATTAATCCAGAGACCTAGGTAATGTTCTGGGGAACTGGGTTTGAATCCTGCCATGGCAGGTCATGGAATTTGAATTCAATAAAAAGCTGGAATTGAGTTCAATGATGACCATTATCAATTGTCAGGGAGAAAAAAAAATCTGGTTCATTAAAGTCCTTTAGGAAAGGAAGCTACTTTCCTTAACTGGTCTGGACCACATGTGACTCCAGACACAGCAATTTGATTTGTCCTTAACTACCCCCTGGACAATTAGGGATGGGCAAGCAATGTCCACATGCAATGAGAAAAAAAATGGTCCTCTCATTTGCTAACATTACTTTCCCTGTTGCATAGAGTTTCTCTAATGGCAGTTGGCCACATGGACTGCCAAAGCAAATCTTCTTTGACCAGGTCAAGGAAGGTACTTGAACGAGTGGAGGACAAGGAAGTGTTTCAAGACTTCCCGAAGACTTCCCTCAAGAAAATCAACATAGATGTCAACACATGGGAGATCCTTCTTCAGAAGAAACTGATTTGGAAAAAAACTCCTGCATGAAGGAACACAATTCTTTGTGAATACCTGTTGGCATGAGGAATCACAGAAAAGAAAACAGAGAAAGGACTGCCAGTGATCTCAAGGCTAAGGATAATAGCGACCTCTGGGAAATGCCTGCTAAATGCGTGGTCGGAAATGTGGTTCTAGCATTAGACTCATCAGCCACACAAGGACCCACCCATGGCCAGTAACACAGAAATTCCTAGGTGGACATTCATACATGCCAGTGATAGATTGCATCTGCCACCACCAAACACCTTGCACTTCATACATCGATTTCACAAGTGATTGAAATCAAGAGGCAATCTCATACCAAGTTGAGGAATTATAGTCATTCAAATGACCACAACTGCTCCCTGCATCATAGGTTTGTGAGTGCCATGGACAAGCCTCAGCAACGTTCCATTAAGCCCTTCCAGAGAAAAGGAGCCCAGACACAAAATGCCCTAAAACCAGAACTATATCATGTTAATTGATGCAAAATTGTGCTCATGTGCTCAATGCACAAAATTCCAAATGATGCACTGTACATAAGCTCAGCAGTTTCAATCCTCACCTTATTTAATAGAGTCTACCAGATGAAAGCAATGTTGGTAGGATCATCAAGAAGAAAGCTGCCTCGCACATGGACAGTGTTGTATAAAAAAATGTGGCCTGTATTCATTTGTTTTTAAGTGTGCCATATGCTGTTAGATAGACTCGGAAGATGAGAGGTGAGGTTTGGTAACTTTATAAAGAGTAGCTTCTCATCAACAGCATGTACTTATCTGCTGATGCTAACTGGTTCCTGCTGATATTTTGGATCAAATAAAAGCCTGAGTATCTACCTGACAGCTCCCGAAATACCATACATGCAGTCAATGATAACTTATTGCATCAACCATAGTTTGAGTGGAAATGGATCCTTTATTCTCTATATTGGCTTTCTACTTGCATCACTTGTTATTGAATAATGAATATTTCTCAATGACTGTGAGATCCATCAACGTTCTTTGTGTTGAATTGAAATACCATGGCATGACCCTTACCAGCTTTAAAAAATTGTCACAATCATCTGCAATTAGGACAACAGACTCTCCATTGAAATGTGTGATGTTTACAATGCCAGCTTCTTAAGGAAAACCACAGGTTCTACCTAGTGGGATTAACTTTATATTGATTTTCTCCTCTGCAGTCATAATAGGTCACGTCAGTATCAATAGTATAGAGCTTGCTAAGTGCTTATCAAAGGCTTCTTGAAAGAATTCATGCATGGTTTTCTTTCATGAAACCAGAGACCACCAAGAATGATATTTCACCCGTTCATTTTTTCAGCACAAGGAAACTTAATGATAATGAAATAAATAAGCAGCTCATAAATTCAGATTACAGTGGATACTGGTTGTGTGGGTTGGAGGAGTAAGGAAATTAAGGCGTGGGTGCAGGTAAAGAAGAATGAAGGCATGGGGCTGAGGAGGCATGAGGGAGAGGGATCATATGGGAGTAAGGAATATGAAAATGAGAATGGTTTTGAGCAGAGGTTACAGGTACTCATACCCATCTCTAAGCTGATATTGCATAAACTTGGCTACATTGGTATCAGTCTGCCTTCATCTTCACCTTGGACCTACTTTAGCAAATGACAGGTCCCACTCTAGTCTATCCCTGGCTGCCTCCATGAAAATTGTGTGAACAGGCACTGCTGGGTAGGAGGTAGGATTGTGAAGTTAGGAAATAACCTGCCTCTTGATTCCTGCACCCAAGATGAAAACTTGTCATAGCCCCAGAATAAGGGATCGCCATTTAGGTTTGAAATAAGATGGAAAAAATGCACTGAGCAGGCAATGAATCTTTGAAGGCCTCTACCAGAGATGTTCTGTTGTTGAGCATTCAAGGGTAAAATCTGCAGAATATTCGACTCCAAGCAAATCAAGAAATACAGAGATCGGACAGGAATATGGAATTGAAGTAGTAGATCATCCACATTGCTAAATGGTGGTGTTGGTTTTGAGGTTCACTATGGCCGCTATCTCTTATAATCTTATTGGATTGCACCAAGCATACACAACATAAAAACAAAATAAATCCTTCTATAGTTATATTGAACTTTTTCTTCAACATGAATTAATCTGAAAAAAATTTGTGAACAGAATGAATGCTGATGATACTTCTGACCTGCAAGAGAAATTCCACTGACATGGCACCCGAATACTTCAAAACACACTTCTGCCTATCATTTTCCCAAATACCGTTTTGGACATTCAGAACAGAAAATAATTAGACCAAAAGAACAAAGAGACCAGAAAATTTATAATGGGGTGCATGGCATCCCTTAAAAACGTCCCAACAAAATTCCAAAATTATAATTTTATATACATATATTCCAAATTTATATTATACATGAACATTAAAATATATCTGAATTTTATCCTAAAATGCATAATCCTAATTATTCGTGGCTAATTCAAAGTGATTCACATGTAATTAGGACCAGTTTACTGCACTAAATATCCACAGTATTACATTTCGGTATGAATTTGATATCAGTCTATTATATTTTCATAGTACCTGATGCTGCCTGTCCAACAAGTCATTTTATTCATTTAGTCCAATTGTCTCTTCTGCTTTTGAGATCCCTTCATAAAACCCATTTTGCTGATGCACAAGGAGGCTGCAGCTATTTTCTTGTTCATACACAGAACTGTCAATCAGTTGGTATCCCCATTTTTCATACATCAGCCTGTCAATCACTCAGTGCCAGGCTATTCCCCCTTTGCTTCTCAGAGTCTTAGCCAATAAGTAACATGGTCAAGGCACCCAGCTGCCATTCCCCTTTCATTAGAAACAAAAGCAGAAAATGCTGGAAGCTCTCAGCAGGTCATTCAGCCTCCGTAATGAAGAAAATAAAAGGTTAACACTTCAGGTTAGAGCTTCCATCAGAGTTTGTCAAGGTTCAGATGAAGGTCTCCATCCAAAACATTAACCTGCCTTTTCTCTTTACAGATGTTGGCAGCCTTGCTGTGTGCTTCTGGTATTTTTTCTTGTAGCATCTTCTGTCATTATTTACTGTTATTTCACATTCTGAACACCTTTAGCATTTTGGAAAGTCAGTTTCATAAAATTAAACAATATTTCTGATTGCATGCAATATTGTAAGCAGATATTATATTCAAGAGGTATACCATAGAGGCACACTGCACATTCAAAAATGTTCATTATAACACAATGTATTATGCTTCCCCCTTTTATATCGCAAAGCAATAGCGCCACTGTTTTAAATAATATTTGGAAGATTTGTGTCCTTTTCCTTTCATAGAAATAACAAATTGGCTGATGAAGGAAGACTTTAAAATAGCACTTAATTGAAATCCAAATTAGCCATTCTGCAACTTTATTATGGCAACTTTTTGATCCCTAAATCAATACTTTACTCACTTGATGTGAATCTCTACAACTGCAGAATAATTACTACTTTCAGGAGTGACTTGTCACCTTTTCAAAGGGAGCAATACTATGGTGGGGAGCGTGAAGCAGGGGTGATGCTTTTCCACTTGTCTGCTATAAATATAATGAAAAATCTCAAAGTGGAGACAGCACGTTATTTATTTAGCGGGTTTAAGTTATAAGTTTCTGTATAAAGACCTACTGAATCAGGTTTCTAACAAGAATCGGCTTAATCCAGCGTTGTATCAAAGTGGTCAGAGCCTGGCAGGTTGCCAAACACTCCAATGAGAAACAGTATCCTCCCAATTTCTGGAAGCTGATCAGTGAAATATAAATATAAAAACTCAACTGAGCTGTTTCCTGAATACGTTAAAACACTCTTGTCCATCATCTTCCCTCAGATTATTTTCCATTAACTTTAGAAAATAAATACTCAGAATAGAGAATAATTAGCCAAAGGACAAAGAGGTCGGATGATATATAACAAGATGCATGACGTTCTTTGATAACTGATTGAGAAATGTGCAGATATAACACTGTAGTATGTAATCCTCTGGTTTTAACAATACCCACATCAAGAACCCTGCCTGCATTGACAGGCAACATGCCTAATGATTGCAGCAAGATCTACAAAGCCCTGTCTGAAACTGAATAACAGAAATATATAAAAAGAAAACTGGCTTTCATTAAAAGCAGGTACCAGTTATATCAAACTATGAGATAATTGTTTAGATTCTTCAGCATCATTTATACAACTTAGAGCATCATTGAATATTTTCAATTAAAATAAAATAAATTAAAACCTTTCAATCACTCCCAGGCAACATACTGACACTAGGATAATAAGTTTGCAACATTTCACATATCAACGAGCATTAAACTTGAATTTTCTCATATATTTCATGTTGGAGAGTCTAGAACTTTTACATTTTGCTTCATTTAATGTAACAACTGCTTTTATACTTTAAAAAAAGTCTCTAACTTAGTAATGTAGCTGCTTCCATGTTGTAATTCTATTTTCTGAAATGGACTATTTTTGCCTTATGTTTATGTCAAAAGCTTTGTTTTAATTTCCCCAGCACTGTTTTATTGCAATTATTTATAGCTCTTTATCATCCATACATAATCAATCCACCTACACAGGCACTCAAGATATTTTGAAAATGACTCACAACATCAGAATGCCTAAATTTAAATATTGCTGCACTGGCACATGATTTTGGGTGAGCATATGGGCAGGACACATCTAACAAACTGTTGTGTGACACAAGAACAGTGTTTCCATACGATGGTCCTTACCTTTTGCAGCCACTGCGTGTTGTTTTCCAAGATACCTTCAAGTTGCTGCAGCCGCTTTAGAGACCAGTTGGGCTCCACTACTGGAGGAGCGTCTCCCTGGAGTGAATTGGACATGTGGTAATCTGTGGTAGGTTGGCAGTTCTCGATCTCTGGAAGGAGAAATGTGTAGCTGCACGGCCCATGCTGTATCCGATGATGGTGCTTATCTGAATTGTCTGTGGCTTTATTGTAGGAGCTGTACCCTGACACAGCCAGGAAAACACAAACACAACTCACAAATGACAAATAGCTCGATAGCATTCTGAAGGCTTCCAACTGCAACTGAACTCTTCATAAAACTGAGTATGTTGCAGGAGAAAGAATAGGAAAAGATTCCAGTCTGTAACCAACTTCTCTTCTGTCTCTGGTTCTTTGACTATTCAATTGCTTGGTCATGCATTCAGGATAAAAAGAGTTACTGCTTCTCCTGACAGTTATTCTGTCAGTTCACTGGCTTTATGTAATGTTGCCAAGAGTTTGTTTTCCTTCTGTGACTCAATGATAAGGCTCTGAATTGCTTCCTATGTCTCACAGCCCACGTTGCACTGACAAATGCAGGAAAAGTTCAGTTGCTCCTGATGGTAAGGCTCTCTCCAACTTCAGGTTGGACTGAAGCCAATGCATGGATCGAGATATGTGGTGTTAGAAGGTTATGAGTCAGTGGTTATATCTCACCATCTGATTTTACCGCAAGAATGCGTGATTAGCACACGGTCTGCTCCCTGCAGTAGCTTTTGTCTCAGCGTCTGAAAGTTTATCTTAGTGCACCATTCCGATAACAAGGGACATTTTATTCCATTGTTCAGCCCACACTGCTTTCAAAGTCGAGGCAGTAAATCAAGCGTCAGTGAAATTCTGGACAAACTTCCATCACCTTTAGAAGGACAAAATATGCAAAGTTTACTTTCAGCATATTACCCTTGACTTGTGTACCCTATAAGAAATGTTAGTAAATTCAACATTTGTTTTAAAATTTCTCATAAAATTCATGTACAGATAATAATTTAACCCTATCAGTCTAAAGAGGCTCTTTGACTCCCAAGGCATAGTTAAACATTCTTTCAAGTAAACACAAATAGCAGCAAGTGCACAAGTGCAAAAGGCTTGTCCTGACATTTCTTTAACAGATGTCAAAGACCATTTGCAGCTTGAAAATCACTTGCTTTCTCTTCCAGTTTTGTTCCTAATTCCCCCGTCTTATATTAATAACCCTGCCACCGACCCACCAAGGAGCAAGACACTATCAGAGAAGCAATTTTTCTGAAGAAATGGGTGGCCCTGTTTTCTCTCTCATGTAAAATATCGCATGGCACTTGTGGAATGAGAGTAGATGAGTGCTCTCATTGTCCTGATCAATATTTATCCCTTCACTAACGTCATCAAAAACAGATTATTGGATAACTATTCATTGTTTTGAGTGGGATTGCACACGTTGATTGTTATATTTCATAGATTTCAAGTGAGTTTATAACTTTAATCTTGAATGTAATGTGCTTTGGAATGTATAGATGTGAAAAATGCAATATAAAGTCTTTCATGTTTATGTTATCATCAAACAAAACATTCTTAAAATAGAAATCTTTGTTATTTTATTGATGGTCGCAGTTTGTTACCTTGGTAAATAAATGGATAATAAAGCCTGCAGTAAACTGACAAAATCTTAACTTAAGATCTATTGCTGAAATCCACGTGTGAAAATTGATGGCTCGAATACTTAACAAAATATTCTACGAAGCTGAAGTGCTATCAATGTTCATCACTTTGTCAATCCTTTCAATAAAGTTTCAATGTTGCCTTATGTGTCTGCCAGAGAAAACACTTCATTTTGTATTGGCCGATCTCCCATGGTGTTGGTTATAGTAAGCTGCAGGATTGGTTGTGCTACATGTGAACTTGTCCACTTTATCAGCAAGAATAGTAAAGCAGGGAATTATTGAAACAAAGAGTGATTGCAGAACTCTGAGGCACAGAGGGTTCTGGGTGTCCTGGAACATGTATTATTTACAGTTGGTATGCCGGTAGAGCAAATGATTACAATGACAAATGAAATGTTGTCATTTTTTGCAAGGGGAATGGAATATGAAGGTGGGTTTTTTTTGCTACAGTAGTAGAAAGTTATGGTGAGATCACACCTGAACTACAGGGTACAGGTTTAATTTCCATTTATAGGAAAGTATCTAAGTGTGTTAGAAGCAATTCAGACAAGATTCACTCAACTAGTTTACATGATGTAGGTCTTTTTTTTGTGAAAGTGTTGTACAGGCTGAATCTATATCGAATCGAGTCCAGAAGAATAAGAGGTGACCTTATTGAGATATATAGGATTCTGAAAGGATTTACCAGGCTGAAAGAGATTGGTGAAGGTAGGTTAAGCAGAGATGGATAATTTACAAACAAGGAAGTCAAAGGGTATGGGGTGTTGGTGAGAATGTGAAGTTGAAGCTACAAACTGATCAGCCATAAATATATGCAACACAGGGAAGGTTAGAGAGGATCAAATTAACAATTCCACCTCCCAATTTGTGTGTTGATATGTTTTAAAAGCACAAGCGATATGTCACAACCAGTCAGCAGAATTGTAGCTTAATGTAGGTTGAGTAGGCTAGCTTCAGAAAAATCACAGAGTCAATAGCATGTTCAAATGTCAACTTGTTTATTATTCAATAAGGAGCTATATGCAACTCCACATACCTGTGTCTTAATCTGCTGAAACCATGATCATTTTCCCTCAGTCTCTCGTTCACTGTTCTCTGACTTCATCATTATGACATGCTATTCCTATAGTGTAAAATATTAGCGCTTACAAACCTTCAAACTACCAGCTATGCCCCCTTAAGACAATGAGGGTACAATTGACCAAAATGGGGCTCTTGTTGTGCAATGGCTGTGTCCCTAACTCCTGGGCAAAAGGTCTCTATTCAAGTTCCACCTGCTCCAAAGGTGCATCATAACACTTCTGAACAGATTGTTTAAAAATATCTATAACTGGTCAAAAGCAAATTGAATTGATTTCACTATAAGATTTGAGTGGCTTTCTTAACTTTACAGGTGGATTTGCATGTCAAGTACGTGAAAATATTTCATCAAGCCAGCACATGGTTTTCAGGTGCTCCCTGGACTACAAAGGCTCCAGTAGGCCAGGCAGGACATGTGAACAATTTCTATCCTGAATCACACTCACCTTTAACATGGGTAAAGATACAAGAGGTAATGTTGATCTCTATCCCAGGTTTTGATCCCTGACCCAGCTCCCAATCCCAGACCCTCTGCATTCCCTTGCCACTTGGAGTTTCATGGAATTCCAATCCCTGATCTATAATCCCAGAATTCTAATCCCAAATTGAGCCATGGCAACCTCATACCTGAGGGCAGACTTTTTTTCACTACCTGTGTCTAATGGTCTGTTAAACCTTGCAGGGTCCATGTAGTGATGTTTGAAACCCAACACATAGAGACTGTAGGTCTTGCCATTCCAGTATAGATGTACTTCCTGTGGAAACCCAGTTCACAACATTCCCACTACTACTGCCACCCATGTGCCCAAACCACCTGAATTCCTGACATTCTGTCTATCAGTAACGTTAATTTAAGTCACTAAAAGTAACTGCACTTAGTTTATTGAGGTGTGATGTGCATGAGACTGAGGTGAAATGACAATATCATTGACTAGTAATCTGGAACCTGAGGCTCTGGGCACATGGGTTTGAATCTCCCACCAGCAGATGGTGAAATTCAATTTCAAGAAATAAAAATCTGGAATCAAAAGCCACCCTGATGGCAAACCCATCTGGTTTACAAATGTCTTCCTGGGAAGAAAATCTGACATCTTTACCTAGTCTAGCTCCAGACATGCGGAAATGTGCCTGACTCTTAACTGCTTTGCTGTAATGGCCCTAGAAAACCATTCAGTTTAAGGTCAACTAGGGATTCAAAGGCAATTTGGGATGGAAAATAAAAGTTGGCTCAGCCAGCGACACCAACACCCCACAAACAAGTTTTTAACAAAAGCCTGTGTGCTAGCATAAGATTGGAAAAAAACTGTATTAAATTTCAAAGCATATTTGAATTTCAAAATTTGCATGTTCCTAATGTTTTACCAGTGAAATACCATTGCTATAACAAGTACAACAGATATGAGAATCCCTACAGTGTGGAAACAGGCCCTTTGGCCCAACAAGTCCACACTGACTCATCCCCCTATAACCCACCTAAGCTCCACATCCCTGAACACAATGGGCAATCCACGTAACCTGCACATCTTTGGACTGTGGGAGGAAACTGGAGCACCCAGGGGAAGCCCACGCAGACACGGGGAGAATGTGCAAACTACACACAAACAGTCGCCCAAGCGTGGAATCGAACTCAGGTCCCTGGCACTGTGAGCAGTAGTGTTAACCACAGAGCCACTGTGCTGCCCAAAGTGACCTTCCAAGTGACCAATAAAATCTGTTTGTGATATACAAATATACATGAATAATCGAAAGGAAAAGACCAGTTGGTCCATTGACTGTTTCATAACTGAATGTTGCATCTGAGCATTGTTGTCTTCAATGCTCTTCATTCACAACAGTTATATAACCTTTCAGGACTGAAGACGAACATTGGTGAAAAGAAAATGTTCAACAAATTCAGAGAAAATAGGGAAAATTAACACCCTCCTTCCAAGGCTGATCAAACTGATTCAAAGCCAGAAAAGAACAATCATTGAGAAGCTCTCACCTATTTTATCCTTCCCTTTCAGTCATGGACAACAATTTTTAAATGCTTGACAAGCAGTTACATTCATTATAAGGGATTACTGAACCTTTGCATTGTGAAAAACACCTTGGCATCTAACCTACACTTAGCGGAGTTATACACATGTGTACTGTTTCTCCTTAGCATATTTAATTCAAACAGAAACATATGAAAATATATTGTTCTCTTCAGCATTTTGATGACCAGAATCAAATCTCCTAATGTTTACGCTCTCTCTGAGTAAAGATCTTGAAGATTATTGTTGTGTAAGGGTATTTCAATCAAGGATCAATCTAATCATTCAGCACTGAACCTTTTCCATGATCTTTGTATCACTGCCAGACAAGAGATTGAAAACTGGTCACAGTCCAAGATGAGACTTAACCAAGGCCTTGTGCAAGGACACAACAATGCACTTTGTTTTATTCATTCCCCACTGCTTATGTTATCCATACTTATCATTGGGACATGCCTGTAGCAGTAACCATTCCACTGGGGGTCAATTTCTGAAGCAACACATATTAAACACACTGTCCAAATCAGTCTGTTCACTGGGTGCCTCAATTAATTTAGACCTTGTTAATTTCCTGTGATTACCAATTCATTTTCTTACAGTACGAATTGTGTGCATTCCCTTTAACTAACGCAATTGTGAAATGGGCCCTATGTCTTGGTAATTGGATTCCAGCTGAGAATGACACAAGTTCCTACAAGGCTTACCATCATCAAAGACAAGAACAAAATTCATGAAGATGAACAGAGGAAGAGAAATGTACTTAGTTGAAGCATGAGCATGGATTCACACTGTGGATTCTCAAATTGCCATGTGTATATTGTTCAATTTCAGCCTTAAAATGAATTTCATAAGAAGGTGAAGTCACATGGTGTACAGGGTGTTCTAGCTAGGTGGATAAAGAACTGGTTGAGCAACAGGAGACAGAGAGTAGTAGTTGAAGGGAGTTTCTCGAAATGGAGAAAGGTGACCAGTGGTGTTCCACAGGGATCAGTGCTGGGGCCACTGTTGTTTGTGATATACATAAATGATCTGGAAGAGGGCATAAGTGGTCTGATCAGTAAGCTTGCAGATGACACGAAGATTGGGGGAGTAGCAGAAAGCATAGGGGATTGTCAGAGAATACAGGAGAATATAGATAGACTGGAGAGTTGGGCGGAGAAGTGACAGATGGAGTTCAATCCGGGCAAGTGTGAGGTGATGCATTTTGCGAGGTCTAATTCTAGAGCAAACTATACTGTAAACGGAAGAGCCTTGGGAAAAGTTGATGAGCAGAGAGATCTGGGAGTTCAGGTCCATTGTACCCTGAAGGTGGCTGCACAGGTGGATAGAGTGGTCAAGAAGGCATATGGTATGCTTGCCTTCATCGGATGGGGTATTGAGTATAAGAGCTGGCAGGTCATGTTAAAATTGTACAAGACTTTGGTTCGGCCGCATTTAGAATACTGTGTACAGTTCTGGTCGCCACATTACCAAAAGGATGTGGAAGCTTTGGAGAGGGTACAGAGAAGGTTTACGAGGATGTTGCCTGGTATGGAAGGTGCTAGCTATGAAGAGAGGTTGAGTAGGTTAGGATTGTTTTCATTAGAAAAAAGGAGATTGAGGGGGGACCTGACTGAGGTCTTCAAAATCATGAAGGGTATAGACAGGGTTGATAGAGATAAGCTTTTTCCCAGGGTGAGGGATTCAATAACGAGGGGTCACGCGTTCAAGGTGAGAGGAGAAAAGTTTAAGGGGGATACACGCGGAAAGTACTTTACACAGAGGGTGGTAGGTGCCTGGAACGCGTTGCCAGCAGAGGTAGTAGAGGCAGGCACGGTAGATTCATTTAAGGTGCGTCTGGACAGATGCATGAGTAGGTGGGGAGCAGAGGGATACAGATCCTTAGGAATTGGGCGATAGGTTTAGACAGTGGATTTGGATCGGCGCAGGCTTGGAGGGCCGAAGGGCCTGTTCCTGGGCTGTAAGTTTTCTTTGTTCTTGTTCTTTCTTTGTTCATTGACTGGTGCAACTGTGAATATGTTGTCTGCTTCAATCTGTTAAAACACCAATGTTGTCAACTGATGAGATAGTGATATATTTGATGATGCAATGGCGTCATCAGCACACGTGCTAGACTCTGAAAAAAAAAGCAAAATCAGTCTGTGTTGGAGAGATACATGACTTCACAGGAGAGAGAGTTAAATACTGCAAATGAAAGGAGTTCTGCAGAAATCTACCAGAGCCAGTCACTCTTAGAAGAGTATATCTAACTACTGAAAGTTACCCAAGTGACTAAAAGAGACATCTAAGTAGGATCTGATAGTGGAAGCAAACCACAAACTAAATGAGGTACTACAGAAACTTAAATTTACAAGAAGTGCTATGGCAATAACACCAACTGGAGGTTGTTATGATCAATTAGAGTGCATAGTATCTTCCTATAGTCCCGCGACTACACTAACCACTACATAAAGTGGGTTGTTTTACACAGTTACAGATATGGCTAATTAGATACTTAATCTATATTATTTTTACAATCATCCATCAATCGGGTTTCTTTAAAGAAACAAGAACATTATTGATCTTTTGGGAAAACAAGACTTTTTTAGTAAAGATGTAAAGCTGATTAATGTATAGTTTGAAAGATGAAAGTGTGAATATCTACCTTCTGAACATCCCAAAACGCATATAAACACATACCTGCTTACACCAGGAAAAGGGAAAAATAGTTTTCTTTCTCTCAAGTTTCACTTTGGAAAACATGTTTTTGGGTCAATTATCATTTTGTTCTTCAAGGACTGAGACAGATAACTGTCAGTCTGGTAATTTGGTACATGTAATTAAGTGTCACCAAACATAGGCAGTTCGCTCTGGGATCTTTGCAAATGTAGCTCCCCTAGGATTCTTTCAAACACTCTTCAAGTGGTCAACTCAGGTTCATTAGATTCACAACAGGGATTTTTACAGAAACAGGAAAGCTAAACTGGGAAATTCCTCTCCTTCAGCAAGGAGGTAACCAAACACCACAAACAATATCCAAATTTGAAAGTGAAACCTGACAGTCATAAACCCATGCAGGGGTTCTACAGTAAACAAGGAGTTATCACAAGATATATGACTACCAAGTAATGCTTCGTTAAAATAAATGTTCCAGTATCCTTTTATTTACCTCTGAAAGAAAACCAGTGCAGGTATCCACAGTTCTTCAAACTCAAGTCCACATAAATGATTAAATATGGAGACTTCATAACAGAAATTGTGCCAGTTCTAGAGGGAACTCACTCTAGTCATTGCTTTGAAAAAAAACATTTTCTGGAGAAACATATTAAGGTTTAAAATTGGTAAAGTTACAGTTTGCCAACTTTACTGCACTTGCTATAGTATAGTCACCAGCATTTCTGATGAGCAAATCATGTAAACACCAATACACCAAACTATAAATGGCAGAAACTGTATAGGATCATTTTAGCAATATATCTTAATATTCTACTTATTTTTGTTATAGCTTTGTGTTATTAGCTGTGAATCAGCAGAATATGATGAGCTATAAAAATTAGGTCTTTCACTCTTCAGTTACAAATCATGAATGATATACGCATGCTTGTGTTTAGAACTACACAAATGCAAATAATACTGTCATTAATATTAAATTTCTACATAAAAGGTTATTGGGCCAAGTAGGAGTTTGTGACATGGGAGCAACAAACCAGCATGGATAGAAGGTTAACAAGGCG
>JAHRHZ010000025.1:31751923-31856273 GCA_024137785.1 Ginglymostoma cirratum
CTGCTGTGTTCATCCAGCCCCACGCCTTGTTATCTCGGATTCTCCAGCATCTGCAGTACCTTTTATCTTGGATAGAAGGTTGTCTGGCTGGCAGACAGAAAATAGAGTTTGCTTAAATGCCTCTGTTTCATATTGGCAACATGGGGCTTGTGGGGTCTTGCAGGGTCTAAGATGGGCCCACAACTTTTCACAGATTAGATTAATGACTCAGATGAGGGGAGTGAAAGCATGGTGGCTAAATTTGCAGATGACACAAAGATAATTAGAAAAGTATCTTGTGAAGTGACATATCGAGGATGAAGACTAATATAGATAAGCCGACTGAGTAGGCAAAAATCTGGAAGGTGGGGTATGTTGTGGAAATATGTGAAATTGTTTACATTACATAATAAAAAAAATTACTTAAATTGAGAATAATTGCAAAATTCCAAAATGCAGAGGGATCGAGGTGTTCTAGTGTGTGAGTTACATAAAGTTACTATGCAATTAAAACATACAATTAGGCATACTAATGGATGGTATTCTTAATTATGGAAGGAATTGAACATAAAAATAAGGATGTCATGTATCACTTACAAAAAGACATTGCTGAGACCACACATTGAATACTGTGAACAGTTTGGTCTCCTTATTGATGAAGGATGTAAATGCTTTGGAGGCAGTTTAGAGGAAGTTTACTGGACATGATACCTGGAATGAGTGGGCTGTGTTATGAGGAAAGTTTAGACAGGCTGCATTTGTTTTCACTGGAGTTCAGTAGAGCAAGGGATGATTTGATTGAATTTACATGGTTGTGAACAGTCTTGACAAGTTGGCCTGGAAAAGGATGCTAACTCTAGTGAGTTAGTCTGGAATGAGGGGACTCTTCTTTTTAGAATTAGATGTTGCCCTTTTAGAACTGAGATGAGCAGAATTTTGTTATATTTCACAGAGGATTGTGTGGCTTAAGACCAAAGTTTGATTCTTGTTAGACCGGGGAATAAAAGATTATTGGGGATAGATAGGAATGTGGGATTTGGAACGCACACAGATCAGTCATGATTTTATTGAATGGTGGTGCAGAGTCAGGGAGCTGAATAGTCTATTTCTACCTGTGATCTGTGTGCTTGTAAATGTTGTCTACTACATATGGTCTAATTCAGTCATTAGAACAAAATCAGACTGCAATTGTTTCATTCGCATGTGAGATTATAACATTAGCACAATCCTTTGCACCATTTGCACATAATTGTTTTAAACATTATTCATATTATTATAGATGTTGAAGTGTGAGTTCTCGAATATGAGTCGCTGTGGGATTCCACTTATCACTCGACTTCATGCTGAACAGCTACTATTATTAGCCATCATTTACCTTTCAGAATTATTCTTTATTTAATCTAGATTCTTTATGCCAGTGCTGCACAGCTCCACTTCTTAGAGTAACCTATTGTATGGTTGCTCATCAGAGCCCTTTCGAAAATCCAAATGTACGCTGTCCTCACTCATCAACCATTTAACGAAATAGGCATGATCTTCTTTTCCAGAGCTTACGTTCAGACTCTTTTATTATTCCCTCTCTTTCCATGTCCTCATGCAGATGCCTTTGTCCTCAATGAAAAACTAAGAGATTTAAGATTCCATGGACACAAATCATTATGTTGTTCGTTAGATATGAGAAAAATCAAAACTGCTTATGATCTGAGGGCTAAACTTTCATAAACGGGTTGAGACAGGGCGAAGTTGGACAATGTTGCAAAGGTGATAACAGGTGTCCTTTGTGGTCTCATGAATATAAAGTGAAAAGTTCATCTCAGGATTAAATGTAAATTGAAGTTGCAAACAGACTGATGTAGTCTCAGACTATTACCATGTAGAGTGATGAAATGCCTACAAAACAGAAACTGGAGTGGAGACCAAAAGCACTGATTTCAGTATTTCAAATATTTAATAAAAGGAAATTTCTGCTCTTCTGTTGAGGGATGTCACATAATCAATCTGATACCTGAGCAACAATGAAGGAGTCTAAAGAAGTGGTGGTGAGGTAAAGCAGAATGTCATTATTCTGCATGTGAACTAACACTGTGATTTCAGGTGAGATTGCTGAGGGGGTGCAAGTAGATGAGAATTAGGAGCAGGCAAAGATAGAACCAATTGGTCCTGGAGATAATGGCTCAAGAGCACAGAGAGAAGTCAAAGTTCCACCCTAAGAGATTAAAGAAACCAAACTGGTCTTTTCTGGAATATAAAAGTTTGAATCATCATATTTTAGAAGAGGGCTAAGATCAGACTATGCTATTTTAAACAGTAATGTTCATCAATGTGGATTTCACAAGCTTCAAAATCTCCCCTCCCCCAACCGCATCCCAAAACCAGCCCAGCTCATCTCCACCTCCCTAACCTGTTTTTCCTCTCACCTCAAGCCACACCCCCATCTCCTATCTACTAACATCATCCCGCCCCCTTGACCTGTCCGTCCTCCCTGGACTGACCTATCTCCTCCCCACCCCCCTACCTACACTCACCTTTAGTGGCTCCATCCCCGCCTCTTCGACTTGTCTGCCTCCTCTCCACCTATCCTCTCCTCTATCCATCCTCTATCCGCCTCCCCCTCTCTCCCTATTTATTTCAGAACCCTCTTCCCCTCCCCCATTTCTGATGAAGGGTTTAGGCCCGAAACGTCAAGTTTTCCTGCTCCTATGATGCTGCTTGACCTGCTGTGTTCATCCAGCCCCATGCTTGTTATCTCAATGTTCATGTCTGACAGGTTTTGTAAAAACCATGGCAGCAAGTACAATCCTGAAGCTTTACAGTGACTGAAAATGTCCATGAATCACAGTATCTGGGAATGTAGCAGCAGGGGAATTGGAGTAAGCCATTCAGCCCCTTGACTATAGGCTGTCACAATTACACTATGTGTAATCTGTAACCTTAACTCACTTAGGTTTTATTCATCTGTCTTTTAACAGTTCTAGTTACAAAAATCTATCAATCTCAATTTAAATTTAACAATTGATTTCCTACCAACTGCCATTGAGAACTTAAGGATTCATTGCCTGGGTAAACACACAATATTGCTTTTTTTTAATACATTCATGGGATGTGGCAGGCACTGGTGAGGCAAGCATTTATTAGACATCTCTAGCTGCCCTGGAGAAGATGCAATTGAGTACAATCAATGTGGCAAAGGCACACCCACAGTAACACAAGGGAGACAAATCCAGGATTTTCACCCAGCAACAATGAAGGAATGGTGATGTATTTCCAAGATAGGATGGTGTGTGATTTCGAGACTCGGAGATCCATTTTTGCAAAATATCTGTTTTCTGACAACCAGCCAGTCTTCTATCCATGCTAATATGCTTTTAATTCCCACAATAACTTTAGCTGTGGCAATTTATCAAATGTCATCTGGAACTGCCCCCCTTGATCCATAGCACACATTATTCTTTTGAAGAATTCCAACAAATTAGTTAAACACAATTTCCCTGTGATAAAACTATGCTGACTCTTCCTGATTATCATGCATTTTTCTAATTAAGAAGCTATAATCTCTTTAACAATTAATTTTCACACATTCGTCAAAAAGGACATCAAGCTGTCTCGAGATAACAAGCATGGGGCTGGATGAACACAGCAGGTCAAGCAGCATCATAGGAGCAGGAAAACTTGACATTTCGGGCCTAAACCCTTCATCAGAAATGGGGGAGGGGAAGAGGGTTCTGAAATAAATAGGGAGAGAGGGGGAGGCGGATCAAGTTGTCTAGATTCTTGTTTTCTGCCTCTCTCCCTTCTTTAATAGAAGGGATATTTGCTATGTTCCAATCTAATGGAACCTTTCCTGAGCCAAGGGAATTTTGAAATATTAACACCAATGCATCTACTATTTCACTGGAAACTGTGATCAAGAGGTTCGGATGAGGTCCACCTGGACCTGACAATTTGTCAGTCCACAGCTCCACCAGTTTGCCTGATACCACTTCCCTTACAATTGCAATTGCACTAATTCCCACTTTCCTTTATGCTTCCTGATTTACAGCTATTACTGGAATACTTTTTATATCTTCTATAGTGAAGACAGAAGCAAAATGTTTGTTCATTTCATCTGCCATTTCCTTATTATCTACTATAATTCCACATTCTAACTCTCTAGAGGATCAACACTCATTTTACTTACACTTTTCCTCTTTAAGTGCCTATAGAAATGCTTGATATCTATTTTTACACTCCTAGCTATCTTCCTCTCACACATTAATTTCTACCCTGATTAACCCTTTAGTCACTCTCTGCTTCTTTTTAAATTCTGCCCAATCATTTTACCTGCCATTCATTTTTGCAGTTATCTGCTTTCTCCTTAAATTTAATACTTTTCCTGGAAGTACTTTAGTTTACTAGAGACAGTGAATCCTCCAATTTAGAGTATTTCTTTACAGTAGGCATATACTTGCCTTGAATATTCTGAAATATCGTTTTAATTTTTTCCATTGAGTCTCCATTGATAGATCTTCTATCGTAAAATGGCAGTTCACTTCAGCTAGCTCAGCTTTCATGCCACATAGTTGCCCTTATTTAAGTTTATACTACTAGTCTTAGACACATTCTTCTCCCTTTCAAACTGGATATATTTTTAAGACAAAATATGGTTGCTGCTATCTAAGAGTGCATACAATTTGTGGTCATCAATTTATCCTGTCAAATTACACAATACTAAAATAATCTAGTCTCTACATGTGACGGTCTAAGAAAGCATTCTATGAGCTTCTCATCCAGGCTACTACTGCCAAACTGATTTTTCAGTTTATATGTAGATTAGAAACATTTATTGCTATACCTTTAACAAAGGCACACAATATTTCTTTTTGTACACTTTGGTCTACATTGTGATTATTGTTAGGGTGCCTCCCACTAATGATGTCTTTCCCCAACTATTCTTCAATATTTCTTTTGCAATTGTTTCTTGAAAAATCTGCTGCAGTTTCTGTTGCATCTCTAATGTTTAACTGATTCCATGGATTGTGACCAGTGCAAAGTCACACCATGTTGGTATACCTGGAGTTGCAGGTCCAGTAGTGTCTGATGTAGGAAATCTGCAATGGTCGGGTGGATTGAATGTACTTGTACTCCAGCACTATTGATCCTGAACATAAAGCTTTCATTGTACAATGAAAGCTTAATGTTCAACGGTGTCATCTTTGTTTCCCATGTCTATGGCTATTTGACATTTTTAATTTACAGAGGTATCATATTGGTGCCTGTTCCTGTCATCAATCTTAGCCAATAATGAATAGTTACCAGTTTTATAAGGATGGATAATTTGAATTTTTGCAAACACTTTGGATAGTGTGATGTAATTGGTGTTTACCAGGAGATTTTCCATGAAATATGTTTGAACCATTCTCTGTCTCATCATGTATAATGTCAGATGCTAGTTTTTCAATCACTTCATGTATCTACCTCTGGCAGGATACCAAACGGTCTTTATTGTTGTTTGAATGTGGCCTGTTTCAGTCATTGTACGGATCTTTTTAGCCATATGCACTACCTCTGCCAATGGCCTTTTCTGCCGTGTGCCTTGCAAAATATAATGAAAATGGCCAGTTTCTTGATGCATGCAGAAGTCCATATATCATACTTTATTTTGGTTTTCTAACAATGAGATTTGTGCCTAAGACCTGTTTTGTCCTACTATGAGGATTGCTTTGTACTTACATCCATTCTTCAGTCACCCTTTGACACTATAAGCCTCCAGTTAGTCTAGCAAATATTTCTGAAAAGTGTCCATCAGGTAGAAAGTGATCACCAACTCAACAATTTTGTTTACTAGCTCCACATCTGGAAAATCACATCATGAGCCCTCTACTTGCCATTTGTTCATAAAATAGTCCATGGATAATGTCTAAACAACCTGAATTTTAGTTAATTGTTAAGGAAATCTAATACAATACTGAATTGCTTTTCTGATGTAGTTTATATCTTTTGGGGGATCTTTTAGTTCTTTGGCTGCTAATCCTGTTGTATTAACATATGCACATTATCACTCCTCAGCGCTAAGCAAATCTTAAAGGCTTGTTTTTCTTTTGCATTGGACACATAAATCTAAAAACACGGCTTTGCCAACATTTTAAATTCTGTCAGAAGATCTGATGTGTCCTAATTTATACAAAGGAAATTTATTGACATTCTAACAACATGCCTTTGACCATCAGTTCTGAGGAAGGGTCACCAGAACCAAAACGTTAACCCTGTTTTTTCCTTCATGGATTCTGCCAGACCTGCTGAGCTTTTCCAGCAACTTTGTTTTTGTTCCTGATTTACAGCGCCCGCGCTTCTTTCGGTTGTTATGCCTTTGACCTTCCTCTGCTTGCTAGTGATCCAGCACACACTTCTGTCACTTTTCTTCCTTAATTGAGTTAAACTGACCTCTTGATAGGAATTTTCTGCTTACCAGCACGTTGTGGTTTCAACATGCTTAGCTCTTCTAAAGGTACAAATTCAGAGATGGTTGTCTCAATCACTTTATTTCATTTTATGTGTTTCATTTGTAGGATAACTTTCTCATTTACTGTTGAAGCACAATAGGCCTGATCAGTCCAATGTTTGCCAACACTGTTCACCATGTCATATAATTGATAATGGTCTAATAATCAAGCTTTCAGAAGGGACTGAATGTGGCTTAATTTATTTAAAACAGTCTAACATGTCATAAATTATAAAGCAGATATTCCAGCAAGGCAACAGATTTTATTGTGTAAAAATTACAAAGCCATTACAGACTAACTACCAGACAAAATGGCAACATGGTATATACACAGAACATGGAGTCCTTAAAGTTGGACTCTTCTAAAAACAAGGTGCGCACTTAACAGGTTCAGCTAGACAGCAGAGTCTATGATACTATTCATCCTATTGAAAGTAGCTTAATGGTGCATTAGTTGGCAAAATTCAATTTGTACTGCTTTTCTTTTGTCATCAGAACATAAATGGGTAATCTTCCACTTTGTCACAAGATAAATGGATAATCTCACACTTTGTCAAATAGATGACAATATTGTATCTGCATCTGGAGCAGATTAGTTAGTTGTGCTGCTCATTCTGGAACACAAGTCTTCAGTACCGCAGCCAGGAAATTGTCAGGGCCCTTAACTTTTTTCAGTATTCATTGCAATTAGCCAGTTCTTGATTTCACATGGAGTGAATCAAATTGACTTAAAGCTTCCTTCTTGGATACCTCAGGAAGAGGTCAAGATGAATCATTCAATTGCCATTTCTGGCTAAAGATGGTTGCAAATGATTCAGCCTTTTTTGTCGGAAGTCCTTTCCCTCCGTTGTACTTTACAGAGATTGATCAATGTCAGTTAGGTTTCATTATATAATTTCATTATATAATTTAGTTATCAATCAAATTGGCCTTTTCCTATGCATTGTGCATGAGAGATGCGGAATAGATACTACAAGACCTCCGCCTTACCCCTTCTACAGCCAAAGGTTTTAATGTGCCTTCTTCCTTTCCTCCCATGTAGAAGTCTCTGATCCCTGCTCTCCACTTGCCTGAGTGACCTTGCTAAAACTAGTAACTCAACATTTGAGGAATTTAATTTTGCTGCACTATGGGGCACATCTTCATTTCAGCTCCAAAACTCTATGTCTTATTCACATGAAACTTGGACAATTCACATTACGTTTCATGAGATGATCATCATTAATCATGTAAATCCTAATGAGTTTGCATGTGGACAGCAGGTTAATTAGATAAAAAACGTTCATTATGACGTATAGGAACAAATACTTGTGTTATATAGTTTCCAAACTTTGAAATGTGCTTATTACACTATTTAGGATAATTATGTTGATGAATTATTCTAATATGACCTCATTTGCATTTGCAAGTCATAAATAAAACACAGAGTTTCTTCTACTAGAAGTACGGCGTTGATGATCTTTTTCTAATAAAATCATTCTGTATTTTAGATCAACTTATTTATAAATTTGGCTTGATGTATAAAAATTAGACAAATTGTGTCAATTTCTAACTCAGTCATCTTAGCTTGGAGAAAGATATTTTACTTATTTTACTCAACTTGCAAGAAATAACGACAGGGATTTGGAGGGGGGTTACAAAACTCTGGATTGGGTAGTTTGGCTATAGTCCAAATAGGTTTTTTTTTAATTATTGAAGTGACATTAACATCACCTTGAAAATAGGTGATTTATTGATTCAATCAAAACTGATTAAAAAATACATTAAACAAAAAATTGTTCAAAGGCGGCTAGGAATCTAGGGATGCAGCATCTAAAATTTATTTTATAAAATTATGAACTAAGTAAGAATTCCCAGAGTGAGAAAGAAAACAACAACAAAAAGAGACAGAGATAGTAAGAACTGCTGATGCTGGAGTCTGAGATAACACAGTGTGGACCTGCAGGAACGTAGCAGGCCAGGCAGCATCAGAGGAGCAGGAAAGCTGACGCTTTGCATCCGGACCCTTCTTCAGAAATGGGGGAGTGGGAAGGGAGCTCTAAAATAAATCAAATTGGGAGGGAGCAGTGAAAGCAGGTAGGTAGTGGTGGAGAACAAAAACAAAGTTGCTGGAAAAGCTCAGCAGGTCTGGCAGCATCTGTGGAGGAGAAAACAGAGTTAACGTTTCGTGCTGGGTTCTGAGGAAGGGTCACCGGATCTGAAACGTTTCGTGCTGGGTTCTGAGGAAGGGTCACCGGATCTGAAACGTTTCGTGCTGGGTTCTGAGGAAGGGTCACCGGATCTGAAACATTAACTCTGTTTTCTCCTCCACAGATGCTGCCAGACCTGCTGAGCTTTTCCAGCAACTTTGTTTTTGTTCCTGATTTACAGCGTCCGCAGTTCTTTTGGTTTTTATTTAGGTAGTGGTGGGGATTGGTCACTGAGGTGGGAGAGAAGACAGACAGGCCAATGAGGTGGGGATGGGTAGGGAAGTCGGCCTTGGGATGAAGGTGGGGGTGGGGAGACTTTGAAGCTGGTAAAGTCCATATTTAGACCATTGGGTTGTAGGCATCAAAGTCAGAATATGTGGTGCTGTTCCTCCAGTTTCCAGGCGGCATCGTTGTGATACTGGAGGAGGCCCAGGATGGACACGTCGTCCCGGAAATGGGAGGGGGAGTAGAAGTGGTTTGTGACTGGGAGGTGTTGTTGTTTGTCACAAACCGAGCGTAGGTGCTCTACAAAGCAGTCTCTGAGCCTCCGCTCCGTCTCACCAATGTAAAGGACACCACATCGGGAACAGCTGATACAATAGGACACATTAGCAGATGTGCAGGTGAACATCCGTTTGATGTGGAAGGTTTTTTGGAGCCTGAGATGGAGGTGTGGGGGGAGGTGTGGGGAAAGGTGTAGTACCTCCTGCAGTTGCAGGGAAAAGTGCCAGGGGTGGTGGGGCTAGTGGGGAGTGTGGAGCACACGAGGGAGTCGTGAAGAGAGTGGTCCCTCTGGCAGGTAGATAAGGGTGGGGAGCGAAATATGTCCTTTGTTGTGGGGTTCCCCCACCCTCTCTATTTATTTCAGAGCCCCCTTCACCTCCCCCATTTCTGAGGAAGGGCCCCGACCTGAAACGTCAGCTTTCCTGCTCTTCTGATGCTGCCTGGCCTGCTGTGTTCCTCCAGCTCCACACTGTGTTAACTAAAAAAGGCAACTTGAAGTGTGTGCAAATGAGTGCTATACAATATATTTTGCTCAGATTCTGCTCAGGGCAAGTAGAGAAATTGGTTTTTGGTAAAACTACCAGAAATAAGTTATGCAAGTATTATGCTGTGAATTCTTTACCACTGTTTCATTTTCTCCCATTCTTAATTGACTCGTTGGGCTGAATGATCAGTACCTGTGCGGTCATTTGTACGAATGTATTCTGACTTAGTTGTGTCAGCTCTGAAAGACATTGTTTATGCTGGATAATAATGCAGTACAAGGCATTCTCAGCAGGGAATCTTTCTATTGGTCCTACTGGTCTGTGCTGGTGTCGATGCTTCACATCCTGCTGTAC
Organism: Ginglymostoma cirratum; assembly: GCA_024137785.1. Classification (NCBI taxonomy): domain Eukaryota; kingdom Metazoa; phylum Chordata; class Chondrichthyes; order Orectolobiformes; family Ginglymostomatidae; genus Ginglymostoma; species Ginglymostoma cirratum. The sequence goes on from JAHRHZ010000025.1 coordinate 31,761,913, forward strand.
CCCTATCTCTACCAGCCTTGGCTGGTGCTCTTTTCCCCATCTGACTTCCCATTGGCTGCATTTATGCCGTTCACTTCAACCTATTACAACAAAATCCACATTGTGCCATTTCTCTGGGTAAAGAAGCTTCTACAAAATTTCCTACTGAATACATTAATGGCTACTTTATGCAATGTTAGCTGCCCACAAGTAGAAACAGGTTGACTGCATTAATATCAAACATACCAGTTGGGTACATTATTATACACAGTGTGTGTTACAAGACTGTTCTTCAATATTGACATACATCACTTTACCAACAGGGGGTAGTGATTAAGATTTTTTTTAAAAAATGATGATATTGTGCATCTTCTTCATTTATTTAATCTAAAAGTATTTTGTGCTATGCCAATCTAACTAGACACTAACATGTTAAATAGACCAACAATAAGAGCCCTTCCCAAAATAAATTAATCTCATCCACATTATATAGTTTTTAGATTAACAGTAACCTTTGAGAATACAATGAGTTGTAGATGAATGACTTAAAATGACTTCAACGTTAAAGCAACAAGCCCCTATGCCTACTAATGTAATGCTTTAAATTAAAAATTATCACATCAGTTCTTTTCAACCTTTTTTTACTATCGGTATTGTTATTAATACATGAGGTTAAATATTTAATTATGTTACTTGCGCCACACACTCCTATTGTCTCAAACTAATTGCCTTTGCACAGTAGAAGAATTCAAGATATAATGTAAGATCTGTCTGTAATGGAGTTGGGAGGAAGATGAAACAGCTGCCGTGAACATTATTTTTGCCAACCCAATGATCTAACCAGTGCCCCAACAGCTACAATAGATGAAGTGTGCAAAATGTGACTAATGAGAAAAGACTTGTGTAATCTATTCTGATATGAACAAATGATGTTGGCTGCACATAACTTATTCCATGTTTCCAATACCAAAGCAGACTGTGTCCAACGGGTATGAGGACAACAAAACCAGTGTTCCTTTTCCTTTGTTTCAATGTTGTTTGTTTGGATTAATCACAAATGCAGCAACATTGTCTATTTGAAGTCTATCAATGGCACAAGTTCAGCAGGAGACTGCAAGGAAGCTGACATTATGACAATGCACGCGCAAGTCTTTCCTCCAGCTTAAGTGTAAACCAGAGTTTTCATTTTGAGACTGTTATTTCAATTTAATTCCTAGACAAACATGTGCAAAATTTACTTTTTTAAAAAATATTTATATTTAATACCACAAAAGTTACTTCCTCAACATGCTGTAATGGGAGTTTTTGTCTATGACCAAGTTACTGTGGTACTGAGCATAAAATTATTTTCAGAAACTTATCTTGCAAAATAAAGCAACTATTTGCATCAGTTATTTCGGAATGATTCAAATACCATTTATCCATTTCCATAGTCAGAAGGTATCTAACCCTTTCAATTCCTCTTCCAGATTTTAGCAACATTATCTTTCCATTGGAGCAAAGTGAAACTGCAAAAATGAAATAACTGAAAGTTGTTAGCCCAAGTAGCGATCAGTATATTATCAAATGCACCAATGACAGCTTAAAGAATCAAAATTAATTTCAATGCGCAGGCACCCACTATCTATGGTGTTTCTTCTTGATGATCTGGAATTCTAATCATTTTTCAACTTCCTTCCTCAGACCTGTTTGTAAGCATGATGCTATGTCTGAAAAATTCTGTTAGGGAAAAAGAAATAATCCAAGCAAATGCATTCTCTAATACATCATAGAACACTTACCTTATTGGGTTTTAACTGTGCAGCTGCTCAAATGCTTTCTTCACAATGGAAAAGTTTAATATACTTTGCTCAAGTTTCATAGCGAGTGGTAAGTATATATTTTGCTTGTAGCTTCGCTGCTTCACTCGAATAAAATAGCTCTGTAGGTTTTCAGGTATGTTGAAAATTATCGATATGTAGAGTAGTGACCTAGTCTTAAATAAAAAGGCTTAGGAGAAGCGCTGGAAGAGCAGGATGAAATGGTCTTGTTTTGAACCAAGAAATCGGAGTAAATTACACAGATTTCCATACATGACTTCAAGCAGTGTTTCCTGAAAGGTTGCCAAAAAATCTTTTTTTTAGGGAACAGCCAGAAATGTTGTTTATGTAAAAGGAAGAAACGTCTGTAAGTCAATCAAGTCTATGATATTTCTTCAAAAGCTACTGAATTTGTCAGTCTAGCAAGTAAGGATTGTTTTAGATATTATGAAAATAAAGGAATATAAATTAAGCTTTTTTTTTTAGTCTTTCTGCATTCTTCTACGCTGTTATAAATTTACAGTGTTTAAAATAATCCACTTCAGATCTTACAAGATTTTCATTAACTTCATGATGTGATTTTTCTGACAAAGTGCAATCGAATATCCAGGTAAAGCTGTTCAAAAAGGACTATGTCATTTGGTCTAACAGGCAATAAAGAAATGAGAGAAGTTAGGAAGTAAGGCGACTAACATTCGTATAATCAATGCTGTAGCTTACAAGAGAACACCTTAAATAGAAGTCAAACTGGTACAAGGAGAAATTTGGTTCCCTTTACGTCTCTCAGGTAAGGAATGGGGATATCATAACAGTCATAGAGTCAGAGAGATGCATAGCATGGAAACAGACCCTCTAAACTCTTCCTATTAATGTACCCACCCAGATGCCTTTTAAATGTTGTAATTGTACCAGCCTCTATGACTTCCTCTGGCCGTTCATTTCATACATGCACCACCATCTGCATGAAAAAGATCCCCCTTAGGTCCCTTTTAAATCTTGCCCCTGTCACCTTAAACCTATGCCCCTCTAGTTCAGTGTTAGAGTGGATTTTTCTGATTTCTTGGAGCAGTAATTACTGTTTTACAAGCTGGAGTTGGAAGTTGGAACTTTGGAAAAAAAAAATTCTAATGCCAGGATAGGTAAACATGCCAACAAATTACTCATATATAAATTTTTAACTTTACCAACACAAACTTTATCAATGATTCGCATGGAAAGCAAAGAAAGGCAAAGGCCTATTTCTCTAAGATTTGTTCTTGTACCTTAAGGCATAAAACACAGAGAACTAACAAAGGACCAATTTTTATTTTACTGTACCTAAAGTTACAGTAAACATCACATGGGTCATTAAGAAAGTATGTTGAGTATCCAGCTTCTCATTTTCTAAAACGGCTTTAACATTGTCCTCTTTCAACTTGCACTTTTTTATTCTTAACTGCATTTAAATACAGTGTTTTGTGATTCTCATACAGTTAAACTGGTTCATTGACTTTAAATATACGAATTTGTCCAAAAGTGCCAAGAATTTGGAAAGTGCATGTGGTCTATCGGCACTGAGAAACAATTTTAAATTCAGTACAGATCTACCCACACTGCTGAAGATATTGAAGACACATGTTGCTTTGGCCTGCTATCTCTGAAGTATTTTTCACATTACTGTATGAGTAGGTGATTTTGAACCAACCCAGTATTTTCAGATAGGGCAGATAATGTCTCATAGAACTTCTATAAGATGTGATACATTTGTAAGTAGCTAGTAGTGTTATAAACAACAAAAGAATTATGGAGGAGAAACTGTTGAATTGGAGACCAGGCGATGTCGTGTTAAACTTATGGAAGGGCAACTTCGCAACATTAGAAACCAATAATAAACAATTGGAAACTAAGATGAAGGATATATCAGTGGCACAGTTGCCCTCAAGCTGGTTTCACACACTTGCTAACAGCCAGCCCACACAAACTGAAATCTAACAACCAAATCCACACTCTAACCCACTGTTCTCTTTTCCAAGAGATAGAGTCTACCATGGGGGAATTGAAAGTATTTGGCAAACATTGGAGCGATTTAAAGTGGTCAATAAGTTTGCAAACAAGGAAGTAGGCATGCTTATCAACAAGGTGTTATTCACATGAAACAGTGCTTAAATTCATAATTGAATTCTGAAATGAACACATTATCAGGGTCCTCATTCTTTGCTCTCCAAAGTAGGGTTATAGAATTATGTTAATAAAAGCCGAAAGAAGGTGTTTTATTTTTCTCTTCTGCTGGAGTGTGATACATGGTGCAGTTCATCTTACAAAAGAGGAAGGGAGGTAAATATGTCAGCTATTACATTAGGCCCTTGGTGGTGTCTCATGTCCAAATTGGTGTCTGTGCAATGCAAGCCTAACTTTGGCATGAACAACTTTTTGGGTCCCATTTTGAGTACATTAGTAATGTTCTCATGTTCCACTGTCGCTAGTTAAGCACATTGTGGTGTCAGCCAATACATAACATTGATTTGTCATAGTGGCATTTTCAATTTCAATATTCCAGTTAAAATACTGTTCTAATCTTGTCGAGCTGAATATGGAAAATCTTCCCATAATCCCCAAACTCTGCCTCAGTCATATTTCTTACGTTGATTTTTTTAACGGGGTGAATTGCCAAAGTCTTTTTCCGAGGGTAGGTGAGCCCAAACTAGAGGGCATAGGTTAAAAGTGAGAGGGGAAATAATTAAAAGGGACATATGAGGAAACATTTTCGTGCAGAGGGTGAAATGAGCTGTATGAAATGAGCTGCCAGAAGAGATGATGTAGGCTAGTACAGTTACAACATTTAAATGGCATCTGAATGGGTACATGAATACCAAGGGTTTAGAGGGATATGGGCCAAATGTTGGCAAATGGGACGAAATTAATTTAGGAAATGTAGTCGACATGGAATAGTATGATCAAAGGGTCTGTTTCCATCCTGTACAATTCTGGACTCTAGAATACTCTGTTCACTTGCTATTGACCTTCTTTAGGCTGCTGCCAAGTTATTAAAATTAATAAAAATAGTTGGTAAATTGCATGTTGATAGTTAATTATGGTGAAGTTTACAGGGTATGGCATGTCTCATGTTGATCTTGGTTTTGACTCCTAGGATCCTGCTCAAACCATTTAATCCTGTTACCATACTTTCCATTCACCTCAGCCTGCAACATAACAGAAGGAGCAGAGATGACCTAGAGGAATACAGATTGCTAGAAGGAGAACTGGAGAAAGGTGAGAAAGTGGAGAAGGTCTCTCAGAAGGATGTCATAATCATTTTTATCAGGAAGGAAGTTTTGGGTTTTGGAGCCAATGACTGTGAAGAGATGATGATATGATTCCAAGTCAGGATTATATGTGGTTTGGAGGGAAACTCACAGGTCTATTAAAATATCCCTGGGATCTGCAACTGTTTCAAGATGTTTTGAAATGGATTTTGAAGGATTTACAGTTATAAAAGGATAAATTGTAATTTTCTCAGCAAAAAAGAAATACCAGTCCTTATAACTTGGCATCTCCTGACCTGGCAGAAAGGAAGTTCAGAAAGAAGCTGTCTGCCTGACAGACAAAAAAAGAGAGATACAGATATGAGAGGTACAAACTGGGGGATGAGAGGATGAAGGTGGTAAATTCACAGCTCTATACACAAGGGGGAGGCAATAGCCTATTGGTATTAATTGCTGGACTATTAATCCAGAGACTCAGGTAACGTTCTGGGCGCCCAAGTTTGAATCCTGCTGTGGCATATGACGGAATTTGAATTTAATAGTAATCTGGAACCAAGGGTCCAATGATGACCATGAATCTATTGTCGAATGTTGGAAAAACCCATCTGGTTCACAAATGTCTTTTAGGGAAGAAAACTGCCATTTTTACCTGGTCTGGCCCACATGTGACTCCAGATTCACAGCAATATGGTTGACTCTTGACTGGTCTCTGGGCAATTAGGGATGGATAATAAATGCTGGCCAAACAGTGAAGTCTTTGTCCCGTGAATGAATTTAAAAAAAAACAGCCAGAAAGAAGGCCCGACCAGTGCCCCTCCACTAACACCCTCATCCGCTTAGCCGAACTCATCCTCACCCTCAACAACTTCTCTGTCAATTCCTCCCACTTCCTACAGACAAAGGGGGTGGCCATGGGTACCCGCATGGGCCCAAGCTATGCTTGCCTCTTTGTAGGATACGTGGAACAATCCCTCTTCCAAAGCTACATTTGTCCTATCCCCTATCTCTTCCTCTGTTACATTGATGACTGTTTCGGTGCCGCCTCGTGCTCCCACGAAGAGCTCGAACAGTTCATCCACTTCACTAACACCTTCCACCCCAACCTTAAGTTCACCTGGACCATCTCCAATACCTCTCTCTCCTTTCTGGACCTCTCTGTCTCCATCTCTGGCATCCACCTGGAAACCGATATCCATTTTAAGCCCACCGACTCCCACAGCTACCTAGAATACACCTCCTCCCACCCACCTTCCTGTAAAAAGGCATTCCACTCCCAAACATCCCAGATGTCCTCGTTTTTCAAGGACCACAACTTTCCCTCCACAGTGATCGAAAATGCCCTCGACCGTGTCTCCCGCATTTCCCGCAACTCATCCCCCGCACCCCCACTCGCAATAAGAACCAAAACGGAATCCCCCTCGTCCTCACGTACCACCCCACCAACCTCTGAATCCAACACATCATCCTCTGACATTTCCGCCATCTGCAATCTGACCCCACCACCAAAGACATTTTTCCCTCCCCACCCTTGTCTGCTTTCCGGAGGGACCACTCTCTCCATGATTTCCTTGTCCGCTCCACACTCCCCTCCAGCCCCACCACCCCTGGCACTTTTCCCTGAAACCGAAGCAAGTGTTACACCTGCCCCTACACCTCCCCCCTCACCCCCATCCCAGGCACCAAGAAGATCTTCCACATCAAACAGATGTTCACCTACACATCTGCTAATGTGGTATACTGTATCCGCTGTTCCCGTTGTGGCCTCCTCTACATCGGGGAAACCTAGCGGAGGCTTGGGGATGGCTTTGCCGAACACCTACGCTCAGTTCGCAACAAACAACTACACCTCCCAGTCACAAACCATTTCAACTCGCAACCCCACCTCCCCACCTCCCACCCCCCACTCCTTGATGACAAGTCCATCCTGGGCCTCCTGCATTGCCACAATGATGCCACCTAAAAGCTGCAGGAACAGCATCTCATATTTCACTTGGGAACCCTGCGGCCCAAGGGTATCAATGTGGACTTCACAACCTTCAAAATCTCCCCTCCCCCGACCGCATCCCAAAACCAGCCCAGCTGGTCCCCATCTCCCTAACCATTCCTCCCACCTCAAGCCCGAACCCCATCTCCTACCCACTAACCTCATCCCGCCTCCTTGACCTGTCCGTCCTCTCTGGACTGACCTATCTCCCAACTAAATCCCCAGCTACATTCACCTTCACTGGCTCTAACCCCGTCACTTTGACCCGTCTGTCGCCTCTCAACCTATCTTCTCCTTTATCCATCTTCTATCTGCCTCCTCTTCTCTCCCTATTTATTTCAGAATCCCCTTCCCTCCCCTATTTCTGAAGAAGGGTTTCGACTTGAAACGTCAGCTTTCCTGCTCTTCTGATGCTGCTTGGCTTGCTGTGTTCATCCAGCTCCACAACGTTTTATCTCAGATTCTCCAGCATCAGCAGTTCCTACTATCTCTTTAGCCAGAAAGAACTCGGCCAATTCTTGTGTAGAGAAGCAGCAATTCCCTCTCAAGTAGAGGTTGCTGTTTTATGTTGAGAGAAAGGCAGGGGTATTTAGAGATACAGTGCAAACTGGCCAAGAATATCTCATTCCTGGAAAGCAAGATTGGCTTGGAGACACTGGTATGAGCTTTGCTAGGAGTGGTCAAACTATGAACTAGGGTTTTATTGGTTCTTTATCAAGAAATATGGGAAACCACATCATCGGGACTGTTCTGACATGAGGGACAGAGGGTTTGTCAAGGTGTATCTAGCTGATAATGATCATGCCTTTGAAACCAGAAGGTGTTGCCAGACAGGACGACTGACCTATCCTGCTTGAATAAAGAATTGTATACTATAGAACCTTGAGCTAGGTAGTGCTAGTTTTGCCTGGAGAGTGATTGGGTGTTTGTGACTGTGTAAGCCATTTCTCTGTTGATTGACAACTTGAAGGGAAGTTTATCTTTTTTATTTCAATCCATTTGATCGTTAATTCACATTTAATCTGCATTGGCTGTGATTTATGTTAAAGTCAAAAGAGATTAGAATCTTATTGGCAATATCTTCTTTGGAGGTCATTTAGTAAATTTGATTTACAGTTTCCCTAAGGGGAATCACCAGAATGTAACATGAGGTGTATTGAACAGAAGATACCTCAGTGAAACATTCACTGATGGAATGTTATTGATAATATGATTGTTATCAAAATATTGCTTCTAGGAATTAGTAATGAATTTCTTTCTGTTGAGATTGGTAGCCTTAGCCATCAGGAGGTTACAAAATGAAAAATGATTTTCATTGACTAGGAGATAGCGAGGACTGCAGATGCTGGAAATTAGAGTTGATAAATTGTGGGGCTGCCGGAGCATCCGAGGAGCAGAATGAGACAGAAACGAGTGGTGCGGGGTTGGGGAACTATCTCCTGCCCAAAGTCCACAAACCTGACTGCCCTGGTCGCCCATTGTCTCTGCCTGCTCCTGCTCCTCTGAACTCATCTCCACCTGCCTCAACTCCATTTCCCACCCCCCGTCCCGGTCCAGGAACTTCTCACCTACATTTGGGACACTATCCATGCCCTTCACCTTCTCCAAGACTTTCACATCCCCGGCCCCCAACACCTCATCTTCACCATGGACATTCAGTCTCTCTATACGTGTATCCCCCATGAGGGGGGTCTAAAAGCCCTTTGTTTCTTCCTCTCCCATAGGCTCAACCAGTCCCCCTCCACCAACACTCTCATCCGCTTGATGGAACTTGTCCTTACCCTGAACAACTTTTCCTTTGACACTTCCCACTTCCAACAAACTAAAGGGGTGGCTATGGGCTCCAGCATGGGTCTGAGCTATGCCTGCCTCTTCATAAAGTACATAACACAGACCCTCTTCTGCAGTTAAACTGGCACCATCTCTCACCTCTTCCTCCACTATATTGATGACTATATCGGTGTTGCCTCATGCTCCCATGAGGAGCTTGAACAGTTCATCTACTTCACCAGCACCTTTCACCCTGACTTCAAATTCACCTGGACCATCTATGGCACCTCCCTCCCTTTCCTGGACCTCTCTGTCTCCATCTCTTGTAACCGTTTCAACACTGACATCTATTTCAAACCCACCAAATCCCATAGCTACCTTGACTACACCTCCTCTCACCCACCCTCTCGCAAAAATGTGATCCCATTCTCCCAATTCCATCGCCTTCGCCAAATCTGCTCCCAGGATGATGTATTCCACTCCTGAACATCTCTGAAGTCCTCCTACTGCAAGGACCATAACTTCTCCTCTCCCATGATTCATAAAGACCTCAACCGAGTCTCTTGCATTTCCCACACTTCTGTTCTCAAATCCCCTCCCCCCAACAACAATAAGGATAGAGTCCCCCTGGTCCTCACATACCACCCCACCAAGCTCTGCATCCAGCGTATCATCCTCCACCATTTTTAACTCCACCTCCTACAATGTGACTCCAAGACCAAAGACATATTTCCCTCCCCACCCCTATCTGCCTTTTGTCGGGACCGCTCACTTCCTTACTCCCTTGTCCACTCCACGCTCTCCACCAACTCCAGCACATCTGGCACCTTTCCCTGCAACCACAGGAAATGCTACACCTGCCCTACACCTCCCCCTCTCATCTCCATCTAAGGCCCTGCACAATCATTCTGTATCTGACAGGGATTCACCTGTACGTCTTCTAACCTGGTCTATTGCATTTGTTGCTCCCGATGAGGTCTCTTCTACATCAGAGAGACCAAGCGCAACTCAATGACCAATTCACAAAGCATCCATGCTCTGTACGCTCCAATCAACACCACATTCTGGTTGCCAGCCATTTCAACTCCCCTTCCCAATCCTTTGGCGACATGTCCATCCTGGGCCTCCTCCAAAGTCACAATAAGGCCAAACAAAATTTGGAGAATCAATACCATATATGCTGCCTTGGGAGCTTACAGCTCAATGGCCTCAGCATAGAGTTCACCAGCTTCAAAATTTCCCCACCCCTGGCCTCATCCCATGCCCAGCCCTCCCTCTTATCCCTGCCTCCTTGACCTGACACAATCTGTCCATCCTCCTTCTCACCTATCCACCCCACCTTTCCCATTGACCAATATCTACAACCCCCTACCCCCTACTGCCATCCCACCTACCTTCCCTCAGCCCCACCCCCTTCCTCTATTTATTTCCCAGCTTCCTTCCCCCTCCCCAATCCTGATGAAGAGTCCCGACGTGAAATATCAACTTTTCTGCTCCTTGAATGCTGTCTGACCTGTTGTGTTCCTCCAGCTCCACATTTTGTCGAAATAGTTTTCATAGTTATGTTGCTTTTGCATTTGATCCCAAATGCAATTGAACAAAGATACAATGTCACTGTAGAACACCCTGGAACACATCCATATTCATACTTAATATCTGGTAGTGTGAAAAACAAGGGATTAACTACAATTGGCTTTAGTCATAAATCATTCTGAAATTAATGCATAGGAACTCAATGGTTCTTCTGTATTTAAAAGATATTTGGCCGTTTCTTTTCTCCCAAGCGATAGATGATTATGGGCTATGTTAAATATTATGTTTTTTTGAGTTGCTCTCCTGTGGTTTGTTCAAAATAAAACAAACCGTTTTTTGTAATTTCGCAAAAACATGGACATACACGCACTGGGGGAAATGGATAATCTAGATTAAAACTTCTCTATGCAAATTTTTGATTATAGATGTCAAATTGCAAATATATGTTAGTTTATTTATACAGCAAATTATCTTTGAAAGCAACACTAAGAAAGTTGAGAGATAGTAAGAACTGCCGATGCTGGAGTCTGAGTTAACACAGTGTGGAGCTGGATGAACACAGCAGGCCAGGCAGCATCAGAGGAACAGGAAAGCTGACGTTTCAGTTTGGAACCCTTCTTCAGAAATAAGAAAATTGAGGTATTTTCAAAATATCCCCTTTATTGGCAAACAACTTTCTTTAAGATCTGCTGTCTCACAAGCTCCAGCTAATCATATAATAATAGATGCAGTCCTTGATTTAACTTGGCTTAAAATTGAACCTATACTCTAAATCCAACCATCAGCTACTACTTCATACTTTTGATGGCTTCACTCTTAGTCTTCCTTCATCTGAGTCCACCAACCATAAGACCAGATCTTGTTAAACATTGTATATTATCACGGGGTAATTAGTAGCTTGCTTCAGTACATCTGAGTTATATCATTGTCAGAAAGCATAAAGAAAAATCCCAAAGAAAATTGTTTTCTATTCAATATTTTAAATTCTGTTTCTTTTAAACACGTTTAACTTTGCTGAACTCAGAAAAAGGCAAAGGCCAATCACATGATGTTATTTCCAGAAGCCTCCGGACACCCTGCTCTGTATAAGCATTTCCTGCCAAAGCTGATACAAAGGGCCTGGAAACAAGATACCATGTCATCTCACAATGGAATCTCTGATTGGTGAGGTAAAGCTGCACTGTTGTCAGCTGAACTGCCTGTCACATGATTGAGAACTGATTGAGTTGCTTCGACAGACAATTCTGGGATTCTAAGTCAATTGCTGCTTGACTTTCAGAGGGAGAGACTCTAGGCTGAGTCCCAAGGCAACTTACCTTGTATCCTCCATCTTTGTGTTCAATTTGCCGACTGTAAAGCAGTTCACTTTGACTGTAAAAGGAGGTAAACAGCAATAACTTACCAAGGATACTGTTATTGAATGCTGACTTCTTGGAAGTTGTAACTTAAATGAGCAACTATCTCTGGATTTAACAAAACCTGTAATTTATAACCTATCTCCTCTCCTGTCCTGTTCTCCTTAATGTCCTGAGTGCTTGTGTGTGTGAATGACGTGATAGAGCAATTTCCCCACTTACTCAATGTTTTGTCAATAAATCCTATCTTTAAATTCAACATAAAAGATTTTGGCTTGAGTTTATTTGAAAAATTGACATCTAACAAAACAATGTTTGGGAACACCCTTTGTCTTAATTTAGTCAGGGATGGGAGTAAAAACAAAAAAGAGAAAAGCAAATGTAACCTTGCTGCCTTGGACACAAGGAAGGGAAAAACAATCATAATTTAAATTCACCTCAATTCCCCCTTCATCTCTGACAATCGCACAATTGACTTCTGTGAGCCATTGGGCTAGACTTAGGATAAGCTTCTCCCACGAACAGTCTTTTATATCCTGATGGGCAGACTTTATTGCATGATCTCTGTTAAGCCTTTCAGGTACTAACTTCATTAAGTAACTTCAACTGGCATTCTGAAAATCCCATCACTCTGAACGCCAATGGATTACCATTATCCCTCCAGTGTTAAAGCTGTATTCATGGTTTTCTTTGTTATGTCAAAGACTTAGGGGGCTAAATTTGTTAGCCTCTGAAACTTTGTAATTAATCCACACTTGTTGATTGCAATGGAGAAAGCATAGCAGCTGCATGCTACCTGCCTATTCTAATAATTTCAACTGCCAGCCAGCACTAGCTGATGCTTTGTTTTGGGATCGATGATGTGAGTAACTGTCAGCAATTATGGATAACCTGGACTCCTTTAAGCTAGTCCACAACTTTAAAAGAGGAGGTTTATGGTAGCTGGGAGCAGACATGTAGCAAATCACTGAACTAGTACAAGAAGAAACAATGTGGGTTCCAAGGTTTTACAATTTTCCACTGGAGACCAGAGTAGGGCAGATAGAATTGGAAAGAAATGGCCTTTATCCATTTGACAAAAGGATATCCGCCAGACACATGCTCTGGAAGCAGTGAAAGCAAATGCTCTACAGGCCAATCCCAGGAATTGAATCTGAACAATCTAGATACAGCCAAAAGTTGAGCACCTTACAAAAAAAAAGTCAAGATCAGTGAATGTTTCTCCGAATATTGTATTCTACCGAATGCACCATAAGTCTGCTATGATGAGAGATGATGATATGCTCATACATAATTCACCTTCTTGTACCATTTGTCCCACACCCTATTGCTAATTTATGAGATACAGATGGTATAAGCATGCACTACTTACTTTCCCATTCTGTCTCTACATCACAGTCTTTATTAAACTTTTTACAGACAGTTGGTGAAGGAGGAGACCAGAAGTCAATCATCACTCAGATTTCAAGTTATTCACAAAGTCAGTTGTTATAATTGTAAGGCTCCAAATTGTACAACAAACCACCACTGATGTCTTTGTACACTTTCGAATGCCAAACACAACAAATTAATCAATGATCAAATGATCTGTCCCTTAAAGGGGCAATGAGACCAAACAAAATTAAAGGAAAATGATTAAGTCCAAGTTAAATTTTGGGGAGTTGATGATGTGATCCAGTAGTTGCAATACCTTCCAGTTGCAGGGGGTCTGAAGGATATTGATGCTCACGATATGGTGTAGCCAGTCTGGAGATTCATCAGTCAATTTAATCTATGGTTCTGTAGGACTATTGAACACAACAACCTCCAAGTCAAATCCTCATCGGAAAGAGGAGTAAACCTGCATGGTGGGGCATCCACTGGGTGTTCTCACTACTACATCCAGATGGCACCACAAAATGCCATGGCATGTGCAGATGGTCTATGAACGTAAGGAAATGGAGGGTGGGCTGAAGTAACCAGAGTGGAATGACACAAAGGGGACTTGTGGAAGAAGTCTTGGAGAAATTATGAATATGCTTTAGGACTTGTTGCAATATCCTGTCCAAATGATGTTATGTTTTGAGAGGACTGCACAACCCACCTTGACAGTATGATTCCTGTTGAGTTTGAACATTAAATTATCAAGGTTCTGGATGACAGAAGAGCAGCAAGTTGGCCATCCACACATTCACAATACATAGTTCTTCTAGCGTCAGCTGTTTAAACATTTGCCATCCAGCACATACATGACTTGGGGCTACTCTACAGGCTGAGTGCTCCCTTCCACCAGCTACATTAAGCCCTATTATTGGAGCTGCTAATCCTGAGAGAGAGAACTCAACTAAGAGTCAAACATGTTCCAAACTTAGTCAGGTCCTTGTAAACAACTGACAATTCTTTGAAAGAGTAATTGAAATCACAGGTCAATAATTGAGGATATGCATCTTGTAGAAGAAATATGTCATCAAGTGCCATCACCTGTTATTGGAGGACTCTGTGAAAGGTAGCTGGATGCTTTCTCCAGCAGGTGATCACCCCTCAATCTAGGTGACTACAGGGAGGCAGGGATGGGAAAACAGAGATGTGCTTTGAAGAGTCTTGTGCACTGCAATTATCCACCAGTTATGAGATTCTTACAAGCGTGAATGGGACTGTGGCCAATCCACCCAACCTATACATCTTTAGACTGTAGGAGGAAACCAGAGCATCCAGAGGAAACCCACACAAACTCCAGATAGACAGTTGGATTCAAACCTACGTCCCTGGTGCTGTGAGGCAGCAATGCTAACCACTGAGACACTGTGCTGCCCTGAATGAACTAGGATAATTGAACTGACCAAAGAATCTTGATACAGGGAGCCATTCAAATGGGAGGAAGAAAATAGGAATGTAGTAGTGGTAAGGGATATGGTAAGGGATACTATAATGGGGGATAGATACTGTACTCTGCAGCCATGAGTGAGAGTCTTGAAGGCTGTGTTATTTGACCGGTGTGATGGCAAAGGATATCTCCTAGAGAAGAACTGGAGTGAAAGAAAAGGGAACCAGATGCTGTTGTGCACATTGGCACTCACAATATTGGCAGGACCAGAAAGAAGGTTCTGCTGGAAAAATTTAACTAGTTAGGGGCCAAATGAGAAAGCAGAACTTTCAAGGTAATAACCTTTCATTTGCTACCTGAAACACAGGCAAACTAGCGTTGGATAAATAAAGTCAAGGAGTTAAATGCTTGGCTCAGTTTGGGGAGGGTTTGGGAGTAAGGAAATGTATGTTTACCAAGCAAAGGATATGGAAGAAATAAAGAGCATCTATTTGGAAGACAATACCCGGAGTGGGACAACGTGTACAAATGTACAATAACAACAGGAAGTAGGGTTGAAAGAAGTAAACAATGGTAAAGAGACAAGGTCAATGGCTCTTACCTTGAATGAGTGTAGTATTTGAACAAAACAAATGAATTAACATCACAAGTTGAGGTTAATGGATATGATCTTATGTCCATTGTGGAGACATGATTACAAGGAGCTCAAGGCTGCTACGTGAACTTTTGGAAGAACAAACAGAAAGGAAGAGTAAAAACCAAAAGAACTGTGGGTGCTGTAAATCAGAAACAAAAACAGAAGTTGCTGGAAAACCTCAGCAGGTCTGGCAGCATCTGTGAAGGAAAAAAATCAGAGTTAATGGTTCGGGTCTGGTGACCCTTCCACAGAACTTTTCCAGCAACTTCTGTTTTTGTTCCAGAAAGGAAAGAGTGGAGGGCTACCTTTATTGGTGTGAGATAGAATAGGTATAATGGCAAAACATGATCTTAGACTGGAAGATTTAGAATAGAATAGAAGAACAGAATAGTAATTTGTTGTCACTTGTATTTATGAAAATACAGTGAGAAGTGTATAAGTCACCATAATACGGTGCCACTCTAATTACATAAATTATAAAAAGGAATAATTGAGACTAACTTAAGACAAAGTTCAGCTTTTGTTCTTTCTATGGCTCCTGAGTTTCTGAAGTGACTATGGGGCACTGCCTCTGGCCCTGATGTGCCAAACCAAGGGTTTCTGGACTGGACCCACCACACTGCTTCTGCTGAAGCTGACACCAAAATCGTTGCCATACGTAGGTGGGACAGACTGGACCCACAAAGTCACTGACAATGAAGCTTTCACTCAAGCTGAGACCACCATGGTCACAAGGACTGGACATCAGGATCCATGTCTCTGCCGCCGCCACAGCAGGGCCTCATGACCACCTTCCTCCACTGTCGTCACAGGAAGGAAGAATTGGTGATTTTTTATACAAAAGAGAAATGAAGAAATACAAAACTAGGGAGCAAATTAGAATGGTGGCAGCCAGGTGAGCCGGAGCACAGGGGCTCAGGAGCCCTAACACTTCCAACCCTGCTGTTGCCGCCATCTTTAATTTACATATGGTTGGAGGTAAAACATTATGAAGGGCAAGACAACACTGGTAGGAGTAGCCTATAGGCACCTAACATGGCAATGTAGCAGGACAGATAACAATTCAGAAATAATGAAGATATGTAAAAAAGACAGTACAGTAATCCTGGGTGACTTTAATCTTCACATGGGGCGGCACAGTGGATCAGTAGTTAGCACTGCTCCCTCACAGCGGCAGGGACCAGGGTTCAATTCCACGCTTGGGCAACTGTCTCCATGGAGTTTGCACATTCTCCCCGTGCCTGCGCAGGTTTCCTCCGGGTGCTTCGGTTTCCTCCCATTGTCCAAAGATGTGCAGGGCAGGTGGATTGGCCATGCTAACTTGCCCATAGTGTCCAGGGATGTTTGTGTTAGTTGGGTTAGACATGGGGAAATGCAGAGGTAGAGGAATGAGTTGGGGTGGGATGCTCTTCGGAGGGGCAGTGTGGGTTAGTTGGGCCAAATGGCCTGTTTCCACACAGTAGGGATTTTATTCTATTCTATCTATATTGTGTATGTCAGAATGGTAGAGGTAGCCAAGAGGGAGAATCCATAGAACATATTCAGGACAGTTTCTTGGACAAATATGTCGTAGATCCAAACAAGCTATTTGGGTCAGGTGATGTGTAATGAGGCAGGTTAAATAAATTATGTCAGAGTCAAAGATCCATTAGAAAACAATGACCATAACATGACCATGACCAATGACCATTTAGCATTCAGCTTGAGAGGAGAAACTTGGTTCAGAGACAACTGTGCTAAACTTAAATAAGGATCATTACAAAGGAATGAAGGCAGAGCTAGTTGGACTGGTCTGGGAAAGGAGTTTAGCAGCAAAGATGGCTGAGGAACAATGGTGGACATATAAGAAAATAATCTATTGCACATCCCCAGGAAGGGGATAAGTCAACCATGGTTAAAATCAGGAAATTTAAAGACAGCATTAAATGGAAAGAAAAAATATGCAACACCACAACGTAAACAAGAGAATTGGGACAATTTTAAAAACCAACAAAAGATGTCTAAAAATAATTAAAAGGGTGTTTATAAATTCTGAGAGTAACTTGCTAAGCAGATAGCAAAAGTTTATTTTAATTCATAAAAAAAGGGAAGTCAAAGTCAACATTCTTTACTTAGAATCATAGAATCCCCACAGTGCAGAAACAGGCCATTCAGCCCAACAAGTCCAAACCAACCCTCTGAAGAGAATCCCAGCCAGACCCATTCCCCTACCCTATCACCCTGCATTTCCCATGGCTAATGAACCTAACTTACATATCCCTGGTCACTGTGGGCAATTTAGCATGGCCAATCTACCTAACCTGCACATCTTTGGACTATGGGAGGAAACTGGAGCACCCTGTGAAAAGCCATGCAGGGAGAACGTACAAACTTCATACAGACAGTTCCCAAGGGTGATAATGAACCCAGGTCCCTGGTGCTGTGTGCCAGCAATACTAACCACTGAACCATCATGCCGTCCTTATTAACTGCTAAACTTGTATGCTAGCTTTTTGCAATTAATGAATGAGGACACCCCACTGCCTCTGTGATGTATCTTTCTGCAATCTTTCTCTGTTCAAGTAATATTCATCTCCCAATCCTTCCTGTTAAAGTGCATAACCTCACATTTTCCCACAATATATTCCATCTGCCATGGTTTATTTTGACCACTCACTTAACTTGAATTGACAATATAACCAAATGTAATTTGATATTTTATACAAATACAATATAAATTCACAATTATATTGTATTTCCACAACAATGTTTCTGCAACTGAAGTACTTTTAACAACTTATTTTGGCTTCTTACCTTCTCAGGCTGATTGACAACATTTCCTATTTTCATGCACCCGAATCAATATGAAACCTAAAGTCTAAATCCTCATCAGGAAGATTGGTTTGAGAAGCATTTAATAACAAGAGCTAATTTCATGTTCACAGTTGACTAAGGATGTGAATTTAAAAATGCATTTCTCCACAATTACATTTTGTTATGCTTTATTTATTCTCAAAACATTCTCAACTTTACATTTTTTCCTTGTAGTGCAGGTTCCAAGCCATTAAAACTAGGATTTAATTTTGGCTGAGTGCATAACCAATTTAACGGTTGTAAGATGCACAATTGTTCTATTTGTTCTTCACAACTTTTCTGTTTATTTTTTAGCTGTGAAACCATGTTACTGTGACAGGAAGGAGTAATGAAGTCTGAATAGAATTGCTGATTGAAAGTTACTCAATGCCTGTCCATTTTAATACTTAAGCCAAATATTTAAAAGCCCTTGAAGTCTGATTTCCAATTTTAAATTCCATTTTAATCTCTTTAATAACATGCTTTTCAAATGAACACAATCCCAGCCCATAAGAAATCATCAGAGTATCCCCCACAATCCTCATCTGTCATCCAAGCCATGAACATATTTATTTAGTTTCTATGGTTTCTCTTCAGTGTCTTTTGATGGTTCCAGAAGCACTTCTGTTTAAAAATATTCACCCTCCTGAAATGCAGCTTTTAAGTCATGTTATCTATAATTCAGTGAACACATGACGAAAATGAGTATAAAAAAAACTTTCAGGGTTACTTTTCCTTTTGTTGGAGAGTGCAATCTAACATCTGTACCACACAGTCATTCTTAAAATCAGGAAGCAACTAGCCTCTCTTCAGCTTTTTCAGACGCATCTGGAACTTTTCCATAAAAATCTGTCTATACTACAAGCTGGTCCATTTCTTATTTCATATGTAAGGCTAAACTTCAAATTTTTTGCATTAATCTAATTTATTTTGTCTTGTCTGTCTTAATTGTCTACTCTTTTATTTATTGGCAGCCATCAAAATGTCATGGTCATGAGGACTTATTCTGCTTCTAACTCGATCTATAGCCCTCTTTTCATTAAGTAATCTATTCAACCTGAAGCCTCAAATTGTCACTTGCTGTCTCTTGGGATTGCTACTGTAAGACCTCTCTCATTGTGGTCACAGGCTCTTTCTTTGTTATCGAATTATTTTCCCATTTAAAAGTCACTGACAGGCCTGCCTATTGAAATTTGCACTGCATTTTCTTACTTTACATTCTTTCACTCCATTCTGTCACTTCTTTATCATCATTTTAAACAGTTGACCATATTTCAAAATTACCAGTAGCTTTTCCTGCACAGCTCACAATATGTGCCTCTGTTTTCTGTCAGGAAATCAGCTGGTGTCACACATTCAGTCCCAAACCCATTTCGGCATGATTCTATCTGCATTTGCCCTTTTGTCCTTCAATGTATTGTTTTTTGAAAGTCTACATCTAGATACCATGTCTGCAAAGTGTAAAATGAACACATTTCTGCTCCATACTTTTAATTACATCTTTCCTACTTAATTCTAGTCAAATCCCAACGGAAGACTCATGTAAGATGTAGATGTGTCCTCTGATACTTTTTTAAAAATTTATCTCATATTTTGACCTAACTTCATCAATGAGTCTTAGCAACCACACTTGCATCCTTCAGCAGGATAGTTATCTTTTCACAAAAATGATGAGACAATTGTTTTTGCAGCTCTAAGACAATTTGTTTGATTTCTATCTGCTTCTTATCATTTGATGCCATTACTATTTCTCTAATATTCGGATGGGAAATATCAGGGTTTGCTGGGTAAATTGCTGACTTGCAAAAAACAATTATTTTACTACGCTTGTTGTTCAGTTTTCATACTTTTTTCCATGGATGCCTTACTTAACAATAAAGATATCTTACAAGTGATGAATAAATATCAATAAATTAGCTGGCTTGCCTGGATCACCACTCTTTCTGGTGGCCTTAATGTGTTGTCACCCCTGAATCCCATAGAAAGGAGAACTTTCATACTCAGACTTTACATTAATCTTTACTCAGTGAACCCCGATAACACTTTGGCTAATCTGTTCTACACTTTGTTAATGTGCAATCACTGTCAAACAGTACAGGGTTAAATTAATCCAGGAATCAAACACTCATCATCAGACTTAAATGTATTTTGACCAGTAGAACCTCTTCAAAGTGATCATTATCATCACCTTCAAAATTTGAATTCTCTGTGTCATTTTTCACTTTGAGAACCCTGTAATTCAATTTTGGGCAGCTCATCACATAATCTTATTTTAAATTGAACCTGAAAGACCCGTTATGTGCTGCCTGGGCATTCCTTGGATTCATTTGCCAATGATTGCTGTTCCAATATTGCTGTCTATTGTGGTATCAAGATATCCTGAAAGTAATTTCATTCCTTTTTCCTTCTGTCTGTAATACTTGCTTTGTACTGGCAACTATGCGCTACCTCTGTGATCTTGAAGTGATGCTTGGCATTTGAGTGTTAAGCTCCAAAATGGTACTGCTGGCAGAAAATTGGCATTGAACCCTTAGAGGTTTACGCCAGCTATTTTCTTTTATATAGAATGCCCACAGTGTGGAAACAGTCCATTTGGCCCAACAAGTCCATACTAACCCTCCGTAGAGCATCCTAACCAGACCCATACCCCTACGCTATCCCTGTAACCCTGCACTTCCCATGGCTAACACACCTACCCTATACATCCCTGAACACTATGGGTAATTAAGCATGGCCAATCCACCTAACTTCTGCATTCCTTCCTCAGATATAAACTGCATGCATGCTGACACTCTTACTAATAGGGCATCAGGCATGATTGCCCAAATGTGTACACAAGGACACTATTTTGAACCACTAAGGACACTTGTCAGGTCTCAAGGAAAATAGACGCGAATTATGTTAATATCTTGCCCACACTTTCTGTTCAACAATGCTTGACGCTCTTTCAAACTCCAAAATGTGCATATTTTCCATATCTGAGAAGCCCGTCTGCCTAATTTTACACATCTTAAATGAAGTAGATGAAAGGGATAAGAAGTATTCTTTTTTCCACATGTCAATTCATACCTCTCATTGTTGGGACTATTTTGGTAGGCTATTCTGGTTGTATGTTCTACAATGGGTATTGCCCCTCTGATTTTTTTTGTTAGTCTTTATTGGCACTTCAAAAATTTGGAGGTACTCCTCACCCTTGGTCTTCAACCACTACCTTGATTGTCTGGTCCCTTCAAACATTTCCAAATATGGATCACTGACCTTTTCACTATGAAATTTTTAATAGCATTGTAGTTGAGGTGCAAATCTCTTCTTCTTGCACAGGATGTTGATGTCACTAGCTAGGCTAGCATTTATTGCCCATCCCTAATTGCTGTTCAACTGAGTGGTTTAATAAGCTTTTATATTTCAAAGTTAGTATTAAAAGTCAACATCTTTCAATTAATATTAAAAGTCAAATATATTGATGTGGGTCTGAAGGCACATGTAGGCCAGATAAGGTACACTTAGCAGATTTTCTTCTCAGATGGACATTAGTCATGTGTTTTCATAGCAATTGATGGTAGCCTGCAGGAACTATTATTAAGGTTAGTTTGATATTCTGAATCTATAATTGGATTCAAATTCCATTTGCGTACCCAAAGCAATAGTCTGGAATTGGTTCAGTGATGCTGCCACCATGCCACCACATTCTCAAGTAAGCATGCTTACCAAAAAATTCCTGACTGAACTCAATGAAATTTTAATATGTTGAACGTACCAAAAAACTCTCTTCTTCAAGCACTCATCCAAACAGCTGTTTCAATGGCACATAAGGCTCTACATTACTCTTCTACTTATTTCAATAGTCTTCATAATCCATTAGAATTATGGGAACCGTTGTCACTGTTATGACCATTATCACTGTTTTTCCTGAAAAGTACAAATCTCTCATGTTGAGATGATTTGGGACTCTGACTGCATGTTCTGATCTGGTTTAAGTTAAACACTAAGGTCATGTTGTTGTACCTTTGATCAGAATAGTTGTTCTACTCTGTATACTGTCTGATGTAGTTTAGCTATGCTGTCTACATTCCACAACAATCTCACTTGCTTCCACTTTTTGGCCTGAGTAAGATTAATGCCTTCCTTTTAATCCAGAATGTCTGTTCACGTTTGAGGTTGTTATCTAAAATTAGTGCATCTGTTTGACCTGTTGCCACCTTATAATTCTGCTGGTGAGTGACTTGAGACATCATTATATCTGATGACCTTCAACCGTCATGATGTAATATATATGTTAGTTCTCATAGTGTAAGCATGAGATGTGGGTCATACAGTATGAGGAATTCAATGAACTTGCGTTAACCACCTGACATCTCTATATCTGCATTACAATGACAGGCACGTGTGTCTGGGTTCAAGCAAAGCAATTTGTAGGTACTATAGCACTCTTCCTTCAGTGCATCATACTTCAGTCAAGTAAAATGATACAATGGTAACATACAAAGAATAAGTTCAAATGATGACCATGTAACTGTTGTTGATTGTTGGTCAATCTCATCTGATTCACTATTGTCCTTAAGGGAAGGAAATCTGCCATACTAACCTAGTCTGGCTTACATATTATTCAGGACTCACAGCAATGTGTTGACTTTTAATTGCCCTCTGCCAGTTAGGGATGGACAATAAGTGCTGGCCGAGCCAGTGACACCTATATCTTGTAGATGAAAAGAGCTGGTAGGGTACAGACCTGAGCCCAATATACCAGTAGTGGTTTCTGTAGTAATGTAGGTCATATTCAAGTAATTGGCAAAAGTGTAAAAAATGTCCGATCATTCACTCATCAAGACTGTTCCAGTTCAACTGAAAAGTAGGCATTCTGACTTTTGGGCTTTAAGAAATCCACACATACAAAAGATCTAATGTAGTCAAACACAATTGAAAATTTGTGCATAAACAGATCCCACAGCATTAAGAGAACAAATCACAAAACAATTGATCGATCTGTTTCAGAAATGGGGGAAGGGAAGAGGTTTCTGAAGTAAATAGGGAGAGAGGGGGAGGCGGATAGAGGATGGATAGAGGAGAGGATAGGTGGAGAGGAGGCAGACAAGTCGAAGAGGCGGAGATGGAGCCAGTAAAGGTGAGTGTAGGTTGGGGGTGTAGGGAGGAGATAGGTCAGTCCAGGGAGGACGGACAGGTCAAGGGGGCGGGATGATGTTAGTAGATAGGAGATGGGGGTGTGGTTTGAGGTGGGAGGAGGGGATAGGTGAGAGGAAAAACAGGTTAGGGAGGTGGAGATGAGCTGGGCTGGTTTTGGGATGCGGTTGGGGGAGGGGAGATTTTGAAGCTTGTGAAATCCACATTGATGCCATTGGGCTGCAGGGTTCCCAGGCTGAAAATGGTTTGCTGTTCCTGCAGCCTTCGGGTGGCATCACTGTGGCATTGCAGGAGGCCCAGGATGGACATGTCGTCTGAGGAATGGGAGGGGGAGTTGAAATGGTTCGCGACTGGGAAGTGCAGTTGTTTGTTGCGAACTGAGGGCAGGTGTTCTGCAAAGCGGTCCCCAAGCCTCCGCTTGGTTTCCCCGATGTAGAGGAAGCCACAACGGGTACAGTGGATGCAGTGTACCACATTGGCAGATGTGCAGGTGAACACCTGCCTGATGTGGAAAGTCTTCTTGGGGCCTGGGATTGGGGTGAGGGAGGAGGTGTGGGGGCAGGTGTAGCACTCCCTGTGATTGCAGGGAAAAGTGCCGGGAGTGGTGGGGCTGGATGGGAGTATGGAGCGGACAAGGGAGTTGCGGATGGAGTGGTCCCTCCTGAAGGCAGATAAGGGTGGGGAGGGAAAAATGTCTTTGGTGGTGGGGTCTGACTGCACATGGCGGAAGTGTTGGAGGATGATGCGTTGGATCCGGAGGTTGGTGGGGTGGTACGTGAGTACGAGGGGGATTCTTTTTTGGTTATTATTGTGGGGACGGGGCGTGAGGGATGTGTTACGGGAAATGCGGGAGACATGGTCGAGGGCGTTCTCGACCACTGCGGAGGGGAAGTTGCGGTCCTTGAAGAATGAGGACATCTGAGATGTACGGGAGTGGAATGTCTCATCCTAGGAGCAGATGCGGCGGAGGTGAAGGAATTGGGAACAGGGGATGGCATTTTTGCAGGAAGGTGGGTGGGAGGAGGTGTATTCCAGGTAGCTGTGGGAGTCAGTGGGCTTGAAATGGACATCGGTTTCTAGGTGGTTACCCGAGATGGAGACAGAGAGGTCCAGGAAGGAGAGAGAAGTGTTGGAGATGGTCCAGGTGAACTTCAGGTTGGGGTGGAAGGTGTTGGTGAAGTGGATGAACTGTTCGATCTCCTCGTGGGAGCACGAGGCGGCGCCGATGCAGTCATCAATGTAACGGAGGAAGAGGTGGAAGAAGACTTTCCACATCAGGCAGATGTTCACCTACACATCTGCCAATGTGGTATACTGCATCCACTGTACCCGTTGTGGCTTCCTCTACATCAGGGAAACCAAGCGGAGGCTTGGGGACCGCTTTGCAGAACACCTGCCCTCAGTTCGCAACAAACAACTGCACCTCCCAGTCGCAAACCATTTCAACTCCCCCTCCCATTCCTCAGATGACATGTCCATCCTGGGCATCCTGCAATGCCACAGTGATGCCACCCGAAGGCTGCAGGAACAGCAAACCATTTTCAGCCTGGGAACCCTGCAGCCCAATGGTATCAATGTGGATTTCACAAGCTTCAAAATCTCCCCTCCCCCAACCGCATCCCAAAACCAGCCCAGCTCATCTCCACCTCCCTAACCTGTTTTTCCTCTCACCTATCCCCTCCTCCCACCTCAAGCCACACCCCCATCTCCTATCTACTAACATCATCCCGCCCCCTTGACCTGTCCGTCCTCCCTGGACTGACCTATCTCCTCCCTACACCCCCAACCTACACTCACCTTTACTGGCTCCATCTCCGCCTCTTCGACTTGTCTGCCTCCTCTCCACCTATCCTCTCCTCTATCCATCCTCTATCCGCCTCCCCCTCTCTCCCTATTTATTTCAGAACCCTCTTCCCCTCCCCCATTTCTGATGAAGGGTCTAGGCCCGAAACGTCAAGTTTTCCTGCTCCTACGATGCTGCTTGGCCTGCTGTGCTCATCCAGCCCCACGCCTTGTTATCTCGGATTCTCCAGCATCTGCAGTACCTTTTATCTCTGATCGATCTGTTTTAGTGGAGCTGATGAAAGAATAACTATTACCCAGGATGCTGGGAGAGCGGTCGTGCTGTTCGTTGTAAACTGTTGAGATTTCTTGTATTCACCTGGCAGAACTGAGTCTTATCTCAATGAAAACTGACAATAATCTTGCTCATGCTGCACTTCCTTGGAATGACAACAGCGCAGTAACTAACTGACAATGGTTAGAAAAATAGGAGTCCAAAATATCATGGGCATTACTTGAGAATCTTTGAACTGAGGCTCTAATGAATGAGATATTAATGCTCCAATTCCATGAAGTACCTGCTATTGTTACAATATGGAAGCTGGTGTACAGAGACTAAAAGACAGAGAAACTGTTAGTGTAACTTTCCTCTATCATTAAAATTTACATTACAACACAAAAGATCAAACACATTCGTTTGAGGCAGCTAATCATACAATTAATCAGTTAGCATTCCAGTTGATGGTGTGTAAATAGCAGGCTTTCAGCCAGTGAGGATATTTAATTTGCATATCAAATAGATAAGCGGAAATACTCAGTTTTGCTGTGCCCATATTATCAACCCACTGGGTAACAATACAGACCCAATGACTGTCCTGTTGTGTTCTGTCTCATGGTTAGTGTATCAGTGTACTTTTAAGAGAAATGTCCATGATATCATTATTATATCATGGCATGTCACCTGAGGGAATAATGGTCTCAGACTCCATCTTATACCAGATCACTTAAGCATGACATGCTGATGGAAACATGTTATTTCTTTTAACCAAATAGTTTAATATCAGTCGAGTCACTGAAATACTTGCAAATGCAATATTTGCGTGTATCAATGAACTATACCACAAATCTGTTGGATCTTTCATACCATGTTATCTACATCTAGTACTTGCCATCACAAGGGATAAAAAAAATTGCCTCGTCAGGTACAAATAATCTCTAATTTCAAATCTAATGTTGATCTTGCTTTGTGCACCTCCTGTGTAGCGGTAACATTGTATGCCTCACTCTGTCTAAGCACCCTATGGTCTGTATGTTCTTGTTTGCTATGGTCTGCCTGTACTGCTCACAGAAGAAAATGTTTCACTGTACTTAGGTACACACAACAAAAATAACTCAAATCAAATACCCTGTTTGAGTCAAAACGCACATCATGGTCAGCAGCAATGTCCTTCTCTAAAGAAATAACATCAAGATCCCAGTGTCAGGTATTTGGCAACTTAATAAAAGAATGACGAGACAATAGCACTGAACAGCAAAGCATCAGGTAATTAACAGCATCAGTTTTTGCAAGTAGATATCTGTAAATTGATCAGTCAGAAGACAAAGCTGCTTTCCCCATGCATAAGAACATAAACATAAGAACATGAGGACATAAAACCTAATTTATTTCTAGTTAAAAGTCCGTCCAGCGGAGAGTGACAAAGTTGATAGATGTTTGAGGCAAAGATTTGCATCAGCGCGGTCACCATCAGCAGAGGGAGGACCTCAGCAAGACACCCTCTGAGTGAAAATGAATGTTTAGCAGAGGGTGGTGGTTATCACTATTGAACAGGGATTTGAGGAGGAAGTGTTATCAAGGGACCCTCCCTCCCTCCCTCCTTCCTCTAACCAACAAAAAAAAGCCATTGTGAAGATGAGAAGCAAGGGAAAGTGAATGTTCTTACCCTGCTGCAGGTGACTACAAGGGAGAGACTTGGTTGGTGAGTAGTGAGTAAGGCAGGTACGTCCGCACAACTTCTATGGCTTATTGTACTCTTTTTGGCTACTAATCTGTAAGGGAAGTACACGCGCCAGTGAAGAAGGGACATGGGGTAACTGGATTTGATTTAATGTAATACAAAGTACTCTCTAATGGTTTAATTTAAAGAGGTAAACCATGGCAGGAGAGCTCAAAGTCTTGGTTTGCTCCCCTTGCTCCATGTGGCAGACTGGGGACAGTTCCAGCACCCTGCCACCACCGGGTCAACAAATATGCAGGAAGTATCTCCAGCTACAGCTCCTGGAAGCTTGAGTTTCAGAGCTGGAGCGGTGTCAGGGGACACTGTTGGGGATCCATGAGGCAGAGCTCTTAATGGATAGCACGTACAGAGAGGTGGTCACACCGCAGGCTCAGACTCTGCAGGCAGGAAGGGAATGGGTCACCACCAGACAGAGCGAGAGAGATAGGCGGGTGGTGTAAGAAGCTCCCATGGCCATTCTGCTACAAAACAGATAGACCATTTTGGATACTGTTGAGGGGACGTTGTGCAGGGGAAAGCAGCAGCAGCCAAACTCGACCAATGGAATCTGAACGTCCCAGGGTTTTCAGTATTTCAGTGGGACAGGCAAAAAGGAAAAGGTGGTGGAGCGGCATTGTCAGTTAAAGAGGAAACTAACACAATAGTGAGAAAGGATATAAGCTCTGAGAATGTGGAACCTGTATGGGTAGAGTTGAGAAATACCAAAGGTCAAAAAGCATTAGTAGGTGTCAAAGATAGATCTCCAAATTGCAGAGGTGATGTCAAGAATGGCACTAAACAGGAAATTGGAGATGCATGTGATCAGGGAATATCGGTGAACATGGTGATTATAATCTGCACGTAGATTGGACAAATCAAATTAGCCACAATGCCGTAGAGGAGGAATTCCTGTAATGTATATGGGATGGTTTTCTTGACCAATATGTGGAGGAACCAACTAGAGAGCAGGACATCTTAGACTGGGTACTGTGTAATGAGAAGGCAGTCTCTGCCAATCTAGCTGTGTGAGACTTTTTGGGGAAGTGCGACCATAACACAAATGAATTTTTTTTATCAAGATGGAGATGAGGTTGTTTATTCGAAGACTGGGGTTCTGAACCTTAATAAAGGAAACTACAAGGATATGAGATGTGAGTTGACCTTGATAGATTGGGGAGTGTTACTTAAAGGGATGACACTGGACAGGCAAAGGCAAACATTCAAGGAATGGATGGAGGAATTTGAACAACTATTTATTCTTGTCTGTTGCAAAAGCAAAATGGGTAACAGGGCCAATCCATGGCTTACAAAGGAAATAAGAGATTGTATCTGGTCCAAGGAAGAAGCATACAGATTGGCCAAGAAAAACAATAAATCTGAGGATGGGGAGCAGTTTAGAATTCAGCAAAGAAAGGCCAAGGGATTGATTAAGAAGGAGAAAATAGAATATGAAAGTAAGCTTGCAGGGAATATAAAGACTGAAGACTAAGAGTCTCTACAGGTATGTGAAGAGAAAGAGATTGGTAAAGACAAATGTAGGTCTCTTGCAGACAGAAACGGGGGAATATATAATAAAGGGCAAAGAAATGGCTGAGAAACTGAACACATACTTTGGTTCTGTCTTCACAAAAGAGCACACAAATTAGATTCCAGAACTCTTGGAGAATGCAAGATTTAGGGAAAGGGAAGGGCTGAAGGAGATCAATATTAGTAGAGAAAAGGTGCTGAGAAAATTGTTGGGATTGATGGCCAATAAATCCCCAGGGCCTGATAATCTACGTCCCAGAGTACTTAAGGAAGTAACTCTAGAAATAGTGGGTGCATTTTTAGTCATCTTCCAGGCTTCTATCAACTCTGGAACAGTCCTTGCAGATTGAAGAGTGGCTAAAGTCACTCCAATATTCCAAAAGCATGTAGAGAGTAACCAGGGAATTATAGACTGGTGAGCCTAACATCTGTAGCGGGGAAAATTCTTGAATCCATTGTCAACGATTTTATAGCAGAACATTTAGAAAGCAGTGGCAGGATCAGACAAACCTGTTGGAATTCTATGAAGATGTAGCTAGTAGAGTTGACAAGGGGGAATCAGTCGATGTAGTATATTTAGACTTTCAGACAGCATTTGATAAAATTCCACGTAAGAGATTAATGCTTAAGGTTAAAGCACATGGGATTGAGGGAAGTGTATTGCAATGGATATGAAACTAGTTGACAGAGAGGAAACAAAGTGTAGGAATTAATATAGCCTTTTCAAATTGGCAGGCTGTAACTAGTGGGGTACCACGGGGATCAGTGCTGGGACCCCAGCTATTCACAATATATATCAATGATTTGGATGAGGGAACAAAATGTAACACCTCCAAGTTTGCAGATGATACCAAGTTGGATGGGAGGGTGAACTGTGACGAAGATGCAGAGATTCTTCAGCATGATCTCGGCAGGTTGGCTGAGTGGGCAAATCAATAGCAGATACAGTATAATTTGGACAAATGTGAGGCTATTCACTTTGGAAGCAAAAACAAGAAGGCAGATTACTACCTGAATGGCTGTAAATTGGGAGAGGGGAGTGTGTAGCGGGACCTGGGTGTCCTTGTGCACCAGTCGCTGAAGGTAAGCATGTAGGTACAGCAGGTGGTAAAGAAGGCAAATGATATGTTGGTCTTCACTGCAAGAGGTTTCGAGCACAGGAGCAGGGAAGTGTTGTTGCAGTTATACAGACTGCACCTGGAATACTGTTTGCAGTTTTGGTCTCCTTTTCTGAGGAAAGATGCTCCTGCTCTCGAGGGAGTGCAATGAATGTTTACCATGCTGATTCTGGGGATGGCAGATCTGAAGTATGAGGAGTGATCGACTAAGTGGGGATAGTTTTCACTAGAGTTCAGATGAATGAGGAGGGATCTCATAGAGACATATAAAATTCTAACAAGACCAGACAGGGTAGATACAGGGAGGATGTTCCCGGTGGTGGGTGTATACAGAACCAGGAGCCACAGTCTGAGGATTCAGGATAGACAGTTTTTGACAGAGATGAGGAGACATTTCTTCACCCAAAGAGTGGTGAGCCTGTGGAATTCATTACCACAGGAAATAGTTGATGCGAAAACATTGAATATATTCAAGAGGCAACTAGGTCTAGCACTTGCGGTGAATGGGATCAAAGGTTATGGGGAGAAAGCAGGATTAGGCTAT
Source organism: Ginglymostoma cirratum (assembly GCA_024137785.1). NCBI lineage: Eukaryota > Metazoa > Chordata > Chondrichthyes > Orectolobiformes > Ginglymostomatidae > Ginglymostoma > Ginglymostoma cirratum. The sequence goes on from JAHRHZ010000025.1 coordinate 31,791,954, forward strand.
TGAGTTGGATGATCAGCCATGATCATGACGAATGGCAGAGCAGGCTCAAAGGGCCAAATGGCCTCCTCCTGCTCCTACCTTCTATGTTTCTATGTAATCAGAATAACTGATTGCCTGCTGTTATAATTTAATAAAACAACAATCAAATAGTCCTCACAGCATAGCTACAGAGGTTTGATCATCAAAAAATGCAACTTTTGCAATTTTTTTTCCCCTACAGTAACGAGGCATGCTTGTATCCAGAGCTCCATGAATTCTACCATTTTCAATAATCAAATCGCCACCAACATAGAGAGAACTCAGAATAATGTCAATATTCCATTTTACTGTTAATGTGATATAGAGGCTAAAATCTTCAATTACAAGCCTGCATTTCTTAACCCAACATTATATATGGGACTATGGCTGGGAAAAGAGTGACCACAGTGACAAATAAAAAGGAATAGAAGCAGAAAAAGGAAGCCTAGAGAGAGAAGCAAAACTAGTAAAATTTACAAATGAACACAGTGCTCTACTTCTTTAAATAAAAAAAAGTTCAATAAGAAATGGAGGGCAAACACTTAACTATGGATAAGCAGATAACGGTGCCTTTACTTAATGAGAACTCAATGACAACTGTGCAAATAACAGATGCTGTGATATTTTATAGATCAAGTGATAAACAGTTCTGAGAAGAGAGGACTGAAAATTTTGTTTACCAAGTGCAAGGAGATGTTTTGCAAAAGTATTTCATTCAGTCTTTCCACAGATAATTATGAAGATAATTATGAAGATACTCAAAGACCAGGCAAGGGAAGAATTAACTTCAGGATTAACATAGTCCATCTTCTATCATGTAGCCCATTGTCTAGTTTATCATAAGATGCTACAGTAAAGGCCCCCTACATCAACTGAACCCTTCAGGAAGGATTTTTGGGCAATAAAATGAATTACTTGAGGATAGGTGCATGTATGAGACCCTGTGGAAGGTCAGCAACAATTACAGGTGCAGCCAACAGTTTTGCTATGGTCAGCAAAGTGCACTAACAAAATGTGCAATGGACGTGGTTTGTCTCAAGTACCCAAAACCTGTTCACCTTTGAGTGATATCTGTAAAGCATGTGGCACCAAAAAACAGTGGACACACATGCAGGAAATCTTGCTCCAAAGGCCACACTGCACCCCTGAATAAAATACAAGCAATCCACTAGATATCGCAAGCCCATAATATGATCAGGAAGGAAAGTGTTCAAAAAGATGCAGAAATATAAACAGATCCATGAGGTTCAGTGATATCCAAGTGAAAATCATGTTTCACAAGACGACTAAGCGTTTTGCATTGTTGACTTCATGCACCATGTCGATGGTATAAAACAATCAAAAGCTTTTACAACCATTAATATCATAGGTCTTGATAAAGCAGGATGACACACACTAAAATTATGTCAGGAACAAGTGCCAACGTATTACCAGAACACATCCGAAATGACATGTACCTCAGTTAGTGGCATCCCATGGCACAACTTCTGAAAGATTATCACACTATGTAAAATGAATCACCAATTCTGTGCATTGGCAAAATGACTCTGCTGGGCCAGTGTGCAAGCTCATTGCATCTTCATGAAATCTTCTATCCGGTAGGTACCAAGGGCCTAGTATTGGCTGGACTAGCCGTTTCAGTATAGAGACAATTCGTGACATTCAGACCATACAAACTGTGGCAGAAGAGATCACATGTGACACAATAGCATGACTTAAAGCTGAAGACATTCTCAAAGTTGATCTGTTAGACTTTGGCCTGAGCCAGTGCAAACAGTTGAAATTGACCCCCTTTAACTCACTGCCTTAAAGGTATATACTATCATTTCCTAGCTACTAATAGTTTTGAAGAAGGGTCACTGGATTCAAAATATTAATGCTGATTCCTCTCCACAGATGTTGCCAAACCTGCTGAGATTTTCCAGCAATTTCTATTTTTGTATCTGCAGTTTCTTGTTTTATCTTATTAATATATTACATCATTTTCAAGGGCAAGCAAGTCCTAATATCAAAAGTAATATGCCTGGATATTGTGTCCAGGTCACACCAGGAACTAATGGGTATAGAATACACAAGACAGCTAGCACATGAATTTATGTACAGCCAGGGATAAATTAGGATTTTCAATGCTTTGTGAACGTATGTCAGGTATGCAAAACATATGAACCCCAAGAGCTGGGCAAGTATCTACATCCACTCCTTGGACGGAACTGGCAATAGACTTATTCACTTTGCACTGAGGAGAATACATCCTTGGGGCAGATTACTTCTGAAAACACCCAATTATTTGATGATTTAGTAACACGAGTGTAACCAGCAGTGACACAATGGCTGGTAAGTTCACTTTGTTCAGTGTTCCAGAATTGAGAATGGCTGACAATGGACTGGCAAACAATATCAAGGCATGTGCCCTACACAGGAAGAGAGCTGTACCACATCATTACCCTACTGTCCACATTGAACCAACCGAGCAGAATGTATGATACATACTATTAAATCAATGTTTGCCCAGTCGGCAACAAAGGAAGATTTTAGCATGGCTTTGCTGATTTTCATGCAAGACAATGGACCTCTGCACACCTTCAGCTTGGATGGTATGTCCATTTGGTATTGCCCAGCAACCCTCTGTAAAATCATTTGAAAACACGGTCTTCTTCAAAGACAGAGGAGAAGGAAAGCGATATGCAAGAAGAGAGCAGAGAACTACCACGACTGTACACTGGGCAGTTTAGAAATACAAAAGCAACTACTACTAAAGATTTCTGAAATATGCAACTGATCCAGATAATATAAAATCATTACTGATCATGGTGCTCTATTGAAAAGGAACAGAAGTCAGCTGAGGCTAATGTACTGCACACTCATCAAGTGTAAAGAGATTGCGGAAGAATCATAATGAGGATTGTGCGGTGAGGTGGAATGATAACCTCCAGCAGCACAATGACCAGGTTGTCAACCAGGAACAACCGAGAATAACATGTAGCTTTCCAGACAGGCAAATGATCACAAAATCAGGACAAGTTGTCAAACCTCCAAAGAGCTAGGTTGAAGTTTGACTTGTTAATCTTGTAAACTCCATTTTACCTGATGTATATAATTATCAGTTTGACAACAGATGCCATTGTACAACCATACAGAGTCATAGAGTCATAGAGTTGTACAGCATGGAAACAGACTTTTCAGTCCAACTCATTTATGCCAACCAGATATCATAAATTTATTTAGCCCCATTTTCCAGCATTTGGCTCATATCCCTCTAAATACTTCTTATTTATATACCCATCCAATGCCTTTTAAATGTTGTAATTGTACCAGCCTACACCACTTGCTCAGGCAACTCATTCCATACACTTACCGCCCTTTGGGTAAAAAAGTTGCCCCTTGCTTCCTTTTAAATCTTTCCCCTCTCACCTTAAACCTATGCCCTCTAGTTTTGGACTCCCCCATCCGTGGGGAGAAAGGACTTTGACTATTCACCCTATTTATGCTCCACATAATTTTATGAACCTCTATAAGGTCATCCCTCAGCTTCCAACACTCCATGGAAACTAGACCCAGCCTATTCAGCCTCTTCCTATAGCTCAACCCTCCAATTCTGGCAACATCCTTGTGAATCTTTGCTGAACCCTTTCAACTTTCACAACATCCTTTCTATCACAGGGAGACCAGACTGAATGCAGTATTCCAAAAGTGGCCTAACCAATGTCCTGCACGGCCGCAACATGACGTCCCAACTCTTATACCCAGTGCGCTGACCAATAACGTCGAGAATACCAAACACTTTCTTCACTATCCTAGCCACCTGTGACTGGGTTTTCAAGGAACTATGAACTTGCACTCCAAGATCTCTTTGTTCAGCAACACTCCTCATGACCTTACCATTGAGTCAATAAGTCCTGTCTTGATTTGCCTTTCCAAAATGCAGCACCTCACATTCATCTAAATTAAACTCCATCTGCCACCCCTTAGCCTATCAGCCCATCTGATCAAGTTCCCATTGTACTCTGAGATAACCTTTTCAGCTATCCGCTACATCACCAATTTTGGTGCCATGTGCAAACTTACTAACCATACCTCCTATGTTCACATCCAAATCAATTATGTAAATGACAAAAAGCAATGGGCCCAGCACCAATCCTTGTGACACACAAGGCCTCCAGTCTGAAAACCATCCCTCCACTACCAGCCTCTGCCTTCTACCTTCAAGCCAGTTCCGTATCCAAATGCCTATATAATACCTATATAAGATTATTTTTGTCATGAGGAAAGGGGAGATATGGTGTTAAGTGTCATAGTCAGTTTGTTACAATGTCTTTAAGTATCATGCTCATTATATCATCACTGCATGAGACCTGAGGGTATCAAGGTCTCAGACTCCATCTTACCTCAAACACTTAAAGCATGACATAGCGAAGGAAGCAAGCATTATATCTGAATAACTTAATGTTAGCCCAGGCGCTGAGGAACTGATGAATGTAATATTTGTGTGAATTGGTAAACTGTAATAACCATCTGTTGGAGCTTTAAATACTGTGATACCCATGTCTATACTAACATTACCACATCAGGTACAAATACCCTGTTGGAGACAAAAGGCAAAACATGTACACTTCTGGTATGGGTCACCCTGGACAGTATATTGGATGGGTCATTCGTTTCTGAAGTGTGATGTGTAGATAGAGCATGACATTATTCAACATGTAATTCTGACATGAGTGCAGCATTGCCATTTTCAATATCAATTTGGAACCTTGTACCTTCACAGTATTCACTTCTAGCACTGTTTATAGGGATTCTCGACTACTTTCTGGTTACTTGCCGATTGATTTTGACTGTATGTATGGGTTGCTTAGCTTGGGTGGCTGCTAATGATGCAGACTGATGCCAACAGTTAATTCATGCACCAGCTGAAATTACCATGAAAGTTCCACCTTCCCAACCTTCTCCAAGGAGTGTTGACCCTAGGTTAAACCACCATCAGTCATCTTTCTCTAATGAGAGAGCAGCACTTTGGCAACATTACCTTTTACCATATGTAGCTCAGTTACTAGAAATGCTGGGCTGTTACCTAAGGTCATCAAGTTGACATAGAGCAGTGAAGGTTTTGATTCTCACTTCTAGGTTTCTGCTCAGATCATTAAATGAATGCAGGAATTAATACTGGCCTCTGTCTGAAAAATATCAGGGTAAATGTACAGTGGTGATCAGGGCAGCACAATCTGAGCTAAGAGGTTTGAGGAAGGGGGATAAAACCTTGTGAGGGAGGCATAATAATGAGGCATCACTCAGCCCAAACCAAAATGAATGCTCAACGTCTCTGTTTCACTTTGGAGGTGCTGAAATAAATATACCATCTGTCACAACTAACCAGCTGCCTCAGAGCAGAAGATTACACTGCCCATGGCTTTAAAGGTGAGCCTGGTCATGAACATCTTCACATTTATTCCGGCTGGATCCATCTCACGGTTCACCATCCATTGTTTTATTGGGTAGGCAATTGAATTGTTAAATACAAAGAGATGGGAATAAATTGTTTCCCTCTTTAGGGACAGACAGACATATCATTCATATTGCTTTGTGGGTATTACTGTAAATTTAGAAATGTAACGTAACCATAAAAGGTTTATCTGTTAATGGATACCTGGTTTATAATCATTCTTAGTATGTCATACTTTTCAATGTCTGGTATCCTGGCAGCAATCATAATGCCTTCTTTCTGTACCAGTCTGTCGTACCATCAACATTATAGCCAACAAAAAAAAATACCAGAAACTAGCAAAAAAGGGGGTATCCACCGACAATCTGGCTTATAACTCCAGTGTAAACACAGTATGCAAGTATTAAAAGCCATTTTGCCACACAAAATGTCATCAAGCAGACAACTGGAGTACACTCGCAATGCTTCCACAGCCTGACTCACTGTGAAGGAGTCCAGCAGTATTCTCTAGTGTAAGGTACAATCCATTAGCTCCATTGGAGGTTGCACAATCTCATCATTGTGAAAGCACAGACCTTGCTATTAGAAACAATGACTAACAGCTAAGGAGAAGGATGAAGAGGAGAGAAGGAGGAGGCAGTCAACATATCCTCTTTCTGGTCATGATCAGCTCATCCAACTGTAGTCCCAGCAAATAAAAGCACATTTCTTATTTCTCAACAGGGCCAGGTTTTATTATCCCTCTGTTAATTATCTGTTTATTATCCCCACGGTATCCTCTTAGTCATAATGCTGAAATAAATCCACCACAAATTAAACATTCTAAGACAACTCTATCAAACAAACCATCCAACACGCTATACAAGAATGCACTAGTCACTTCTATGTACTTTCTTAGTGCCAGTCTCCCACATGTCTTTGGATGGTTACTGACTTTCTGTGGGGTAGTTTATAGATGACCTAGAACAAGCAAACTCAAACAGCTCTGACTCCAGAAGGCTCAGGTCTGCAGCCATTCACACTACAACTCGTGCCGGTCTGAACATTTCTATGTAGATGCAGAATACTTCAGAAGAAGGAACAGTGATTTGATTCTGCATTGTGATTCCTGGGCTAATTCTCAGGCCAGTGAACTTTGGAGCAAAGGGAATTGTACTGAAGCAGAAATTGTAAGGGAAGCAATGGTGTTACAAGTACACTGGGAAGGGGCTTGGGAATTGCTAGCAAAGCCAATATTTAGTACACATCTCTAATTGACCTTGTTAAGATGGTTGTGAAACATCCTCTTAAACTGCTGCTATTTGGAAGAAAAGTGGCCATAATGCTAATCAATTCTGTGTGGTGGAGTGCTGACAAGGAGAAATCAAATGTCATGTCTTCACTTTCACCAGATGATAGACTTAGCATCGGCAGCATAATATGTTCATCCACTACGTATTTCATCCTGAAGTAACTCTCTCTGTTCCATTACCAACAACTGAAGTTGAATCAATCCCAAAAAGACACAATTGTCAAAATTTTCACACGAATAAAATTGTGCCAACAATGATTCTTACCATTACTATTCTGTATAAATATTCACACTCTCATTTGCAAAAAAGCTTCATCGTTGTGGGACAGCTCAAGATTACTCACAATAATGAATGCTAAATCCAGCCATTGCATCTACAGACAGTTTGAATTCTCACTGTTGCTCAGTTTTGGTATTCAATATCTTTCATTATTTTCTTTAGAAACGTGTGCTAGGAAATTAAAATATATTTCAGCAAAGCACCTTGTGCTTATTTCTGACTTAATACGTTGAGGTTTGGCACTGGGTAAGTAAAATCACATTCTCTCACTCTGCTTTGGGATCTCCGCTTTAAAGATCGCTGTAACATTGTGACATTTTTGTTTACTGCAATTCTATGTGTTCTCAACTCAATTCAAGGTAGGAGTGCTGCCAAATTTTGACTCCTTAACCTGCTGATATCAGGTCATGAACAATAATAAATGAAGATAAAATTTCATGAAGAGTGGAAACTTCTTTTACCTGTATAAATGAGATTTTTGAAACAGTAAAATTAAGCTTCTACATCTGCATTAGATTTAGAACTGAGTTTAATTAAGATGAGCATTTGCTGCTCGAATAGATTATTTCACCAGAATTTAATGGGTATATGTTCATGCCAATCAAAGGGACACTAATATTAATCAGTTGAACGGGGCTGAAGTTAAACCAAAACAGTGAATCTCACTCAAAGCACCAAGCACTCTACTTGTCATTACATTTTCTCAAAACAAAATCCTCTGAATCTCATTTTGCCATACATTTGACCTGGATTCAGGTACCATTCTATACAGTAAAAATATATAACAATATCCTGAACAGAATTTGAAAAACAATTTCTATCTGAACACGAATGCTGGAACTTAATCCAAATAACTGATATCAAGATGTTCCAAGAATCTAGTTCGACATATTATGGTCATGAATACAGTTATGGTCTTTTAAGATGGAATGGATGGAATGTTATACATTAAGACTATTATGTTAATCTGGTTTACATTAAGTTTCTGTCCAGGGCAACTTTTCATTATAAACTTTGACTTACTTAGGGGGGAAATAGATGTGCCTATCATATCGTGGAAGAATGTGGAGGAGGTTTGAGCCAAGGGACTTTCAAGCAGCTGTAACAAAACAGCCAGAGCTGTCAGGCTTTATTCTCAGAAGCCAAATGTTTGAGTGTTTTTGGCCAGTATGGGAAGCATATTGCTAGGTTAGAACAAAATTTATTGGTCTGATAAAACTTATAAAAGCTATTTTTATTGCCAAATAATTGTCAGAGTGTAATTTCAAAAAAGTTAGTCAGTAAGAATTGGTCAGTACGAATATTTAAATAAACAGTAAGCAACTATTGACAATGGTTCCTTTGTAGTTTTATTGCTCAGTCCCCCGTCTAGTCTAATACTGAGTTGAATAAACTCAAGTTTAAATTTCTATCCTCAACACAATTGGCCTTCAATAACCCTTGCTACAAGTGGGATTTCTGCTCATGATTATACCGCAAGACCCTTGCTACAAAGTGCATGTTCAAATGTCATGTAGGGACAGATGAAGGCTGGCCATAATACAGCTTACAGTCTAATAATCTGATGACATGTTGTGCAACACCTGAAACAGTGCATTAGAGAGTTCCTGTCCATCTTCCATTAGCAACATCTTGAAGACAGAGGTGGAAGGAATTGGAAAACACAAGCAACAATCTTCAGCTTCATGCTGAATTTTCAAACTGTCTTTGTGGATTAGGTATTATACAAGCTATCTAACTTGCTGCTTCACTGAAATTAATAGAAAGGCGAGTTGGGCAATTTCTGTGTCTGGAACCCAGTTTGGAAAGATGCTTGCCTTGTCAAAACAGTCAGTTAATGCTTTCAGAACACTTTCCTTTCATGTCATTAAAGGATGACTTTAAGAGCAATGCAATCAGCTTTAGCTCTCCTGGGCAAAAGAAAAGGAAAGTCAGCCAGAAGCCTTGCTTCCTATCGATATCTTGTGACTCATGCTGGAAAATAGTTTGGCTGGACAACATCAGGCTCAGCTTAGCATAGAGCAGCACTGTTATTGACCAATACAGAGAGGAAGTGAAATCCCTTGGGGCATTGTCCATTGCATGCTCTTTGTAACCTTAGAAGGAGACTTGTCAAAACATCTGAACAATGCCACAATCACTGTTTACCCTGATTTTTCTGGATTTCAACTCCTCTTTCAAACAATTATGGTGGGCAAGTGGGAGAATGCATAGCATGCATTAGATTTGCAGTGCAGAGCCTGGCCACTCTGGTGCTGATGTGCTTCAAGACTGGCCTTCCACTTTGTTTCATCCCATACTATCATAATATCTTTCAATCTATTTTCCCTTGCATTCAGTTCTCAACCGTTCCTTTGCAGGCACCTATGTTATCCACCTTAATTGCTTCACATGGTAGAAGATTCCACATTATAAGCTTTGTTAGTGACTACCCTTTTTTACAGACTGTGGTTTTGGGCTCCCTGTAGTTTTAAAAACCTCTGTTGAGTCAACGCTTGTGGATTTTTACATATACTATCTACAGTTACATAGAATGGTTACTTTGGTTAAGCAAAATGAATGATAATCAACAGTGAACCTGCATTCAGGGAGCGACAACAATGTCATGAGATGGAGTCATTCCATGAATAATTCAGAATACTAGATAAATGTACGGTCCTTCCTCAAAGTCAGTTTGAAAACACATCTGCCTTAGAAAACATTTGCTGTAAAAGACTTTAATGGACACCTATTCTTAATGGAAACATTTTACTCTGTAAAACTTGGTACTGTTGAGATGCTAATATAGCTAAAATTAGGTTAATATAAATCCATTTAAAAAATGGTACACATGTCAAAAGTAACAGGATGTCTATAAGCTCCAGCAAAGGAATTGAAAAGAAAACAGCGAAAGCCGATTATGAAAATGAATGTCTTCCTCTCAAATATGTGGTGCCATGTTATCTCAGGCTGAATTAACTTTATCCAATAGTGATTGTCTTGCCACTCCCATTTCTATTGCATTCTTATGACTTGTTCTGTTTATGACCCATCTCTGATAATTCTTCGGTGTCAGTGGTGATTATGATAATAAAGGTAAAATGACTGGGAAAATAATCTGAAGAACCAGGTGATTTCAGGCTAAACTATAATATTCTTTGTACAGATGCAAATGCCAGCACTTGTCTCACTCTATCAAAAATAAAATACAATTTAAGTTGAAATTGTTTTTTCTGTTGGTATCCCAATGAATCAAGGATATAGCTATTAAGTGGAAAAGTGGAATTGAAACACAGGCTATGATCATCTTAATGGGAGAGCAGAATCAAGGGCCCATATAGGCCATTCCGGGTCCTATTTGTTATGTTCTTTTCGGATCTACAATAATAAAGAAGTTCTCTCAAAGTAGAGATTTATATGACTTATGTGGTAACCATATTATAGGCAAGTACTTTCAGAGCTATATCTAACAAGTTAGACAAATAATCAATTACTCCATCAGTAAATAACACTTCTGCATTCATACAAAGGCATACAAAAGGAGTAAGGATATTTTTTCCTCGTTAATAGTTGTAAGTTGTTCCTCTCAGCTGCAATCGTTATTTGTTGTGATTGACTGCACCTTATTGATGTCTGTTTTCCATGGAGGGACAATACAAGCAGTTCACTAAAGAACAGGCAGCGGCAAGGTACTTTATATGTATGCGTGTACATCTGTATGTGTACCAGGATATATGCATATATACATATATTTTTCTTGGTGTCTGTACAATTTAAAACAAATAAATGTCATGTGAACCATGCTGTGTCTTTTGATTTGTGGATACCTTACGAGCAAAATGTCATGCTAAAAATAATAAAGTATGATTAATTGAGAATCAGGGATTGTGCACACAGAATAAGCTGTTTGCTTGCATCAAGATTCTATGTAAGACAAGAAAAGAAAAGTATGTTCCTTCTGTACTCTTCTTTGGAAACTAGTCAGGTAATAGATGAAAGCTTCTTTCTCAACTCCTTCAAAAACACAGAATTACTAACTCATTAAATTTTATTCACTAACATCAGTTCTCAACAGTCTTTCAGTCTTCTGCTTTATATTTATTCTTATGAACATTCATATTCTGGCTGAAAAAAACTGATAAGAGAGCAGAAACTGAGGCACAATAGGTGTTTTCACAAGATCAAAATGTCACAGACATTTTCATTTTGTATGGATTAATTAATTAAGCAGCTTCTTGCCTCCATTTACAGTGTTGCTTTAAGACCATATCATTAGGGCTCAAGAGTACTGTCGGTTCTGGTGTTGGACAGGAGTGGACAAAGTCAGAAGTCACACAACACCATGTTATAGTTCGAAAGGTTTATTTGAAATCATAAACTTTTCGAGAACAGCCCATTTGTCAGGTGAAGGGCGAGAGAAGAGCAAACAGACATGGAATATAGAGGCAGAGAGATCAAAAGATCATACAACTGGTGTGAGTGGAGTGTCAAATAATAAATCTCTGCAGGCGATCAAGAATTAGATGGTGAGTAAAGTGTCGACAGCTGAATAACAAACCAAGGGATGATCTATAATTGATTAAATGGGGCAGAGACATAATTACAAAAAAATTAAAAATAAGGTGGTGCTGGAGACAAACAAAATGTCTGGAATAACACAGTGTGGAAATGGAGGAGCACAGCAGGAGAGGCAGCAGGAGGAGGAGCAGGAAAGTTGACATTTCAGATCGGGACCCTTCTTCAGAAATGGGGGAGGGGAAGGCAGTTTTGAAATAAATAGAGAGGAGGGGTGGGGCTGGGGAAAGGTAGGTGGGATGGTGATAGGTGAGTGCAGGTATGTAGCGTTGGGGATTGGTCAGTGAGGCGGGAGGGCAGATAGGTGGGAGAGAAGATGGACAGGTTGTGTCAGATCAAGGAGGCGGGAATGAGATGGAGGGTTGGTCATGGGATGAGTCCAGATGTGGGGAGATTTTGAAACTGGTAAAGTCTATATTAAGGTCATTGTGTTGTGGGTCCCAAGGCAGAATATGAGGTATTGCTCCTCCAGTTTCTGGGTGGCGTTATTGTGACACTGGAGGAGGCCCAGGATGGACATGTCACCCAGGGAGTGGGAGGGGCAGTTGAAATGGTTCGCGACTGGAAGGTGTTGTCGTTTGTCACAAACAGAGCGCAGGTGATCTACAAAGCGGTCTCTGAGTCTCTGCTTGGTCTCACTGATGTAAAGGAGGCCACATTGGGAACGCGGATGCAGTGGACCACATTAACGGACGTGCATGTGAACCTCTGTCTGATGTGAAAGGCTTGTTTGGTTCCTTGGATGGAGGTGAGGGGGGAGGTGTAGAGGCACTTCCTGCTGTTGCAGAAAAAGGTGCCGGGGTGGTGGAGCTAGTTGGGAGTGTGGAGTGGACGAGGGAGTCTTGGAGGAACGGTCCCTACAGAAGGCATATAAGGGTGGGGAGGGAAATATATCTTTGGTTATGGAGTCAGATTGCAGGTGGCGGAAGTGGTGGAGAATGATACTTTGAATACAGAGGATATGTCAGGACAACGGCGATTCTGTCTTTGTTTTTGTTACAGGGAGAGGATGTGAGGGCAGAGGTGCGTGAATTGTAAGAGATGCGGTCAAGAGCACTTTCGACCACTGAAGGGGGACGTTGCAGTCCTTGAAAAAAGAGGACATCTGGCATGTTCGGGAGTGAAACGCCCCATCTTAGGAGCAGATGTGGCAGAGGAATTGGGAGTAGGGGATCGCATTCTTGCAGGCAGGTGGGGTGAGAAGAGGTGTAGTCTAGGTCTGGGCCTCCTCCAATGTCACAATGATGCCACACACAAACTGGAGGAGCAGCACCTCACATTCTGCCTTGGGAGCCTACAACCCAATGGTCTTAATGTGGACTTTATCAGTTTCAAAATCTCCCCACCCCCAGCATCATCCCATGACCAACCCTCCGTCTCATCCCTGCCTCCTTGATGTGACACAGCCTGTCCATCTTCGCTCCCACCTATCCGCCCATCCCACCTCATGGACCACTCCCCTCCTGGACTCACCCATCACCATCCCACCTACCTTCCCCAGCCCCACCCCTCCTCTCTATTTACATCTGAGTTCCCTTCCCCCTCCCCCATTTCTGAAGAAGGGTCCCAATCTGGAAAGTCAACTCTCCTGCTCCTCTGATGCTGCCTAGCCTGCTGTGTTCCTCCAGCTCCATACTGTGTTATCTCTGACTCCAGCATTTTCAGCCCTTACTATCTCTGACGGAATACCTTGATAGGTATGAGTCGCATGCCAAGGGTCTATCCTAAGTAATTCAAAACGGTACGAACTAATTAAGGTAGAGAGCTCATGGCAATTTATCAAGGTGATGTTGCCAAAACAGGATAGTAAGGAAAATTTTATAGACACAGAACAGTGTGCTGGAGTCACATGAAGTGCAACATGAACCCAAGTTCACGGTTAGGCCATCTTCATGGCTACGGAACTTGGCTATCAGTTTCTGCTCAGTGATTCTGCGTTGTTGTGTATCTCAAAGTCTGCCTTGGAAGATGCTTACCTGAAGATGTGGGGCTGAATTTCCTTAACCGCTGAAGTGTTCCCTGACTGGGAGGGAACAGTCCTGTCTGACGATTGTTGCGTGGTGCCCATTCATCCAATGTCATAGTTGTCTGCATGGTCTCACCAATATATCATGTTTCAGCATCAATGTGTTTTTTTTCCAGAAATTCCATATCTTTACCTTTTCTGAAACAGATTAATATTTGCAACAGGATGGGGAAGAATTGGGGAAGTGTGGTGGACTAATCTGATTTTGGCAGCTTCAATGTTTACAGAGTAAGAGTGACATGACATTCCAAAACCTTCTTTTGATCAGGAAAGTACCTGATACTCCTAGCATGAATGTTTTCTAACAAGCTGAATGAAAGGCACCATGGTAAATCACTCAACCAGCCCGCTACTGATATAACAAATCTCTCTATATACTGAAGTTTTTTTTCAAATCTGACTGGTACTTGCTGTACTGTGCTTAGCAGATACCACAATACCAGCTGGCATCTGTATCTTTACTTCATCTTCCACACATCTTCAAATCTATAGAGATTTGTGCATTCTTCAAACATGCACATTTAAACATTACATCCTCCCATGGCGCAGAGAGTTCTGACAATCCCAATTGCTTTGTTGTTGTTAAGCTCTATGTAAATTTCCTAGCTTTTTTTAATAAACCTAAATATTTATTCAGCTGCATCTATGTCATTTTTTTTATTTATCTAATGTCACAAAAGTACATATTTGGATTGATTATGTAATTATGAGTAGATTATAATGCAGAGTGAAATATAGAAAGTTTTATGCATGAAACAATTTTTGAATTTAAATCATTTTTGTGCATTAAAATGAATGCCATGATTTTATCTCATTTTAACACAAAGCATATACAGCTTCAGGAATTTAAAAATCTAATCTATTGCATGTGGGGATGGGCTGTATATTCTCATTTTAGGTTTTATTGTCTTAATTGTCATGAATATTGTTATTGTTGTAAATATTCTGTGGAAAATTAGCATTATGACAACTGAATAATGACAGTAGGTTATAAAGAAAAAAGAAGAAAGAAAGAATTAATTCATATTAAATCTTTCACAATTTTAGGATATCCCAATCAATTTACAGCAAATTAATAACTTTCTCAGTGTGGACTTTCAGCAATATGGGATATGTGACATCCTACCTACCCACCAGCAAAGCTAATAGGAACAATAATGGCATATTGACAAGACAATCTATTTTAGTGAGAATAGTGGTTTCCCTTGGGAAATGCTGTTTCTTCAGTTAGAGCAAGAAATCTTTAGCATACTCCTGAAATGAGCATGGGGCTTTCATTTAACACTTTTGGAGATGACACCTCCAAACGTGCGGAACTCCCTGACAATCGCATTAAAATGTCATCCTAGCCTATGCTCAACTCTCTGGAGTGCATCTTCACCATGAACATGTTTGTTCTCGGCAACACTGCTACCACTGAGCCATAGGAGGTACTTCATTCATTCCATCATCGATAAGCATTATTAAAATCATTGTCAGAGAAATTATTTAGAAAGCTAATAAACTGAGTTAACACCTATGTGTGTATATAGTCACATGGCAAAACATGTCTCAGAATCAATATTAGGGTGAAAATTACAGAAATGAAAGTTGACATTGTGCAAAGACATTTAAACTGTTCTTGTTTGCAGAAAAAAGTTAACTCAAATGCATGTCTTGCATAGTGGATATATTTTCACTGAATAAAACTGATAACATCAAAAAAAAAGGCACAATGGACATTTTCACAGAAACAAAGTACTACAAACATTTTCAGTTTGGATGGATGATGCTACAATTGATCAAACTGCTTCTTGGCCTATTTACTGTGTTACTTTAAGACAACAGCATTTGTGCTAACAAGACTGACTGAATCGACGGGTTATTTTTAAAAGCTGTATATCTTCACTTGCACTGAACAGGTGAAAGCTTGGATTGGGATACTTGCGGGATGGGGAGGTATGGACGGTAAGTTTGATTTTGCCAGCTGCAAAGTCTTTTGCATTCCACTGATGTCCCTAATCAAAATGGAATAATTGAATGATTTGCCTTGCATTTTGGAATGATTAATATAATTCATCTTACTTTTTAATTCCTTCATGGAATATGGGTATCACTGGTCAGGCCAACATTTATTGCCCTTCCCTGAATGCCTAGGGGACAGTTAAGAGGGCATTGCTGTGTGTCTGGAGTCACATGTAGGCCAGGTCAGGTAAGGATAGAAGATTTCCCTGAAGGATATTAGTGAACCAGATGATTCTTTTCTAGAACGCTCAACAATGGTCACACTTAGATTATTTAGTCCAGATTTTTATTAAATTCAAATTCCACCATCTGCCAGATCGAGATTCAAACCCAAGTCCCTAGAGTCTTTGGGTTAACAGTCTAATGTTAATACCACCAGGCCATTGCTTCCCCTTCGTAAACTCTAAGTCAGTTGATACAAAAATAACATGGGCCATGATGAATGCAAGTGATCATTTCTGATCTACATATTCAACTTTACACCAGACAGTTTGACAGCTAGTGAAATTTCTCTCTGCATGGGCGTTCTGTTTCTTTTAGCCTCATACACTCCAGAAAATAACTTCATTAACATTTAATTGACTCCAATTAGTATTGAAGTGTCACTGTTTCACCAGAAAGTCCTGGTCAGATCTGGTTAGATAACACACAGTAGTATAACAGTGGCATGGAACAAGAGAGGGCTCTGTTACAAATTCATGCAATTGTATCAGTGGGAGCGCAGGTTAAAAAATGTGTCTAACTGCTGCTTAGGATCACTTGTGAGAATTGTTCTGGCACTCTGATCATTTTCCCATTATTACAAAAGTCCTCAGTGGCTTAAAAAATCTGTATTTAATTCAAATACTCCAGACTTAACTGGAGAGGCATGTAAGAAACATCTTGAAAATATGGGGATAGGGGAAAATATGGGTTTGAATAAACAATTGGGAAAGAACTGTGCTGTTACATGATATACGCTGTACCTGCTTTGGAAATATAGTTAGCACTGAGTCTGGCTACAAAGTGAACAATAAGTAACAACAATAAAACCAGTCTGACTCCAAGTTGATACACAGCCAGATTCTAAACAAGGCCTCACACCTAAAATGCATTGTCTGACCTGGGATGTCACCTCTGGTATACTGAGGAAACTAAAGAAACCTTTAGTGATCTCAGGGCAATGCCATGAAAGAAATTCAGGAATTTGCATATTAATCCTTTCTAACTGATTAAAGATTTAACAGCCAGGTTCGTTCAACCGCTCGTCAGTTCTATGAGCCTTTAATCTTTGGCTTATAATTTCTGTGTCTGATGTCAATCCTCTCACTGACACCTGAAGAAGGAGTGAGACTCCAAAAGCTTGTGTCTTCAAATAAACCTGCTGGACGAGAACCTGGTGTTGTATGATTTTTGACCTTGTCCACCCCAGCCCAACACTGGCACCTCCACTTCAAGATAATCCAAGACAGTGTAATTTTTTCACAACGACGTTGTGGTTTACTGGCAATGTCTCCCAATGCCACTATATCAAGGGCTGGCTGATTGAACTCTGGGAGTAGCCATGCCTTAAATTAGGTGCCAACGGAGAAGGCAGAGCTGGATTGACATGCTGTAGAATGAAAGCAACTTCAGATCTTACTCTAAGCAACTGAAGGGAAAAAACATATTAGAAGAATAACTGCTTGTCTTAGAAACTTAATGTAATGGCAAATACAACATTGCAGTTAAAACATTGATGGAACATAACTTGAAAGAACAAAATTGCATTTCCAAGAGGAGGAACACTCCAGAGCATCAAATTATTTGTAAGAGTCAAAGCAGGCCAGAAAGGTATCCATGTAAATTATTAGCCTTGGCTCTGTGTTAGCACACCCATCTCTGAGTTAAAAAGTTGAAGATTAGGTCCAGTGGCACAATCAGCAATGCGCCGTCCTTATAGGACAGCTCGATGGCATTAATTAAGCTACAATCCATCAACTTGAGCACCTCCATTCTGCTGAGCTTTCAGTGTTGTAGTGAGGAATGCAGCCAAGCCTGAGGTGTTGCTTCTCAGAAAGATTCATAGAATCACACAGCACAAAAATATACCCTTCGGTCCAGCTGAACATAATACCAAACTAAACTAGGCCCACCTGCCTGTCCATAGCCCCTATTCCTCCAAATTGTTCCTATTTGCGTACTTATCTAAGTGTCTTTGAAATGTTGTAATTGTGCCCGCATCCACCACTTCATCAGAAAGCTCATTACACAAGCAAACCACCTCTCACTCAAAAAATTGCCCCTCATGTCTTTTTTAAATCTCTTTCCACTCACCTTAAAAGTATGCACCCTCGTCTTGAAATACACCACCCTAGCGAAAAGACATCCACCATTAACTCTATCTATTCACCTCATGATCTTATAAACTTCCAGAAGAAGTTTCATCTGCTTTCTAGGGTGGATGTAAAAAGATTCACCAGAAAAACTTTGAAGGAAAGTTTGAGAGGTCACTTCAGCTGATATTTATCTCTCAGCTAATCTTAATAAAAACAGTGTGTCTACTCATTACCTCATTGCTGTTGTGGGACCTGGCTGTGTACAATTACCTGTGTATTTCTACCTTACAACCATAACAGCCCTTCCTATTTACCTTATTGGCTTCACCTTCAAGGGCTTTGAGAGGCTCTGAATCCATGAACAAAAACAAAGCTGCTGGAAAAGCTCAGCAGGTCTGGCAGCATCTGTGGAGGAGAAAACAGAGTTAACGTTTCGGGTCTGGTGGCCCTTCCTCAGAACTGATGGGGGTTGGGAAAACGTCAGTTGATATGCAGAAAATAGGGAGGTGGGTGGGATGGGGAGTAAACGATAGGATAGAGCCCAATGAGAGAGAAAGACAGTTGGACAGACAAAGGAGTTACTAACGATCAGGCTGAAAGGGTGAATAGCTGTTAATGGGGACTGTTAGTGACTAACAACAGGGGGTGTATAGTGGCAGGCTATGTGGTAACAAGGCCTGGCGTGTGGGGTGGGGGCTGGGACATTGGAGAGTCTAGGCCCGAAAATTATTGAACTCAATATTGAGTCCGGAGGGCTGTAGGGTCCCCAAGCAGAAAATGAGGTGTTGTTCCTCCAGTTTGCGCTGGGCTTCACTGGAACACTGTAGCAAGCCGGAGACAGAAATGTTGGCCAGGGAGCAAGGTGATGCATTGAAGTGGCAGGCAACAGGTAGTTCAGGGTCTGTTTTGCAAGCAGAACGTAAATGTTCTGCGAAGCAGTCGCCGAGTCTACGCTTCGTTTCCCCAATGTAGAGGAGACCACATTGTGAGCAGCGAATGCAGGAGACTAGATTCTTGGAAGTGCAGGTGAAGTGTTGCTTCACCTGGAAGGTATGTTTGGGCCCTTGGATACTGGGGAGGGAGGAGGTAAATGCGCAGGTGTTGCACCTTCGCAGGTTACAGGGGAAGGTGCCGTAGAGCTGTGGGGAGGTGTTAGGGGTAAAGGAAGTATGGACCAGGGTGTCCTGGAGGGAACGGTCCCTGCGGAAGGTGGACAAGGGAGAGGAGGGGAATATGTGAAGCCCACTTTTCAAAAATTTCTTGGAGAGCAATAATCTCATCTTCAGAACATCACTTCAGGAGTTTCTTGGGGTAGTGTCTTCGGCCCAACTCTTTTCAGTTGTTTATCAATGACCTTCCCTATTTCATATGGCCAGAAATTGGGATGTTTGCTGATGCTTGTGTAACATTCAGTCCAATTTGTGATTCCTCAGCCCATGGCCAAATGCAATAAAACCTGAGCAATATCCAGGCCTGGACTGACAAGTGGCAAATAACATTTATGCTAGACAAGTGCCAGAACATGATCATTTCTAAAAGAGAAAATCTATCCATAACCATTTGAACATTCAATGATGTTACCATCACTGAATCCACCCTCCCCCAGCCTCTGTCAACATCTAGGGAGTTATCATTGACCAGAAACGATACTGGATTAGCCATCTTAAATACTGTGGCTATAAGAGCAGATCAGAGGCTAGGAATATTAGGAATACAGATGACTAACATGGTAATTGTTGGTACATGGTAAACAGCAGCAGGTTTCCTTGCCTATGTTTAACCTGATGTCTGCAGACTTCATGGGGTCCGGAGTCAATGTTGAGGACTCCCATGTCAACTTCTTCACAGATCTATACTGGCAGTGGGGCAGGGTACAACAGAGATAGTGATAGTGGTCTTTGGAACCTGGCTTTACATATGATTCCATGAGTATGATTATGTCAGGCTATTGCTTGACTAGTCTATGAGACAACTCTCTCAGATTTGGTTTTCATCCCAAGATGTTGGTAAGGGAGGACTTTGGAAGGCTGATTGCCATTGTCATTTCCAATGTCTGAGTCAATGCCAGGTGATCCACGTTTTGAGATTTGTATTTTTACCTTCTGGTAAGATGGCAGCGGAGTAAGACGTTCCAACCACAGCTCGTCCACTCTGCTCATTCTTTTTCTTCTTATCCTCCCTCTTTTCCTCCCTTCTCTCAGCCTCGGACTCCTGGCCTTTAAAGTGGGGTCAGTGGTCAGCAGCCCGAAGTGGGGACGCCAGCGGCTAGAGGCCCAGTGCTGAGCGGGGCAGTGGCCCGGTGTGGAACAGGACAGCAGTCAGCAGTCAGACCATGTGAAGGTCACCTGTGCTGGTGTGCTGAGGACAGCCCTTCAAGACAGACTGATGTTTATCATTTTCACTTTCCTTCTGGTTTATCTGACATATGGTTATACTGTGGATAGCCGTAATATAACCTTCTGTTTCTTCATTTCTGCAGCCTGTAACTAAGGATTGTCCCTAGGTACACTGTGCCTAAGATGGTGCTGTGTGTTGGTGACATGATTACACTGTAACTAATCGGTCACTGAAGAACCTTGGTACCTTAGATGGCACAGTAAGTGGTGACTTATAAACTTTTCACGGGACTCATTTGAGTACATGTGACTATAAAGCTAATTCAATTCAATTCAACTGAATGGCTTGCTAAGCCAAGGAATAAACATCACCAACAAACTGTCTTGGTCAATCCATGTCAATGTTACCGTCAAGAAAGCACACCAAAACCTCTACTTCCTCAGAAGGCTGAGGAAGTTCAGCATGCCAGCAATGACTGTTGCCAGTTTCTGAAGATGTGCCAGAGAAAGCATCCTATCTGGATGCATTACAGCTTGGTACAGCAACTGGTCTTCCCAAACCGCAAGAAACTACAGAAAGTTGTGGACTCAACTCAGTCCAGCATGGAAACCAGCCTTCCGTCCATTGACTACATCTATACTTTCTGCTGCCTCAGGAGAGCAACCAACATGATCAAATACCCCTCTCACCCCAGTCATACTCTCTTCCAACCTCTTCCATTGGCAAAAGGTAGAAAAGTTTGAAAACACATACCAACAGATTCAGGAACAGCTTCTTATCTGCTGTTATCAGGCTTATGAATGGACCTCTCATGTATAAGAATTGATCTTTCTCTGCATCTTGTTTTTAGCTGTAACACAATATTCTGCATTCTGTTCTATGTCCCTGATTTACTTACGTAAGATACGGCTTACCTAGATAACACACAAAACAATACTTTTCACTGTATCTCTGTATGCGTGACAAAGGTAAATCAAATCTTTTAAAAAGCAGTTAGGAGTCAACCACATTGCTATGAGTCTGGAGTCTCATATATGCCAGACCAAGTAACAATAACACCTTTCTTTCCTTGAGGGACATTAGTGAGCCAAATTCATTTTTATGACAATGGTTTCATAGTCATCATAGTTTTTTAAATTCAGATTTTGTTTATGAATTTGAATTCAACAACCTGTCGTAGCAAGATTTGAAACCACTTCCCCAGAGCATCACTTGGGTTTCTCGTCACCTACTTCAGATAGAATACCACAATATCATCACCAACCTAGCAGTGCATTTTGTAGGTGGTACACATGGTGTTACTATGTATCAGTGGTAAAGGCAGTGAATAATAAGGCTGTTAGACATGGTTCAAATTAACTGGGCTGCTCTGCCCTGAATAACGTCAAGCTTCTTAAGTCTCGTTAGAACTGCACCCCATCCAGGCAGGTGGAGAGTATTCCATCAAAATCATGACTTGTGCTTTGTGGACTGAGGAGACAGGAGATGCATTACTAGCTGTAGGATTCCCAATGGCTGACCTGATCTTGTAGCTACAGTACTTATAATGTTGGTCCAGTTCAGGTTCCAGTCAATGGTAATGCCCAAGAAGTTGATAGTAGTCGATTCAGAGATGGTATTACCATTCAAATGAAATCTGAATTTCTGACCTTACAATGGAAGGAAGGTTATTGATGGAGTAGTTGAAGGTGATTGGACTCATGATATCACCCTGGATAACTCTTGCAATGATATCCTGGGGCTGAGGTGATTAACCTCGGACAACCAACAACCATTTTCCTGTTTGCTAGGTATGGCTTTAATCAGCTGAGAGTTCTCCTCCTGATCCCCAGTAGCTCCTCTTTTATTAGAGCTCCTTTATACCATGTTCAGTCAAATACTACCTCGATGTCAAATGCCAATCTTTTCATCGCGTGTCTGGAGATCAGCTCTTTTGTCCCTGTTAGGGTCAAGGCTGTAATGAAATCAGAATCCATGTGGTCTTGATGAAACTCAAATGAGATTCAGTGAGTATGTTATTGCTGAGCAAGTGCTGCCAATGACCAGTTCCATCATTTTGCTGATGACTGAGAGTAGAATAATAGGGCAGTAGTTGTCTTTGTTGGTTTTGTCCTGTTTTGCATGGTCAGGAACATACCTTGGTAATTTTCCCCATTGCTAGGTAGATGTCAGTATTGTAGCTATACTGGAACAGCAGGAGAAGGCATATGTATAGTTCAGAGCACAAATCTTCAGTACTATTACCAGGATGTTGTCAGGGCCCCTTGCCTTGATATGTGGCTGAAGAGTGGCATGCATAATATCTGAGACTGAAGGGGGAGGCCTAGATGGATCATCTATCAACACTTCTTGTTAAAGATGCGTGCAAACATAACAGCCACAATAAACAAAGTTGACATTCCATGCATGTCGAGGGCTGTTGGAAGTGCTATTTTTCTGAAGATACGTTAAATCGAGGCCCAATCAGCCCCCTCAGTTGTGCATAAAATATTTCATTGCGCTATTGTGATGAAGATTTTGGGAGTTATCTCTGGAGTACTGGCTGATATTTAACTCTCAATCAACAAATAGATTATCTGGTCATTTTCATTGCTGCTTTTTTCGAGATCCCTGAGTGCAAATTGGGTGCTGTGTTTCCAACATTTTAACGGTGAATGGCACTTCAAAATTTCTTCATTGGCAGTATGGTAGCTCAGTGGTTTAGCACTGCTTCCTCACAGTGCCAAGGACCTGGGTTCAATTCCACTCTCGGGTGACTGTACATGTGGAGTTAGTACATCCTTCCTGTGTCTGTGTGGGTTGCTGTCAGGTGATCTGGTTTCCTCCCACAGCCCAAAGATGTGCAAGTTAGGTGGATTGGCCACACTAAATTGCCCATAGTGTTCAAGAATGTATGGGTTAGGTGCAGCATTGCAGGAACAGGGCTTTTTTTCTTCATTCACACATGGGATGAAGGCATCACTGGTTAGGCAGCATTTATTGCCCATCCTTAATTGCCCATAGGGCAGTTCAGAGTCAACCACATTGCTGTGGATCTGAAGTCACATGTAGGCAAGACCAGGAAAGGATGGCAGCTTCCTTCCCTAAAGGGCTTTAGTGAACCAGATGGGTTTTCCCCCCAACAATTGACAATGGATTCATGGTTATCTTTAGACTCTTAGTTCCAGATATTTATTGAATTAAAATCCCACCATCTGTCATGGCCGGATTCGAACCCGGATCTCCGGGGCATTATCTGGGTCTCTGGATTAACAGTCCAGTGATAATACCAATAGGCCATCACCTCTCCTCTGGATGGTAGGGGGATGGATCTGAGTGTGATGCTCTTTAGAAGGTCATTGTGGCCTCGTTGGACCAAATGGCCTGTTTCCACATTGTGTAGGGGTTCTATGGCTGTAATAAACTTTGCAATTTTTGGTGGCTATTATATATAAAATGGAGCTCATTCTTTCCTTCCAAGATTAATTGATTGCTTGAGGAGAGCTGTTCTCACAGTAAATAAAGTGAGAATAGTGTTTGTTGAAGCAACAAATGGAATTCCATTTTACTTCACTGTAAATTGGGCCCAGAGTAAATGAACAATATAAAGCAGCATTCGCTATGGTCATTCGCTTATAAGTACAATTGAGATGCTCAATATTAACATTGGTTTTCTCAAAGAAAAACATGTATAAGCACTCTGGAGACAGTAGAAAAGTGCCGTATCACTTTATCTTGTTGACTTTACAATTTTATTTTCCATACCAGAGTAAAATTGAGGCAAAATTTGAGATTTGAGGAAAAAGAAATGATATTTTGAAAGTGCCAAAATAGGCATGATGGGCCAAATGGCCTCATTCTGTGCTGTATTGTATATGATTCTGACATTATAAAGCAATCTAATTTAACTGACAGGGATTAACTGTGCACTTCGTAGAACTGCCAGAATATGCAGTGGTCAAAACTCAGAAATGTTTTGGATAAGACCCAGAGCACAAGTGTCAGAACCAGACTGAACATATCATACTGTAAATCCCACTGAACTTATCATAATTAAACAATACAGCATTTTGTATGCAAACTTCCCCACTAAGCTTTGTAATCTTGATTAATCAGCACTATGTGCTTAATACAGGTCATTGTCCGTGTTGCCCCCCCGGGATTTGAACGTTTTAATCACTGAAATCTTCCAGAGCCAATAGTTGTCAGATATTTCAGCTGGACAATCATCAGTCAAGTTTGCAAATGTACTCAGGATGTGGAAACCTATAGATGGAATCAGCCATGAAAATGGGAAAGTAGATTACGATGTCTCTTTTTCCAGATTACTTAAGACATTTATCCAGCCAAGGATGAACACATTTATTGTTATCCTATTGAGTAATTCAATATTAACCAAATACTATAGGAGTCATTAGTCAATAAAAATTTAACTGTCATCATGAAACATAAATGTATCTTTCCTTATCAGATTCTTCCTGACATGCTACACTTCCATGTCTTACTTATACACTGAATAGGCAGGAATATATTGTTGCTACAGGTTTGATATCACTTCTATGAGATTGTAACACATTTAAATTTGAATGAGCAAATAATTCCTCAAATCTCTAAAGGAAGCTGAAGGTATTTTAAGGACAGATGTGAAAGGTGCAAGAAAGAACTCGGACTCAGGTCAAATTTTGTTTCATAGTTTATCTGTGACGTATCAGAATGTTTTACTGCTAAATATGCTATATAAATGCAAGTTGTTGTTGTTAATGTTGACAACAAAACTCCAAGATACCAAATTATATTACTCAGATTCAACTGTTCGCTTTCCTGTAATAGCATACCTTGAAGATTTGCTAAAAAAAAAATTGTTTGCCATAGAACCACATTTTTTAGTCCAAAGTTTTCTGTAGCGAGTAGTAGGATGGCTTAGACATGAGTAATATTTTGGAAGAGTTAAAATCCAAGTTTGTTCTTGGACACAAGGACATAATTCAGGACTCTCACTTTTGCATAGTTTGCACTAGGGCTAATGAAACATGTGTGACCCAATTGCTGCCATTTTTGTTAGCCTCTACAGCTGAGGCTCTGCCCTGATCCTCCCTCCAGTTCATGGTCTTCCTTTCCCTACTGTAATGTAGACTTTGTGATATAGATGGATATTGAATCTCATTTACTGTAAATTTGAGTTTTTTTGGCATTGGAAGTTAGTAACATTTGTATTTCATATGTGTCTGAGTATTGGAAGTTTTTCTATAGCCATGGTGATTTCTTTTAATATAGTTTTTTTTTCAGGCTTATCTTTAGAACTTTTTTTATGTACGTTGGTAAGGTTTTATGAATGAACAAGGTAATAAAGAAAGTTCAGTATCGAATTTCAGAGGTTTTTCGTTAAGCTTAAGTAAAACACTCACGGCCTGGAGAAAGATTTTTTTTAGTTTTATTTTGAGTCTTCGGCAGTCCTGTAAAGTCCTTGCATGGAGATAATTGTGTGGACTAGTGCTCATGAGAAGGGAAGGATATAGTGGAGCTACATTACTTTAGAATAACAACTTACTAATAGTCCCATACCGGAGATTTTGGGATAAAATCTTGCAGAGTTTACGTAACCCTGAGAGCATTCGAGCTCAGGTGCATCATTGTTAAAGTTACAAGTAATTTAAACTGATTAAGATGTCAGATGAAGGGGTTCTGGTATGTGTACTGTATGAATGGCATTGTTTGGTACGATACAAGGAGTGGCTTTGGCTACTGTGCCATGGGTGTGTTTTGGATGCTATATCAAAGCTGTTGTTTTCAGTTCAATTCATAAAGGAGTGTTTTGGGATCAATGGAATTATATTTTTACTTTTATGTTTAGAAATCTTTTAATTTGTGTTAAAAGTACGTATTTATACTCATATCTTTTGTTAATACACTTCTGTTATATTGTTTAAGCAAAGTCTGCAACATTGTGTGCTTACTTTTAAGGAGAGATCACTTAATTAGACCCGGAGGAAGGGTCACCAGACCCAAAACATTAACTCTGTTTTTTCCTTCACAGATGCTGCCAGCCCTGCTGAGCTTTTCCAGCAACTTTGTTTTTGTCACTTAATTACAAACTGAATCAAAACAAAATATCATCTGTCATCTAGTTTTCATTTTGGGGCTCTGATTTGTCCAGTGATAACACTGGCTGGGATTATAACGCAGTTGTTACACCCTACTTACCATTTCACTGGCCAGTCTTTCTGATAACAGCAGAAGTCCCTTACCTCTGAGATCTGTCAACCTGCCTTATGTAAAAATGGGGGCGACTTCCTGAAGATTGTGCCAGACAGCAGTAAGATGGAATCCATAAGAATAGCAATGGAAATAGTGAGTTTTGCAAATTTCAATCAACATTTAACTGATATGATTTTGTTTTATACTATTAATCTACGTTTAAGACTTTCTTTGCTTTTATTGCTGTTTGCGATTCCACTTATGTGATGTTGATTCCATTTCATTTTGAATTCCCAAATCAGCAGTTAGTTATAGCATTGCTGTGTAACAATTAATTTTAGTTCCAGCTCATTTCCTTTCAGCTCCTGTTATAATTTATTGTTTTTTATTCTCATCCTGACCATCAATTCCACAAATAGTTTCTATTTATACACTTGACTTGCCCTAATATTCCTCAAACACTAGAATTGGCGTAAATGTGAGAAATATGAAAAAAAATTATATTTTGGCAAAAAGGCAGGTGTTAACTTTTACAGAAGATCGACCATTTTTCAAATGCATTCAGTATATACATAGAATATAGATATGAGCATACAAATTAGTAGCAAGAATTGGCCATTTGGCCCCTCCAGGTTGTTCTGTTATTCAATAAGATCATTGCTAATCTCATTGTAGTCTCAGCTGTATAGTCCAGCCTACCCTGCTAACCACTGACTTTCTTTTCGTCAAGAATCTACTACTTTTGCCTTAATGCTATTCAATGACCCCGCCTCCCGTATTCTCAGGGGAACAGAATACCTAAACTCACCACTCACTGAAAGAAAAATATCTTCTCATCGTTGTTTTAAGCGGAAGACCGCCTAATTTCAAACTGTGCCCCTTACTTCTCATATATCTCACAATGGGAACTACTTTTTCAGCACCATGAAGTGAAGTCCCCTCAGGATCTTATATGGCTCAATAAGATTTACATAACCACTTTTTACACATGACATTTTAAAATTTAATGATATTTGCTTGAAACCATAAATGGTCTTGATGTCACCAATAACAACATTAGATTCTAGAGCTGAACAGCTATTATTTGAGATCCGCAATAAGACCATAAGATATAGGAGCAGAAATTAGGCCATTCAGCCCATCAAGTCTGCTCCACTATTCAATCATGGCTGATAAGTTTCTCAAACCCATTCTCCCGCTTTTCCCTCCATAATCTTTGATGCCTTTGACAATCAGGAACCTATCTATCTCTGTCTTAGATTTACCCAATGGCCTGGCCTTCACAGCCTTCTGTGGCAATGAATTCCATAGATTCACAGCTCTTTGGTCAAAGAAGTTTCTCCTCAACTCCATTCTAAAGGGATTTCCTTTTACTCTAAGGCTGTGCCCTTGGTCCAAGTCTCTCCTACCAATGGAAACATCTTCCCAACATCCACTCTGTCCAGACCATGCAGTACTCTGTAAGATTCAATTAGATCCCCCCTCAACCTTCTAACCTCCATCGGGTATAGACCCAGAGTCCTCAAACATTACTTATCTGTTCAGCATTTCATTCCTGGGATCACTCTTGTGAACTTTCTCTGGACCTGCTCCAGGGCCAGTACATCCTTCCTGAGGTATGGGGCCCAAATTGCTCACAATACTCTAAATGTCATCTGACCATATTCTTATCATGCCTCAGCAGTATATCACTGTGTTTATATTCTAGTCCTCTTGAAATAAATGCAAACATTAGATTTGCTTTTCTAACTATCAACTCAAACTGCAAGTTTACCTTAACGGAATCCTGCACTAGGACTCCCAAGACCCTTTGCACTTTACATTTCTGAATTTTCTCTCCATTTGGAAAATAGCCTCTGCCTCTATTCTTCCAACCAAAGCGCATGACCTCACACTTTCCCATGTTGTATTCCATCTGCCCCTTCTTTATCCACTCTCCTAACCTCTCTAAATCCTTCTGGAGCCTCCCTGACTCCTCAATACTACAAATCCCTCCACCTATCGTTGTATCATCTGCAAACTTAGCTAGAATACTCACAGTTCCTTCATTTAAATCATTAATGTATAAAGTGAATAGTTGTGGTCCCAACACCGACTCTTGTGGAACACCACTTGTCACTGGCTGCCATCCTGAGAAGGACTCTTTTATCCCCTCTCTCTGCTTTATGACACAAACAATGAAAGAGGTTTCGTTGAACATAAATTACATATTTGGAAATCTTAATAAAAACTTCAAAATATATTTTTAAAAATAATGTTTACATTCAAATTTGCATCCTAATGCAGCTTGTGCATTTTGTCACTTTCAATTAAAAATTGTGGATATAGCTGGAGCTTGGCAGGATTGGCTGCAATTATATTTCAATTGCACACTTGATAAGTTGAGCAGAAAGTCTGTCCCTTCGTAGATATTTTTCTAAAATGTTACCATATTCTTATTTGGTATTTTTAAATTTGTATTCATGTTCTCTTGCCCTGCCTATTCCCACATTATGCGTTCTTCATTATTTAAAAGGATTTCAACTTTTTATATCTGTAAAAGAGTTTATGTAAGCCTTTTCATCATAGTAACACCATTGTGGGTATATGTTTTCCCAGATTATTGAGTCTGCAATTATCTCACACCAGCAAGTGATTTAGCTACAGTGAGCAAAGGATATCTGGCAAAGTTCATTATAAGAAGTAATCTGCAATCTTACCAGCCGCTAATCGTTTAATCATTTGAGAGTATGGTGGCAAAATTGCTCACTCTCATAACATCACACAGACAACAGTAAGTTTGAAGTGGTCAAGGTATTGGAAGGACCGAACTAGTTATAATTCAGATGGTGTTCACAACAAAATAGCCTTCCTAAGAAATTCTCACCTTGCTTGACTACAGTGCAAAGACAAATCTTGCATCAATTCATACACATTGAGGACAGAGTGAGAGCACAACTCCATCACTACAAGTTGATAATTTATATATACACAAACCTTATACATGCTTCATGAAAAAAAATGCACCTTCTAAAAATTGAAGTGTTCCCAGGCGGAAAGACGTTGATAACTCCTCTCATCCACATCCATATCCCCACTGCTCACCCCAGTGTCTTGTTTGCATGAGTTTGTTCTCAACACAGTTGACCGTAGTTTTACTATTAACATCAACTATTGACATCTCATCTTCCATGTATCTTCTCTACCAACATTATCTCACCCTCTGTCTTTTGCCCTGGGGCACATTTCCCATCTGTTATATTGGTTCTCTGCTTTGCCCTTCCTCAAGAATACAACTTTTACTTCTCCAGTTCCCTTCTGCGCTAAACAACAGTCATATTGACTTAAAACATAACTCAGTTTTTCTCTGTGCACATACTATCAGACCTATTGAGATTCTCTGGTAATTTCTGTTTGTATTGCTAAAAAAAAATGCTATGCCAAAAGATAGTTTGCCTCTGAATTATAAATGATTGGTAACTTGCACAAATGATAAGCCCTTTGCAGTAAGTCCATCACTGTTGGACAAATTGTGATAAAGTGGTAACAATATCTCCTCCTATGCGAAAACACGTAAATTAGATGTTCCATTCGACCATTAATAGTTGACCCTGTGCTGGATTAGACAGGTGCAGGATTGTTTCAGTTATACCGTAAGAATAACAGGAAGCACTCTCTAACAGTGATTTAATGGGCCTGGGAGAGTCATACTTTAAACTCTGCAGTGAAGGTCAATGCTTTTCTTTTCACCACAATTGTTTTTACCCATAAATATTTAAATTTTGCCAAGAGCTACTTAGTTGTTGTATAATAAAAAAAAAGTGCAAAAGGACTATTGTGAAAGATGAGCTAATTTGAATTTTTGGACCAGTTTTGAACCATGCATTATTCTTGTCGTTAACTGCTCCTCTGTTTTATCAGGCTGTTGACACTTTTGGAGCATATGACTTTTGCATGTTCATATATTTCTTTACTTGCACAAGATAGGGTGAGTGTGGAGAGGGAGTGATGGGATAAAGGCTTGGCAATATCTTCATCTTGGAAAGCTGTGCATGTACACTAGAGTCCACGGGTATGGGTCATATGAACTCATGAACGTACACATTTGTCCGTTCTCACATTCTTCCATATACAAGTGATGTGTGATTTCTTTCCTGTCCTGACATCAATGCAATGGCACACAGTTGCTATTTAGTCATATTTGGTTGCATTGGTTGCTGTTATACTGCAGCTGAGGCATCAAGGGTGAAAAGAGACAAAATTCCCCATTCCAGTTCCTACACTCAGCACAAAATGTTAAAAAACTGAGAGTTTTCCACGCTGAGTTTTACTGTATATATTGTGCGGCAGTGATGTGCAGTATAAACAGATCATTATATACTGGCAACGTCAGCATTAATACCATGATAATTATTAGCATATAAAACGACGCTGACAGATTGCTGCAAAATGTTGATTTCAAAGTTTTAATTGCTTCCTCTGCGGCCTTCGGCATCTTGGCTGGTGATTGTTTGACAGTTGTTACAAACTGAAATTCTGTTTGTAGTCCATATTCGCAGTGAGCAATTGGCAACTTGTTTACTTGTTAATAGGATGTTGGTATTGCTAGCCAACCAGCATTTATCCATCGCTAAATTCATGGGCTGCAAGCCTGCAAAGTTGAATGCAAAAAATGCTATGAAAATGGGTATGTTACTGACTTTTCTCTGCAAGCAATTCATGTGGAAACTTGATTTAAATTTGTGCTAAAACAATCAAAGTAACTATAAAACCATATATTTATGCCTGCTTCAGGTTTCTTTATTGCCTCATTATAATCTAGAAATCCCCCTTATTCAATTTGAGATATTTGCCTTTGTTAGGAAAATTTGATGTAATTCAAATGTACACATATGTTTAAAAAGTAACGTGCGTGAATTAATGTCAAGTTTCTCTGTTACGCATGTACAAGTTATTCGCTATATTCAAGCCATTGAGCAAGATTTCTACTAATCACATGAAAATGCACAGCAGTTCCAGAATTTCTGTGCCAAAATAAAGTTGATAGTTTGTCATTCAATGCTGAATAAAATAATCCTGCTTTAAAACATGTCACACAAGATAGCACCAGGTAAAATGT
The DNA here is from genome assembly GCA_024137785.1 of Ginglymostoma cirratum. Lineage (NCBI taxonomy): Eukaryota > Metazoa > Chordata > Chondrichthyes > Orectolobiformes > Ginglymostomatidae > Ginglymostoma > Ginglymostoma cirratum. The sequence continues at coordinate 31,823,470 of JAHRHZ010000025.1, forward strand.
CCTCTTGTTTAATACCTGAAGTGAGATCATGAACACATTCTCATAATTTGCATTTATAAATTCATTCCAATGCGAAGCACAGAGCAACGTAAGATGGCTGATATTGTTAACATTCTTCCTGTCACTAGTTGAAAGCAGGTTCTTTTCTTTCTTCATCTTTAGTCCTTTCTGCTGGGCAAGCTTGCATGAAACTCATTACTTCCCTCTTATTTTTAACATGTATTGAGTCAAGTCTTTAGTACATGTTGTTTCCTCCTCTAGGGACAGCATTCAAGTACATTAGATATTTAATTAAAGGTGGCCAGTTGTAATTCAAGCAATGTCTATCAGGATTTTGTATCACATTATGTGACAAGGCTCTCATTAGCTCTTAAGGCCTTAATGTCTTGACCACACATAATTCATTGGAGCCCAGTACTTGAACTGCTTTCTCACCTGTCATGCAAGAAAACTCATCAATACTAGAAAATTTGAGCATCATCTGCAACCAATGGATTGATAGAGTTTCTAATATTTTCAAAGCAGTGTTTTGGGATTTGTTTATTTCTTTACTTTATCCATGAGATTAGGGCATTGCTGGTTAGACCAGATTTAGTTTCCTATTCTTAAGTACCCTTGAAAGGTCGTGGGCCCTCTTACTGGTCTAAAAGTTCTAGCCCAAATATCAAAGGCCGTCAACTACTTGGATTGGATACTATTCCAGTAAATGTGATACACCTTGATTAATCTGCAAAGCAATAATACATATTCACAATGACATCGGTTCTTGAGATGTTCTAAGCGTTATGATCCATCTCAATTGATCAATCCAAACAAGTCTTTGGAATGCTTGACAAAATCATTTTACCTGTTGTTTTTCAACTTGTTTAAACCTCTTGCTTACTATGGCTGTGTGCCACATAACGTAATATGCATTTTGGTCCATTTAATTGTTTTTAATGAAAAGGCTGTCCTGTTCATAGTTGTACTCTGCTAGAGTCCCAATCTCAGGGCAATGCTTGAATAAGCACAGTCTGTTATATTATCTCCAAAACCTTTATCAATCTCCAATGCTAGAATGAAGGATGTATTTTATGGTTACGCATAATGCACATATTTAACTCACATAGCTCCAGCGGTTTAAAATTAATTTGTGGACTCTGAGCTGACCTTTGCAAATTTGTGTCTGGATCGAATATCCTATCGTGTCTTCTAGTTCTCAAACCCACAAAGCCATTTCTCCTTTAATGCTCATTCTGCCACCACAAGGTAAATTCTGCATATAGGGCGCTGCTGCAACCCATTTACATTCATCAAAAGAAAAGAAAAAGAACTGTTGTCTGATTCAAAGTGATTAATGTAATACAAAAGTAAATAATGCACTGGCTTACAGTAATAAGCCATCTTCCTGAATCACAGCAGTCCATGTGGTATAAGTGCCCCTACAGTGTGGTTATGAAGGGAATTGCAGAATTTTAACTCTATTGATGACCCCTCCCATCACTTCGATTGTGACCAAAATTAGACTGATCCCTGTATGTCAGTAATTGACTGGGTTGTATTTATCTTGGTTTTGTGGATGGGATATATCATATTGCCAGGTAGATACCAGTGATGTAGCTCTATTGGAACAGCTTGGTGAGGTGCATATCTAGTTCTGGAGCACAAGCCTTCATTACAATTGCCATAATGTTGCCAGGACCTATAGACTTTCAAATATTCAGTGTCTTCACCCATTTATTGATATTATGTGGGGTGAATTGAATTGTTCCAAGGCTGTCAGTTCTGATGCTGGAGACTCCCAGGGGAAGGTTATGTATTTCATCCGAGTAGCACTTCTGGTTGAAGAAAGTTGCAGAAACTTCAACTTTATCTTTTGCTGAGGAGGTCTAAGGTCATAGCCTGCAATGAACTATAGAGATCTCCTCCATTCAAGAGAAAGAGCCAATTAGTTGTGTATAGCTTGAGGGTGGCCACTCCACAAGTCTGGGATAGCATAAGAAGGATGGTCATCCATGTGTTACCACAGCAGCACAGGGATTGAACCTACATAGTTGGGATTATTACGCATTGCACTTTCATCAACTAGCCAATTGAGAAAACAATCTTTTCTTTTACTCCAATAGGTTTTAAATAAAGATAGAACACTAATAATAAAGTTTCCAGCTACAGCAACACAAATAATTTTGACCTTTGAAGAAAACAGAGATGCAGATAAATCTTTCTGCTAGTTTCAGCTGATTCTTTCACCTGAATACGTTTTCTCCAAAAGAGTCAACAAGAACATCAGTCTCATCGTCTTAAAAACAAACGTTACTGCTTTGGGAAATAAAACTGATTATAACAGAGGATTAAATGTTCAATCCAGTGATGTCAGGATATGTTTCTCACTTTCTCGGGGGAGAAAAGTCTTCACTCAATACACCAGCCACTACATTCAACACAGCCTAAAATAGAAACATGTATTGCAAAGTTACCGTACGTCCCCTGTTTCCACTTCAGGCAGTATAAAGCTTAAAGTTACTTGCCTTCTTAACCAAACAGACAATGCAGCCACCATTAAGTGCACTGCTGAGTGACCTCAAGCCTGAGCATGAGATGCAACATTATGGAAAGTTAGCATGGGTTAAAACTAGCTTTTGCTGCTTAAAGCCAGTCTGTCATCTCTCAAATATATGTTAATGTGGCTGGAGCAGATGGTTGTCAGTCTGCAACTGATTAAGGCTTGGGGAAGGCACAGGAATGCCACACCATAACAAGGCATAGGCTTCAAGATCCTCCAACACTGTGCTAGAGACTTTGGTGCTTAATGTGGAGAGTAGGAGAGACGTCATTTATCCATGGAGGACAGGAGACCTTCCAGACAAATTTTAGAAAGTAAGTGGAAGAAGACAGCCAAGGTTTTCTGTTCCAGAAGTCTCACGCTGAAGACCAAGATGGAATGCCACAAGAAGTTTAATGACCTCACATGAGTAGTTAAGGTCAGTGAATACATCTTCAAACTCCATATTCCACTAAAAGAATTGCGGATCCTGTAAATCAGAAAGAAAAACAGAAATTGCTGGAAAAGCTTAACAGATCTGGCAGCATCTGTGAAGGGAAATCAGAGTTAAAGTTTCCAGAGACCCTTCCTCAGAACGGTGGAATTCTGAGGAAGGGTCACCAGACCTGAAACGTTAACCCTGATTTCTCTTCACAGATGCTGCCAGACCTGCTGAGCTTTTCCAGCAACTTCTGTTTTTTGTTCCATATTCCACCAACTGCTTGTTAAAGTTAAACACTGATGAATGCATCTGCCAATAATTTTTGGCAATCGTGATTCATATCTGACACTCACATGCTTTGTCACAACACTCTTAGTACAATTGCAAACAGCACAGACTTTGAAATATTGACAGCTATTCAAACATAACCCAAATAGATTGCACCAGATTCAGAGATACACATTCTACCCTCTTGCAGTTCAAACTGGTGCAAAGCAGAAGGCAACAGCATCTAATTATTTGTGATTGGGCAAAGCTCCATGTGTTTTTGTTAATGGAGCGAACAGTGGTTTTCATCATTGTTGCAGACATTGCTGAAGCTGGGGCTAATGGCAGGTCTGCGTCCGTTGAATCGTTCTCCTTACCTATGATTTCTCTGATTTACTAGTGCCCTCCAACCTCACCCTACCCCTCACCACAATTCCATACTTATGCCTTTCTCCTTTCAGGTGCCCATAAACTATCAGAACAGTGGCCAGGCTGGGAACATTTCTGTATCCTTGTCCCACATTGTGTTCGTGTTTGACCCCTGATGCAACTTTCAAAATGATTGTTAGTCAGAAGAAGAGTTAGCATCCTTAACTGTATGGCAGACAGATGTTTGTGTCTAAGAAACCAAAGGGAGGATATTCTTCATGAACAAATCGGAAACCCCTTCAATGAAGGTGGGAGTTGTTGAAATAGACCAGAAGGCATGAGGTTGTGTCCCTTCCTGGTCTCCCAGAGACAAATTAGGTAAGACAGAGTGTTCGGGCCTTTGGATGTCAGGGAGAGCCTCCCATATTCAGAGAGACTGCTGCCATTGTGGCCATTTTTTAGAGAAGCTGATTCCAAACAGATTGGAGCCTTTGGCTCCACTATCTACCTACCCCACCAATGGGAGGCTGTCAAGGATTCTTGAGGCTAAATTGGTTATTTGCAGCAATCGAATGGGGTGCCACCTCTTCCAAAATTGTTAAGAGGCTGGACAAAGAAGGAAAGCTAGCAGCAAAAACTGAAGTTACTGGAAAAGCTGAGCAGGTCTGGCAGCATCTGTGAAGAGAAATCAGAGTTTCCGGTCTAGTGGCCGTTCCTCAGAAGGAAAGCTAGCCTTCACTTGGTAATGGGGAATTATGATCTCACCCACCACTAGTCTTGTCTCACCTGCTGAGGAAAATTCAATCCTAAAATGCAATTAGATCAGATTACTACCACTATGAGTAAACTCAAGCTCTTTAAATGCTAGCACTCCTATGGACTGCTCAAGTTCAACCAGAGCCAGGAGCAGAACTGGGGTTCCTGATTTCTTTTCCATTTCCTATTGACCTTGAGCAGTCCCTGTGAGTCCTGGGTTTAAACAGCAATATTTTGCTCTTGGGAGTTTCACTGAGACTTCCAATTTCCGTTCCTGGCCCACATTCTTGGCCTCAACCCTGACCTAAACACAACAGACCGAACCTGGATGCAAGCACTGAGTGAGGGTGTAGATGCAGCCCCAGGCCCAAATTACTGGGGCCAGAGTTAACCCTTTGTCCTGGGCTACGAGGCCAACTGCCATGATTTCCAATGCCGTTTCATTCAAAAATCCAGAGCAATTAGCTAGTTCTGCCTCAATCACTGAGCTAGTATTGAATAGGAGCATAAGAAGAAACAAAGATCATAATGGAATGCACAAAATTGATAACTGACATTTAGGTGTAGTGTTATATGGTTTAGTTTAGAAATTTAGCTTGGTGAACATATTTTATTTTAATTTTTAAAATAGATTTGTATTTCTCACATTGTGGCCAAACAGACACTGATGATCAGTAACAGAGGGAAGAATGATCTGGGTTGTAGTGAATTAGGCTATAGGGTTATGTTTAATGTTGTTGTGATAATAGCCAGAAATAGGCTATGTTAGTTCCCTTGTCCCTTCCTCCATATCCTCCTCCTCTTCCCCTTCCTCTCCAGCTGCTCACCTGCAGGGCTGATGGCACATGGGATGTGAAACAAGTAAGATTCTGAGAGAGGTGACAGGATAGAGGCTGAGAGGATGTTCATCCTCATGGGCGAGTCTAAAACTAGGAAGCATAGCTTCAAAATAAGGGGCTTCCCATTTAAGAAACAGATGAGGGGGTTCTTGTGTTTGGATGTCTCTTTTCCACCAATCAATTGAATGTTATCAGCTTCAATGGACATAATAATGGTTGTAGTAGACAGATTTTCACAGAGTTATGAGGATCAATTAAGAAATTGGAATTAAGGTCTTAATGACTGATGGAGCAGGCTTAAAGGGTTGAATGGCCTACATCTGCTTTTATTTCTTATGCTCTTATTTTGTTCAAGATATTGAGGTTATGTTGAATTCAACTGTCGTAATAAATTCTGATGCTGTTCTGCCAAGTACTTCAGAGCAGCCCAGGCACGGAGATGTTATTTAAACGTCCCCCAGTGGTCTACGTTATCACAGTGTGGTGTTTGTTGCATTGACCAAAGAGAATCATGAGCCATATTGTCAAAGATTAGCCCTTGTTGCTCAGTAGATACTGTCTGGCGTGTCATTGTTTTTTGTGGGATAATGGGTCTTCATAGGATGAAGGCATCATGACCACTCCCAGTCATCAGATGATAATCTTCATGGTAAATGGTAAATGATGAATGTAATTGCTTTCAGTTGGGATGCATTTCGAAGTTAACATATTCCATTGCAAAGCAATATGTATGTAGTCAGTGACACCTTGTTTCATGCTAGCAATCCTCATCTGCCCTGCCAAGAGACAATGAAATGTATTGAACTCTCTTGGAATTCAGACTCCTGGATATCTTCCTTATGCAACAATGGTTGGTAAACTGTAAGATATTGAAGATATTGGCTACACCAGTCAGGAAGGAAACAGCACAGTGTAAGGGTGGCACAGTGGCTCAGTGGTTAGCACTGCTGCCTCATAGCAGCAGGGACCTGGGTTTGATTCCACCCTTGGATGACTGTCTGTGTGGAGTTTGTACATTCTCCCCGTGTCTGCGTGGGTTTCCTCCCACAGTCCATAGGTGGATTGGCCATGCTAAATTGTTGACAGTGCCCAGGATGTTTAGGTGAGGTGTGTTAGACATGGGAAATGCAGGGGTGGGGGAATGGGTGTGGGTAGGATGCTCTTTGGAGGGGCAGTGTGGACCTGTTAGGCCAAATGGTCTGTTTCAACACTGTAGGGATTCTATTCTATGAGCACATAAAAACTCCTGGTTAAAGTCATCTTCACAGTCACTGACAATCTAGTCCTCACCCTGATATGAAAGTTCGGTAGTGACTGCAGCAGAAGACAAATTAGGATGGTCTATAGTTAATAACAAATGACATCCACATTGTTCTACTATCAGGTGCAGGTCAGAAAATCGCCCCTTCAACAGCCTGGACAGATATGGCCTCCAGTTTAGTAGCCTTCTCCTCCTCTCTCTTCCAGCAGATTGTCCATTTGTTTATCCACTTTGCTCATTCTCCCTGTTAGAATGTAGTCTAAGGGGATGCCTCCTGCTGAAACGATACCTGGGAAAAGTTATCTCGTTCAGAAGCTTGAAGTCAGGACGTTATCTTTTTTGTGTGTGTCAGGCTATTCCTTGTGGGTTTCAGCAACATTAAGAATGTATCCACCCAGTGCTTATTCAATCATGTCTAAAAGGAATCAATCAGCACGGGACCAGAAAGTAACTGATAACGACTTTAAATCGGGCAAAATGTATGGGCAAGGTGACAAGTTAGGCAGTGGTAGTGAAGTTTCCTTTTAGCTGTTGAGTACCAATATTCTCAATAAAATGTCTTCTAGAGTAGCTAGCACCAAAATTGCATGTATAGGTGATGGACACTATTTTGGAAGTAAAATGGCCTTTGTGACATTGAACAATCAAGGCACAGAGGAAGAAAATTTTACAGCCCTGGAGTCTATAGATATGAAAGAGCACAATTTTATCCTCAAAAACAAAATCTTCAATGTGTTTTATTTTTATAGCAACCACATCATTTGCCTCCGAAGCACAAACTTTGCATTAATTTTATACTTAATGTCCTCTGGTGACATAGGTACAAATTGGCAAGTATATCACATTATCTGGTGTCAATCCACAGATAAACTAGAACAAGGGTTTCAGTGATTTTTTGTTTTTATTCCAGAAGATGGACTTTAAAAAAAAATCAGAACTGACAAAAGAGAGGCTTGTGGCAGCCCTCGGCTGAAGTGAAGGTGAGATCCTGTTGCAGGTTCAAAGAAGCATTCTATTGACACTTAATTATTTTTTACAGACACAATGGGCAGCTCACCAAGAATCTCAAGAATAAGCAGCAGAATCATGGGGTTTTACAGGAGAAAAGTAGCCACTTTGCCTCTCCGGTTGCTCTCAATCTGAGCTACCCAGTCAGTTTCACTTCCCTTCCCTTTCAAAGACTTATTTTCAATTATGAATCCACTTTGTTTCTAAAAAAAAACTATCATGGATCCTAGATCATCATAGAATTCCTACAGTATGGAGGCAGGCCCTTCAGCCCAACAAGTCCACACTGACCCTCAGAGCATCCCACCCAGAAAGGGTGATCACTTTGATGTAATTGCACTCTTGCCCCCGTCCAACCCCCACACCACCTCCCCCCCACCCCACCCCAATAGCCAGCAGAAAATTGAGGTTCAAATACATAGGGAGATCGCAGATAGGTTTGTAATATTAGGGGATTTTAACTTCCATGCATAGATAGGGAATCCTATAGTCTTCAGGGTTTGGATGAGGAGGAATTTGTTAAGATTGTTTAAGAAAACTTTCTTAATCAATATGTAGATTACCGTACCAGAGAAGGGGTAAGGAAATAAGGCAGGGCCAGTGATTGAAGTGTTAGTGGGGGGGCACTTTGGGACTAGAGATCATAATTTTATTAGCTTTAGAATAGTTATGGAAAAGGCCTGGTCCACGAATAAAAGTTCTAAATTGGGGCAAGGCCTACTTCAAAGGTATCAGATAGGAACTTTCAAAAAGTTGATTGGGAGAATCTATTCACAGTTAAAGGGACGTCTGGCAGGTGGGAGCCTTTCAAAAGCAAGATAGTGAGAATTCAGAGATAGCATGTTCTTGTTTGTGTGAAGGGCAAGGCTGGCAGGAGTAGGGAACACTAGTTGGGTGACTAGAGATATTGAGGCTCTGATCAAGAGAAAGAAGGATGCATATGTCAGGTATAGACAGATGGGATCAAGTGAATCCCTTTGGCAGCATAGCCGGTGTAGGAGTATACTTAAAAGGGAAATCAGGAGGGCAAAAAGGGGACATGAGATAGCTTTGGCAGATAAGCTAAAGGAGAATCCAAAGAGAATCTACATGTATATTAAGGGCAAGAGAGTAACTAGGGAGAGAATACAGCCCCTTAAAGATCAGCGAGGCCATCTCTGTGTGGAACCACAGGAGATGGGTGAATACCTTAATGAATATTTTGTGTCAGTATTTACTGAGGAGAAAGACTTGGAAGCCAGGGAACTTAGGGAAATAAACAGTGATGTCTTGAACGAGACCACGTTACAGAAGAGGAGGTGCTGGAGGTCTTAAAATGCATAAAAGTAGATAAATCCCTAGGACTTGATCAAGTGTATCCCAGGACATTGTGGGAAGCTGGGGACGAAACTGAGAGGCCTGTAGCAGATATTCTTGTGTCATCAACAGCCATGGTTGAGGTGCCGGAAGACTGGAGGGTGGCTAATGTCATGCCGTTATTTAAGAAAGGCTGCAAGGAAAAGCCATGGAACTACAGACCGGTGAGCCTGATGTTATTGGTGGGTAAATTGTTGGAGGGGATTTTGAGAGACAAGATCTTTATGAATTTGGAAAGGCAAGGTCTGATTAGGGATAGTCAGCATGGCTTTGTGCATGGGAAACTGCATCTCACAAAATTGATTGAATTTTTTGAAGAAGTGACAAGGAAGATAGATGAAGGCAGAGCAATGGACACTGCCTATATGGACTTTAGCAAGGCCTTCGACAAGGTTCTGCATGATGGGCTGGTTAGTGAGGTTAGAACACATGGGATCCAGGGAGAGTTAGCCAATTGGATACAAAATTGGCTTGCTGGAGGGAAACAGAGGGTTGTGGTAGAGGGTTGTTTATAAGACTGAAGGCTGGTGACCAGCAGTGTGCTACAAGGTTTGGTGCTGGGTGTTCCTCATTGATATAAAGGATGTGAATGGAAATATAGGAGGCATAGTTAGTAATTTTTCAGATGACACCAAAATTGGCGGTATAGTGAACCGTGAAGAAGGTTATCTAAGAGTACAATGGGATCTTGATCAACTGGTCCAGTGGGTCAAGGGGTAAAAGAGAGAGTTTAATTCAGATAGGCATACAGTCGCGCAGAATGGAAACAGACACTTATTGTGGTTTCTAAAATCATAAAGGGCTAGATAAGGTGGATAGCAAAGGTCTTTTGCCTAGGGTAGGGTAATTCAAAACTATAGGGCATAATTTTAAGGCGAAAGGAGAAAGGTATAAAGGGGATCTGAGCAGCAACATTTTCGCACAAAGGGTGGTTCATATGTGGAATGAACTGCCAGAGTAAATGGTAGATGCAGGTACAATTACAGCACTTAAGAAACATTTGGACAGGTACATGGATAAGGAAGGTTTAAAGAGATATAGGCCGAATGCAGGCAAATGGGACTAGTTTAGTTTGAGTAACCCGGTCAGCATGGATGAGTTCAGCTGAAGGGTCTATTTCCATGCTGTATGAATCTTTGACTGTATATGCAATACAGGTCTGGGCTGAACCCTTATTTGACGTGTGATCACCTTGACCTTTTTGCATTCCATCAGGCATTGCTTGCAGAAACTTTTTAGCCAATTTTATGTTGGGCCTATTTGCTTTAGGCCATTGACTCCCTTGGTTACAACAAAGACTCAAACAAACAAAATCAATCAAATTTATCCAAATGACATATTTTAAAAACAGCACACTATCACCCATGCCACCAAAGTGTCCTCAAAACGTTTTGTTCTTTCTTTTCTCTCCACTACATCTTTGTGTTGACCCTGGTTCTACAGCTGGGGTAGAGGATGCCTGCTCGGCAGTGAAGCGAGTTGGTCTTGAAGGGTTAGGCTGGGTGATGAAGGAGGTGTTTGTGTCTGGGTGTCCCAGATGTACCAAGGGTCTTCTTGCCAGAAGGAAGTGGACCCTTATCAGTTTTAAATTCCAAGGGATGGAGGGCAGCAGGTAGTGTGGAGGTAGAGGGTCCAGACACCTCTGAAGTTTTCTGAGATGTATTTTGCTCTGGACACCCTCACTGTCTGTTCTATTCATTTTTCTTCCCCTTTTTGTCAACACTGTTAAAAAGATATCTTCCTGCCCTAACCAGTTCTGAAGGAGAGTCATATTGTACGCCATCTTTCTCTCTCTCCACTAACACTACCAGACTTGTTGAGTTTCTCCAGCATTTGCTCTTTCTCCTTCAGGCTTCTGTGGGGCCTACATGCAGTTATTCTTCTGACAGGGGACATCTTGTCACTGCCCTGTCTCCCTTTGAGGAAGAGGCACCTTGAGTACGTCCCAGCTTCCCCACCCCCAGTTCCAATGTCTTTGGTCCAGAAGACCAATGGCTGGTATGATAGAGTATGTGCCCTGAGCAGACCCTGAGGGTGGTGTGGTATTTACTCAGTTGCTGGGATATGAGTATCTCAGCATCCTCACAGGATAAGTCCCAGTCTTCTCCTGTAAGAGGCAGAATCCCTTGATAATGTGTTAGGATCCGGGTTTAGGAGCCTGGCCCTACTGTGGGCTGTCTTTCTTGGAATGAGAGTAAAGGAGGGATCAAGTGAAATGAAAGTAGCTGGCATAGCTGTTACTGCTGGATCACATGGTTGAACGTTGTTGTTGATGTGCACTGAGCAAGTGAATGGGTGCACAGAGGCTGCTCGGGGTTAATGGTCTGGATGGTTGGGGCAAAACAAGAGTGATAGAAGGAAAAAGTTGTAGATAATTGTGACAGCAGCAAGCCAAGCACCATCATGGGAGCTACATGGAGGAGCAGAGACAGAGTGAATGTGAACTAGAAGAGAGACCATTGTAGCATCTACTCTGGCACAGTGAAGAAGGTCATTGACTTTTAGCAGCACTGCTGACCATTCCTCGGACTGTGGAGATGGTCGTGCCCTGAGTGGTAACCTTGGACCAGGCTGCCAGGCTGTGGTGGCATGGTCTTTCCCTTCATTTCCCCTGTTAAGAGATTGCCCCTTCTCTGGACACAACCCTTCTCACCAGTCCATGCCTGAGAATTGTGGTGTCATTTTCCCCTACCTAGAAATCTTCTGCATGTCCATTCCTAAGCAGGGCAGCTTCAGAATGCCAGTGCATCTCTGGGTACACAATTGCATTTTAAATACATTCAAGTGCCAGGAAAACTGGTCTTTTGGTGGATGAGTTGGAGGGCTAGGGAGATAAAGTTGGGAGAGTGGGACCAGCTGGGTAGCTCTTACAGGAGCCAGTAGAAATACAATGGGTTGAATGGCCTCCTTCTGGATTGTAAAGTTCTAAGATTCTATAACCAAAGAGTGATGAGGTTTCCAGAAACAGAGGGTCGTAAGATGGGGCCGGATTCAGGTGAGAAGGGTACTGTACTGGGTGGATAGTTGATTAGGCAGGTTTGGTAAAATGTGGCAAGAGATCTCACTGAACCCTCTAAAAATCTCGACACTTAATAAAAAAAACCTGTAAAATTCTGCCCAGAATGTCAACAATCTTTCTTCCAAATGTCAATCCCACAAAGGAGCAAGCTGCCAAAGAAAATAGTTACAGCCCCATGATTCAAGACTAACCATTTGATTATTTCCATTTATATGTTTTTCATTATCAGGATTGCTATCACATCAGGTCATGTCTGGTTTAATGAGAGCTAGCTGTGTACAATATTGCCAGATTTCAGATAGCAATCTATGATACGAACATAACTAAAGCAATACAGAAGGGAGACCAGGACTGCTGTGTGGAAGACCTCAGTGCGTTTCTACTTTTTCTATATTGTTGTGGATAAGGAGTGTATCAGAGGCCGGTATCCCATCACCAAGTCACCCTTTATTTACATGTGGAGAATCCTTGACACTGATCCAGCCCCCTCAAAGCCAGCTCTCAAAGTGAATAGGATATCTGACTCTCCTGTTTATTTCTTTTTTAAACATAGTCTTGTTTATATCTGTCAGCCAAGTCTCCCTGATTGGATCAGGCTAATAGCTCCAAACCAGGAGCTCATATTCTATGAGGTCCACCTGGCTGAATTCATCATAATCACTACATCTCTCCCTCTCTGGGCCTGAGGACATAGGCTGGTGTTTTTATTTGTTGCTCCTCCTGGGGCTTTGAACAGCAAGGTCAGGTTCCTCTGACACTGCCTCTGATACGCACGGCGTGCAATGCACAGTAACTTGCCTCATGTGCCCAGAGCGTCTCAGAAGAAATTCATTCTCTTCTTCAGGCAGCAAAGGCATCGAGGTGGCGACACCCGCAGTGTCCATCTCAGAATCTGATATATCTTCAACACTTGATGGAGAGGGAGAACTATTGGGCTCCAGAACAATTGGAAAGGCTAGTGAGGAGCTGGGCACATTTTGCTCCCACAATTTTTGTGAGTTTGCAGTCTTCACATGGTCCACATGTTTGTTCAGGACCATCACACCTACTCGAAATTTATACATTACTGGACCTGACCTCCAACTGACCATGCCTCTTACTCAGGGACATTTGCATGGTTCCTACACCAAACTTCATCCCCTGAAGTACATTGTCTCTCTCTCTCTCTCTTGATGCAGTCTTGTGTCTGGCATTGGCACTCCTGATGCCATTTCACCCTACCACCCTAATCTGGGAGGATCAGATTTAACCTGGTATGGAGTCTTCTCCCCATTAATGGTTTTTCTATCATGGTCCCCATTTTTGACAAATGAATGCTATGAACATCCAGCCACTTTGAAGTGGGTGCCTACAATGATTCAGAACACTGAACCAATGAAAGGACCTCCGTAACTGAGGCGAGAGTTGACCTGGTCATTCTCACGAATGTGGGGGAAACTGTTGGCGGTAATTTTTGTCCTTGTTTGCACTTTGGGCACTGCCCCATCAACGAGGCTATGTCAGCATCCAACCCTGGCCACCAGACATAACTTCTCACCAACATCTTCATTTTGGAAACCCCTGAATGACCATGGTAGAGTTCAGCCAGTATCTGGTGGTGACCTTTGCTCAGGACAATCATTCTTGCTCCCCGTAATAATATGTTGCCCTCTACTTGTGATCTGATCTCTCTGGATCTAAAAAGGTTTCAGTTCTGGTTTTGACAGCCCTTTGGTTTCCCCCATCACTACCAGCTATCTCAGATTTACCAGGACTGGATCTTTCTGTATTCATAGCCTGATATTGTCAGCTGCGACTGGAAGTGTGTCCAGAAAATTTAGAACCATCACAGACTCTTCGAGTGGCAGTACCACTGGTGGTATATCTACCAGTGGGAGGTGGCTCAGTGCATCTGCATTTACTACTTGGCCTCTCAGATGGTGTTCCAACTTGTAATTATATGCACTTAGTATTCGAGCCAATCGCTGAATTCGGCCTGAAGGTTGGGTGGCACTGGCTTGTCCTCTTTAAGCAGACCTAGCAGGGGCTTGTGGTCATTTATTGTTACAAATTTACATCCATAAAGGTATTGGAGGAATTTCCTGACTCCAAATATGACAGCCAAACCTTCCTCCTCTGTCTGGGTGTGTTTACCCTCTACGTTAGCCAAAGTTATGGATGCATATGCTACCAGGCATTCATCTCCATTGAGCCACCACTGAGCTAATACTACCACAATGCCATATGGGAGCACTTCGCATATCTACACCAGATCTTGCATGGGATCATAGTGTGCCACACCTTAGGGGATAATAGGATGATTGCTGTTTCACTTCACTTCACTATTGGCTACTTGTCCATTTCCAAGGCTGACTCTCTTTTAAGATGCAAAGGTGTCAGGATAGATGCCAGGTTATGTATGAACTTTCCATAATAACTCACCAGCCCAAGGAAAGACCTAAGTTTCAGGACAGATGTGGGAGCCGGAGCACCTTTGATTGCCTTCACTTTATCTTCCAATGGGTGTAACTCAATCGTGTCGACTCTGTAGCCCAAGTAGGTCACTTAGGGTGCCTGGAACACATGTCTTTCCTTTCCACAGTGAACGTCCGCCTGAGAGTTAACATTTCGGGTTCAGTGACCTTTCTGAAGGAGGGTTCTGAGGAAGAATCACTTGACCCGAAATGTTAACTCGGATTTCTCTCCATAGAGCAGAGCTGAGCTGAGCTTTTCCAGCAACTCCTGTTTTCGTTTCTGATTTACAGCATCTGCACTTCATTCAGTTTGTATTCATTTGGTGTTTGTTCCAATGTTGATAATTAAAAGGGTAAAATTCAATTTAATAGCCACCATAATCTGCATGCTTGAAGGCATAACTTGATACTATGTGCGTGTTGATATGTAATTCTTGCTGAGAATTGCAAAGCAACTGATAGTAGCTTAAAATGGGGCGTGTAGCTCACCAAAAGCTTACAATAACCTGTTAGCACTGCTATTTCCCCCAGGTGGCTGCAGTTCTTCATTATCTGCTGCAGGAAGGAAGACAAAGGAAGTCTTACAATCTCCAACTATGACTGACTTCAGCAGCCTGCCAAAAATGTCGATGGAAATGGGAGAAGATGAGATGGACAACCACCTGGATTAAAGTGAGATCAACAGGAAACCTTCTTTCTTTTTGTTGGGCAGCCGCAACAGGGGAGTTCAGTTGGATTATGTGGGCACGAGGAATGAACACATGCAACCTGAGGAAATGAACAGAAAAGAGAGGCAGCTGCTTTCTGAATAATAGAAGTGCTAAAACAGTCCTGAGTCTCATTACCTGCATTTCTTAATGATCTCCCATCTGTTTCCTGTTTTTATTCAAGTAAATATACCAGGTTTGGTTGTTCCAAACATTAGCCAGTATCATAAGGTAGCTGTATTTTAAAACTATCCGAAGTTATTATTGACACCGTTTTCTTTGATAAGTTCTGGTTTATTGTCTGTTTTTTTGTGGTTGCAGAGAAAGAAATATACATAACCTAAGTGCATCTAAACTTCAAAGTGCCTGCAGCATTAAATGCTAGTAGCATGTAGCTCAGCACTAGATCTAATATTGAGTGGCTGCACAGTTTAGCAGGGAGCCCAAGTTCAAAAAAAGCTTGGACCACGTAAATTCGGCCTGCTTATTTCTCAAAGAGGAGGTGTATCCTGGTTGTAACTGGTGTTGGAAGTGACTGGGAAAGACGGTCTGGCCTGACAGGCGTATTAATATGGTGCAAAATGGCATCACACCAAAGTTCTCAGACATAGCACTGGAGATTTTGGTGCAGGATGTGAACAGGAGGACAGAGTTTCTCTATTCACAAGATGCCAGGAGAACCCACTCAACACCCTGACAAAGAAGGAGTGGGTAATAAGAGTAGATATTCATGGCAAATGTCAGCGTTTAAGCCCCACAGTTCTGCAGCAAACAGTTCAAACCTTCACACAAGCATTCAAGGTGAGTGCACGCCATATCCTTACAAATGAAGAATTGACTTTCTTCCCTATTGCTGGGCATTTCTCTGGACCGTTACCATAACACTGACCTGACTGGCAGGATCTGGTTCCATGGTCTCCTCTGCTGGAAGTGGGAAAGATGACAGCCTTCCACTGCATCACCCCATAACCTAGGAGCACCAGGTTCCTGCCTTCAAAGCGGGGCACCAATTTTCCTCTGCCTAATATGTCCAGGGCATTTGATATGAACCATGCAGGGCAGATCTGGACTGACTATACTTACCTGGTGTCCAACTGAGTTTTAAACATGGCAATGGCACTAGGAATCCCAGAATGTCCCAGCAGTGAGTGTGACAAGTAGGGCAACGAAGTGGCATGCTGAATAGGTAATGAGGTGAGTTTGGGAAGATAACATGAGAAATCACATTAGGCCTAAGAGAGAGGAAACTTCCTTAGAACTCAAGAAAATTGACAGTTGGTTTGGAATAGTTCTAACATTGTGTCAAAGATGACACTGTCACAGTCAGGAACAAAGTGATGTTTCAGTGTGGGACTGTTATAAGTGGAAGATTAGGTCATCTTCACTGAAACTACAGTCAGATGAGATGATCACAGGCAGTCTAGTTATAAAGGGGACCTATTATTTAGCCTTCCCTTCATCCTGCAGCTCATCTTCTTCACCCTCAGGTGCTCACAGTATACCTGGCGACATGGACTCTGATTTCATGATGGTGACAAGGCTGAACAGGATACTATAAGCCATGATAAATCATGACTCACACCCCAACACGTATGCATTGCCCTCAAGTTTAGTTCAGGCAGTGGAAAGTTTGTTAAGGTCTGCTAACGGTCTGCTTCCTCATGTTTTGTGTGGCAACAGATCTCTCACGATACGCATGTCACCCAAATGTGGTTCTGCTGTGCATTGGAAACGTGTACCAGATGGATCAGCAGAGACCTCACAAATTCCAACAGCCACAGAATAACATCCCACATCTATCCGATTTGGCGTGAAGGCTCAAATACTGATGGTATAACAGACTGCAGAACAAAAGGATTATGAGTACAGCTAGAATAGTAGGCATTCACTTAAGTGAGGTACTGGATATGGTTCCACAAGCACCCCAGATGTCCGCCTTTTTCAAACAACACATTTTACCCCCTCTCTCATCCAGACTGCCCTCCACCGCATCTCCTCTATTCCCCACTCCACAGCTCTAAACCACCACCCCACCAAATATAATAAAGATAGAGTCCCTCTCGTCCTCAGTTTCCACCCCACCAGCCTCTGCATCCAAACACATCTGTCAACTCCAATTAGACCCCACCGCCCGAAACATCGACCACTCCCCACCCCTCTCTGCCTTCCACAAGGACCATTCCCTTCGCCAATCCTTATTTCGTACCACACTCCCCACCAACAACTCCAACTCCCCCCACCCCGCGGTACCTTCCTCTGTAACCAAAATAGATGCAACACCTGCCCACACACCATCTCCCTCATCTCTATTCAGGGCCCTAACAGTCCTTCCAGGTGAGCCAGAGTTTGACCTACATCTGTATCCAGCGCTCCCGATGTGGTCTTCTTTACGTTGGTGAGACCAAACGTAGTCTGGGTGGCTATTTCGCTGAGCATCTTCACCTGGCCTGTATTAGCCAGCCTAACATCCCAGTTACCGCCCATTTTAACTTCATCCCCACTCCCCCTCCAACGTGTCCATCCTCATCCTCCTCCAGTGTCACAGCGATTCACAACGCAAATTTGAGGAACAATACCTTATCTTCCGCCTGGGCACCCGACAGCCTGGAGGACTCAACATTAAGTTCTCTAATTTCAAATAACTTTCCCATCCATCCACTGCCTCCTTTTATACCCCCACATCCTCCCTTCCATTCCACCTCTGACAGTCCCTTCCAGCCACCAACCAAAATAATCCCTTCCCTCAACCAACCAGGTGGTACCTACTACCAGTGTCCACCCATCAGCATCATTCTGCTACCCTCTGACCCCCTTGCCGCCCTCTCTTTATTTGCAGCTCCCTTGACCCCTGAATCCAGTCCAGGAGAAGGGTAATACCCAAAAGGTTGACTTCTTCTTTCCTCCAGATGCTGCCTGGCTTGCTGTGTTCTTCCAGCCTCCTGTTTGTCTACCATGATTCCACAACAACTGCACCTTGAGTGACTTAAACCATTTGCAATTGTCACCTATCTCAGCACTGAGATGCGGCAGTCATTTAGCCACAAGTGTGCAATCAGTGGTCTGCACCAGTGGTCTAGCCAAGCAAACTGGTGAAGCCATTTTCCTGCTCCAGCTGCACCTAGCGAGAATGTGACATACTACCTTGTCTTTGCATAAAGACCTTCAAATGCCTTCTTAAATGGAAAGCAAACAGTGAGACATGAGAAATGATAACTGTACCATCCTGGCCAGGTCCTGCTGTAAGTTGTTTGGGATAATGTTCACTTTCACAGCCACAGGCAATGCTATTCTTGTCTTGGGCTCTGAGGCTATAGACATTTTATTAAAATGGAGATGTTGTACGCACTTTGCTTTAGGTTGAGGAAATACTCCACGAATATATCTTGTTATTGTATAGCCTCCTGCTGACAGCCCATCTGTCCCTCATCTTTCACTACATTGTCTCTGTTCAATGTCCCTGTCATACTGCAGGCCAAATGGATGGCAATTCCACGACTGGAACCAAAGTGGTCTGACCAAAACTCTTAAAGTCACAACTAAAGTCCACCTCACGTGCCAGACCATTCCCTGGAGATATCACCGAATTTAAACAACAGCAGAATACTTACAACACTCCAACGAAGCGCCAATAGGAATCGATCAGAAAGTAACATGGAAGGAGGCCTCAGTTCCACACTGACAGTCTGAGTGATCCATCCCAAAATCCTGTTTGTTTTGGCCTTTTGATGATGTATTCTAACTTTCAGCAATGATCACTGCCCAAGTCTCTCTCCTTGTTACCTTTCACCTAACACCGAGTCATCAGTTAAGGTAGAGCCAAACTCTTTGTATATACATGCCGAAACACACATGGTATTTACCAGTCCATTGTACACTTCCTCATTCTTTACAAATGTAATCTTAAAATCCTGACATTGCTGCAAGATGCATTAACATATGTGAATTTCTCAATTGTATCATTTACAGTTTCTCCCAAGTGTTAATTAACAAAACGGAATCCAACCTTATAACCTGGGATTCCTCCCTGCTGAAGACACCTCAGTCAGCAGCATGACTATTTAAAACTATCTATTGTCTACAGACAGTAATCTATTTCACAATATGTCTTTGGTGCTCTAGATTGTAATAGTACCGGACAAGTCCATAAGTGGTATTTTATTGAAAGCTTTTTGGTCATCTGTGGGCCTGGGTGACCTACCGTTTCAGTTTATACTGAATCATTGAGGACATACAGAAAAATCCTAAAATAAGTGATTGCGACATCTATGTAAGAAGCCATCGGCTTAGCTGAAAACTCCTCGACATCAAGCTTGTCTTTCTGTGGACAGTGAGAGGAAAAGAAGTGATTCTCAAAGCTTTCAGGTCTTCCTCCAAACAGACCACATTAGTTCTGACAGCTTCCTTTTGTATCTCTTGACTGAATTAATTGGTCATATCGACGTCTTCAAATTCCAGTTGAAAAAAAAGTTCTTGTGAAATGTCAATGAGCTGACATGTTGTTTGAAAGCTGATGTTTAGCCATATGTGGTACTTGACTGAGTACAAGCGCAGACTGGTGTGTCAGTGTTGCCATGGAACCTGGCTGCACTGCATGGTTGCACCTCTTAACACAGCTTTTAAAAGAAAAACTCCACTTTCAGTTCAATTATCCTGGCCCAAATTCTGCTGACAGAATAGCTTATGTGTTTTATTCATTCACAGGATGAGAGCATTGCTGGCTAGGTCAGCATTTATTGCCCAAGGAGCAGTTAAGAGTCAACCCCATTGCTGTGAGTCTGGCATCATATGTAGGCCAGGGCACGTAAGGATGGTCGTTTCCTTCTCTAAAGGACATTAATGAACCAGATGAGTTTTTCTTTCAATCAATTCATGGTCATCATTAGACTTTTATTTCCAGATTTTTTAAAATATAAATCATATTCCACAATCAGGCATGGTAGAATTTGAAGCTGGGTGCCTGAAACTTTACCTGGGTTGCTGGGTTAACAACCCAATGATAACACCACTAGATCAAAACCTCCCCGAATGGTGGAGGCGTTTGGTGGAATTTTGTTTGAGAGAAATTGATCGTATCATGCTACTAATCTTAGAACATATCTGCCAATTGACTCAGGCAGAAAATGGACTAAGGACTAATTGACGATTGAGCAGTACAGATGGGAAGATCCCAAATTTGAACCTTAGATTCCCATCTTACGATCTCGGTGCTTCCAAATTAGGAATGAAGGAGAAAATTGATTAGAGTTCCTCTTCTGATCACAATTCAAGAATCTTACTGGTTAGTAAATGTATGTTGTCATCAGCGAGGCATGCTTGAGATCGGTTGTGATTGGGAAAAGGATAAAGAAGCGTTTCGGTCGGTATATCAACTCATTCCTCTGACAAACATGCATTGTATTCATTTGAAACCCTCAGTACCAATCACATGTCTCCAAATCAATAAACAATTTTTCTTTCTGTTGCAAATGAGTAGCCAGTTGTTCTTTGGTCCACCATTCAACTTATAGAATTACTAAGGTGTGGAAGCAGGCCATTTGGCCCATTGAGGCTACATCAACCCTCCAAGGAATATCCCACCCTAACCCAGATAACAAGGTTTGGAGCTGGATGAACACAGCAGGCCAAGCAGCAGCATAGGAGCAGGAAGGCTTGACATTTCGGGCCTAGACCCTTCATCAGAAATGGGGGAGGGGAAGAGGGTTCTGAAATAAATAGGGATAGAGGGGGAGGCGGATAGAAGATGGATAGAGGAGAGGATAGGTGGAGAGGAGGCAGACAAGTCAAAGAGGCGGGGATGGAGCCAGTAAAGGTGAGTGTAGGTGGGGGGGTAGGGAGGAGATAGGTCAGTCTCGGGAGGACAGACAGGTCAAGGGGGCGGGATGAGGTTAGTAGACAGGAGATGGGGGTGGGGCTTGAGGTGGGAGGAGGGGATAGGTGAGAGGAAGGACAGGTTAGGGAGGCGGGGACGAGCTGGGCTGGTTTTGGAATGCGGCTGGGGGAGGGGAACCGCATTAGTGCAGATTGCCTTGCTGGTCAGCAGTCCTCAGCCATGGGGCAGACATCTTACTGTACAGCAGTGTGCTATTTCAACCTCACACCTGCACCATGCAAACACACTGCATGTGCAGCAAACAGTCAGTCTCAAAGTCTTAGGGGAATAGTCACCACCGAATACCATGGAGACACCTGTCTGTCAGGAGGTCCTGGCACAGTAACACAGTGGCAGCTTCCCAGAGTAGTACAGGGGATTGATCACAGCCAGGTATCTTCTCAGGGTGCTCTCGGTCAGGGGATTCATACCAGTGCAATCCAGGGAGTGGGTCAAGGTCAGTCCTGTGGCTCAACAGTGGCCACTCTGAGGGTGAGGGCTAACATGGTAAGGGATATGTAGAGTCACAAGTAAGGGGTATAACTCTAATCCTAACCCTAATCCTATTGCAGGTCACTCAAGGGGGTGACCAACCGTCAATCAGTCCCATTCGGAGACACTGAGAGGAAAAGGCATTTTTTGTGGGGTGCTGGGGAGGTGGGCAAAGGTAATCATTGCTCCGGAAATGAAACTTGACAAATTAGTCCGGAAGCATAGGCTGCAGGGTTGAGGGAAGCCTGAATGCCAATTGTAAAGGGGGGAAGAGGGTGTACAACAATATCAGCAACTGGTGAGGGTGCGATAAAGCATAGCTGTAAAGGGAGTTACGGGGGAGGTGGAGCACTTTGCACTCAGTCAGGAGCACCTTGACTTCAAGTGAGGGACCGTGAACGTTCATACCAGACATGGTCACCTTGTATGCCAGGGGCTAAGTGGAAAAAGGTGGGCCAGGTTTATGTAGACAGATTCAATGAGCATCTGGGGAGGCGTGAAGCTTGAGGGGTTTATAGGAATGGCTGCCTGGAAGGGGCTCTCAATCCATTACATTATATGATACAGAATATAGTATGGGCGGCACGGTGGCTCAGTGGTTAGCAGTGCTGCCTTACAGTGCTAGGGACCTGGATTCAATTCCAGCCTTGGCTGACTATCTGTGTGGAGTTTGCACATTCTCTCCACGTCCATGTGGTTTCCTCTGGGTGCTCTAGTTTCCTCTCACAGTCCAAAAATATGCAGGTTAGGTGGATTTGACATGGTAAAAAAGTGCCTATAGTTGTCCAGGGATGTGAGACTATATAGGGTGGAGGACTGTGTCTGGTTCAAGTGAGATGGTCTTTGGAGGGTCAGTGCAGATTCAATGGTTCCAAGTGCCTCTTCCTGTAATGTGGGGATTCTATGAAACCAAGTCTTTGAAGAAGCTCCTGCAAATGAGTATGAGAGTCTTAACTACTGGTATCATGATCTCATAATACTATTGGCACCATGGCTTTAACTGAATGTGAGGAGAAAGAGGAGTGGGCAACACGGTGGCTCAGTGGTTAGCACTGCTGCCTCACAGCGCAAGAGACCCAGGTTTGATCCCATCCTTGGGCGACTGTGTGGTGTTTGCACATTCTCCCTGTGTCTGCATGGGTTTCCTCTGGGTGCTCCAGTTTCCTCACACAATCCAAAGATGTGTAGATTAGGTAGGTTAGCCATGGGAAGCACAGGGTTACAGGGATAGGGTAGGGGAGTGAGTCTAGGTAGGATGC
The DNA here is from genome assembly GCA_024137785.1 of Ginglymostoma cirratum. Classification (NCBI taxonomy): domain Eukaryota; kingdom Metazoa; phylum Chordata; class Chondrichthyes; order Orectolobiformes; family Ginglymostomatidae; genus Ginglymostoma; species Ginglymostoma cirratum. The sequence goes on from JAHRHZ010000025.1 coordinate 31,846,088, forward strand.
TGTTTGGAGAGTCAGTGTGGACTTGTTGGGAAGAATGGACTGTTTCCACACTGTAGCGATTCTATGAGTAATTGATTGCCTGGAGGCAACTGATCTGTAGCAAAAGGCAACTATTTCCAAAGATCTGCACATTTATGAGTCTTTCTGGAAAGGAGGAGGAGGCCTCCACTCAGAGCTCACAAGCTAATCTTCAATCGCCCCAAACCCCAATCGCTACTGGAAATCCTCCACCATCACTGATGTCCCTAACCCATTTGTACTCCTCTCTCTCCATAACTTCCTTCCCCCTGTGCACCATCCAACTGGTCCTTCAACTTGGTGGTTGCTGGTCAGGGTTGACCCAACAATAATCAAACATTATCCTGTTGTTGAGATTGGTATGGTGGTTACATGTTCCCAATTTTGTATATATCGAGATTGCTAGCTCTGTCTCTTTCCCATGGATGAGCCCTGACACACTAAGTGTTTTCTGCATTCTGTAAGAAAGATTCAGGTGGCTTGGCCAAAGCCTAAATATGAAAATATTCTTTTTTGTGTTTTCAAAAATCCCTTCCAAAAAGATTAACTGATAGAAATAAATGGATTTGAAGTGTGACAAAATGTGACATGTTGCCAGAAAAATACATGAACAGAAAGAAAATAAGACTGCATTTTTTTGGCAATGTGGATATATCTGAATGTTATTAGAGTCTTTTGATCAGAAAATGCACATTGGAGAGAGATTTCATTTTCTTTGCAAAACAGCTTATTTATTTAAAGCATTACGAAACTTGCCATGACTCAATCTTGCTTTGTCGGCCAATTGATAGAAAATAATAGTTCTAAGAGAAAGGAAGGAGGGAAATGATCAAATACTTCCTGACGTGACACACTGTCCCTCCTTCCTGACAGTGCAGTCGAAAAGAATGACTCTGTCACCGACTGGATTGAAAATCACTTCAGAAGTGAATTAGCAGATTCAGATTGCATCACTTAAGGCAAAAATACAGGAAGACAACCCAAAGAGGTTGTCCCATAAAACTCCCCCAGTACTACTCCCTGATGCTCTAACCTTCAATGAAAATGCATTGCCAGGTTTTAAATAGAAAAAAAAAATTCTGTAGCTATAGATAACAATCACCTGCCACATGATGAAATGAGCTATGTTGCGAATAATCACATTAAGAAGTTAGGTCACAACCTCTCCTTCACAGAGTCAGAATAATTTGTAGACTAACAATTTTATTATTTTACTTTTCTTCACGACTCTGCCAATCATTCGAGGAATGAATATTTTTAGAAAGTTTGTCCTAAAAGATTTCTACTCATTCCGATCAACAATTCTTTGACTTTGAAGACTTCGGTATGCAAATTGATTTTCACTTTGATGCAAATAATGTAGATGAAGCAGATTCTGATGAGTAATGATTCATAATCTATTAATTTTACTGCTGTTTTATATCTTAGTGTCAAGAAAACCTTTGTCCTATGTTCCAATGAATGATTCCATCCAGGGTTACAACGTTCATAGGATGAGCTATAGGCTTAGGTGGGACAGAGGTAGTAATTAGGAATAGTTATCTCAGCACATGTACACAATTTTGCATTCCATCCGTGCTCTAAGTTAGAACTATTTTAAAGATATTTCTACAACATCTTTATCTTTACTACTTTTGCAGAAGAAGCACCAGTTGCCACCGGCCAAGAGGTGCCTTAAATTTGTATAAAATGGAAGGATGTGAGAATATCCTCAGGTAATTCTCATCCCAACTTTCCTTGCAGTGACGAACCAGGAGTCTAGAATCATAGAATCCCTACAGTGTGAATCAGGTCATTCAGCTCAGTGATCCACAAAGCCCCTCTGAAGAGCATCCCACCCAGACCCATTCCCCCACCCCTGCGTTTCCCATGTCTAACCCAACCTAAACACCCCTGGGCACTATGGGCAATTTAGCATGACCAATCCACCTACCCTGCACATCTTTGGACTGTGGGAGGAAACTGGAGCACCCGGAAGAAACCTGTGTAGACATGGGGAGAACGTGCAGACTCCACACAGACTCGCCTGAGGGTGGAACCGAAACTGGGTCCCTGGCACTGTGAGGCCGCAGTGCTAATCACTGAGCCAACCATGCCGTCCCCAAGTCTACTGCTTCTTGACCATGCCTGAGACCGACAGTTCAGTCTATCACAGCTAGGAAGTGTTGCCTAGCTTTCTGGTGAACAGGATGCTAACAGTCAATCTCTGCAATGCTACCCCAAACTCCCCAGATTTGTGGACGTGATGTGGAGGCTCCGCTGTTGGACTGGGGTGGACATGGTCAGAAATCACACAACACCAGGTTATAGCCCAACAGGTTTATTTGAAAACACAAGCTTTCAGAGCTTTACTTCTCCTTCAGGTGTTAGTGAGAGAGGTAGTATCCGACACAGAATTTATAAGTAAAAGATCAAAAGGTCACATCCCTCATGAGGATGTATGAAACAAACCTAAGATACTGTTAAATCTTTAATCAGTCAAAGGTTTTAATTGATTAATATGTATATGCAAATTCACATATTCCTTTCAAGTCACTGTCCTGAGAGACCTAAAGGTTTTTATCAGTATAAAGAGGTGACATTTTAGGTTAGATAATGCAATGTTAAGTGTGAGGCCTTGTCTAGAATCTGTTTGTGTTTTTGTTGGAAGTCAAATTTGTAGAGATGGTAACACAATGGTAATGTCACTAGGTCTGTAATCCAGGAATTCAGGTTAGTGCTTTGGTTACATGGGTACAAATCCCCCCACAGTAACTGGTAGAATTTAAATCTAATTAATAAATCGGGAATACAAAATTAACCTCAGTCATGGTAACTATGAAACTGCCCTCAATTGTTGAAAAGAAAACATATAATTCATGAATGTCCTTCAGAGAAGGAAATCTGCTATCCTTACCTGGTCTAGCCTATATGTGCCACCAAATCCACAGGAAAATGGTTGACTTTTACCTGCCCTTAGTTCAAGGACAATTAGGGATGGGCAATAAATGCTGTCTTTAATTACTACCAAGACCCCTATCCAATGAAAAAATTAAAAAGAAAATCTTGAAACTGGATCCAGCGAACAAAGTCCAAAAATCAATAAATCAAACAGGGCACCTTCACGGAATCCTTCCAGACAGGTTTGTATGTGGGGGCCAGTTAATGACACATGGAGACAGAATAAATTATACATTCACCGGATAAAGACTGAAAGAACTGTAGATGCTGGACATCAAAAACAAAAACAGAAATTGCTGTAAAAGTTCAGTAGGTCTGGCAGCATCTGTGGAGAGAAATCAGAATTAATGTTTTGGATCCAGTTATCTTTCCTCAGAACTGAGGAACCATTCTGGACCCGAAACATTAACGCCAATTTCTGTCCACAGATGCTGCCAGACGTGCTGAGCTTTTACAGCAAATTTTTTTTGTTACATTCACTGGAAGTTGATTTTATCCACCAAAATCATAGAATAAAAATCCCTAAATAGAATCACATTTGGCCCATCGACCCTCCAAAGAGGATCCCACAACACGAAACTTCAGTGAAAATAACTCTCACTGATTTTTATTGTAATTCATATTGAAATGATTTGCTAGTAAAATATCTAGTCGATCGAAATATCACCAATCAGGTCTGCTATATTAAGTTAAGTTTCATAGCAACACCAGCGACACTAAATGCTGTCATGAAATAAATAGGCTCTAGTTGCAGTAAGTTATTTTTAATATTGTCTGTGTTATTTTTACCAGTACATGGTTGAAAGTGACTGTGAAGCTGTAATTCAAAATGGAAGAGGTGTGAGCTTTTTATTCTGAACTCTCGTCTAACTTCTCAACTGGAAGCTGTGAAAAGTTATCAGCAGCCTGTTAGTTGGGAGCCTGAATGCTGTAATGATTGTCTCAAACTGCTTTTCTTCATTATACCAAGGACAACATTGTTTTTATGGAACTGCTTGGTTTACATTATGCTTTAGTCAGTCGAAGTTCTGACCATATTGACAAACATAATGGTATATTCTACTACACTTCTGTGAAGGTTAAGCTTTCACTCATCAAAGATCTTGGAGTAATCCAAATCAAAAAGTGTCTCAGAACTAAACATTCCCTTGTCACCTTGGCGTGACTGCCATTATCTTCTCTGACACATTTACATTTACTGTCTAAAGCAGTCAACCTTGTCCCTCCAAATTAAATTAACGATGGACTGTGCCAAATACTTTATTTCATCTTTTTTAAAGCAATTGTTGCAATGATGCTGCTTTCCTGAGTGCAGCAGTTCAAACAGGACACCTTCACCGAGTCCTCCCAGACAGATTTGTGTGTGGGGGTCAGATAATGACACAAGGGGATATAACAAACTATACATTCACTGGAAGGTGATTTGATTCAACAAAGTAGCACAAACTGACGCATGGAATTTCACAGGGCTCAGTGGAATTAGAATTTTTCTCTTAACTGTTGCACTTTTTCAGAATATATCCCACTTTTGGGCATGTTTGATTAGATTATTAAAAACAGTATGGGAAGATTACACTGTCTCTCTTGTCTAACTGTTCCGTAGGTCAAAATATACATTTAATTGTTTTATCTGGTTTTTACATTGTGTGGCCAATTGGATTTTTTCTTGATATTAGGCTTAGAATGAAAAGATCCATCAACCAAAGGTCAACCAACAATGATTAGTTTTTGAAAGAAAAGGAAGAGGTTTATTAGATGGCTAGTGGTCTGGTGTTTTGGAACACATAGACAGCTTGGCAGACTGTCTCTGAAATCATGGCAGTTGCAGCTTGCTCAAGAAACACACTTATTAAGAAGTCAGCCAGCTATTCTTCATGAGGTCAACTAGGTTTCAGACTTGACTGACACCAAAGGTGTTTCAGAAACAAGAGAGAGATGAACTGGGCAGCCTTTCCACAATAGTATTTTTCTTCAATTGAAAATTAAACAATGACTAAGTGAAACACTAATGTGTTGTGGAAATGGTATGTAGATCAGTTAATTGTAACCACATGGTAGGACAGAGTAACAAAGAAAAAAAAAATGGGATCTTGACTGAAGGGAACAGTGATTATCATGTGCAGACATGAGTGGGGGAAATTAATCGACATATTGACTGGAAAAATCAGATGGTCAAATTTATCTTTGATAAGGAAGTCATGGAAAGTTTTGAGGATTTTTTCTCAGAATAGTATATTCTGATACAAATGCAGGCAATACTAGATCTAATATTGACTAACGACGAATAACTTCATGGTGTAGGTGTCCCAAGGAAACAGTGATCACAATTTGAATGCATTTTACATACAGTTTGAGAGAGTGGAGTAGGTTTAAGATTAATATTTTAAACTTAACTATGGGCAGTAATGACGGTACGAAAGCAGAGCTTGTAAGAGTGAACTGGAAATTAGGTTAAGAAATAGATCAATAGAGTCACAGTGGAAGACATTTCAGGTGATATTTGAGAATGCACAGAATAGATGCATTTCAACAAAAACAAATTCCAATTTCCATGGGAGGATGCACTAGCCATGGTTAAGGAAAAGTTAAAGACAGCGATAAATTTAGAGGAAAAGTATGTAATCATGCAAAAATGGGTGGCCACTCAGAAGATTGGCCAGGTTATTTAAAAACCCTAAGAGTGACTGAAATATAAATAAATGAAAAGTAAAACAAAATAATTTATCTGAAAATCTAAATTCAGACATTATTTCTACAGCAACTTGAAAAGGAAAAGAGTTAACAAATTGATCAATGATTCTGTAGAAATTGATTCTGAAGAATAATTAATGGAAAATAAGGAGATGGCTGATGAATTGATCACATATTATTCATTGACCTTCACGATAAAGGATATATGTAAAACCCTACAAATAAGCAGAAAATCAGGAAATGTTAATGAGGGAGGAACACAAGTAAACCAGAATTACTAAGGAAGTGGTACTTCGCAAATTATTGCAACTGCAAGTTGACAGGTCCCTGGGTCCTGACCTTTTCAATCCTAGAGCTTTAAACAAAGTTGCCAGAAGATAGTTACAGTCATTGGTCTTAATATTTCAAATTCCACGAAATCTGGGGAAAGAGTGGAAAATAATGAATGTTCAAAAACTTTACTCAAAAAAAGGGAAGGAGAAAGAAAACAGGAAACTACATAACAATTGTTTAACATCTGTCATAAGGAAAATGTTAGTAGCTATTATTGAAGACATCAAAGCAGGCTGATTGGATAAATTCAAGGTTACTCAGGTGGAGTAAAGCTAACTTTGTGAAAGTGAAATCGTGTATATAACTTTCTGGCATTCTTTGTAGAAGCAGCACACAGTATGGATAAAGAGGAACTGATAGACATGCTGTACTTATGATTTTTAGAAAGTCTTTGATAAGATGCCTCAGTGCCTCGTCAAAGGTTATTACAGACAATAAGAGTGCAAATATAGAGCATTGGTAAGAGATTGGCTTACCGGAAACAGAGGGTAGACGGGTCATTTTCAGCCAGCAAAACGTAACATGTTGTGTGTTACAGCAATCAGCACTGGGGCCTCAACTGCATACAATGCATATAAATATTTCAAAGAGATTGGAGGTGTGGTTGTGAAATTTGCTGCTGATACAAAGGTGGGCAGGAAGATAAGTTGTGAATAAAACACAAGAAGATTGAAACAGGTTATCGATTGAGTCAGTGAATGGTCAAGCATTTGGAAAATAAAGCATCATGTGGGAAAATGTGAAAATGTTCATTTTGTCAGGAAAAATAAAAACAAACATTTTACTTCAGTGATGAGAGGTTGCAGAGCTCTGAGATGCAAAGGAATTGGGTGTCCAAGTGCACAAATTGCAAAAGGTTAGTAGAGAAGTACAGCAAGTAATTAGGAACGCAATAGAATGTTACCGTTTATTACAAGGGAAGTTGAATACGAAAGTAAGGAGCTTATGCTTCAGTGATACAGGGCAATGGTGAGACCACTTCCAGAGTTCTGTGTACAATTTGGTCTCTGTTGGAGAAAGTTCCGAGGTTTGCCAAACTTTGTTATCATGATAAATCACAACCCTGAAGTAGTTGTGACATTTTTAGCTTTTAATTCCAAAACAAATTGTTTTTAAAAAGAAGAATGCCACAGAGGGAAAAATAAAACAGTGGATTTTTATTCAGGAACTGTCTAGCGAAGTTCTGTGAACATCAAATGGAATGTTGCATGTGTATATTATCAGTTAAACTGTAACAGAGAGAGCTGTAACAAAATAATAAACAGGCTGGCTATCTCTCCCCCTCAGCAGAAAGCCGCTTCTTGCAAACATGTCATTTTACCTTCCAGGAATACAAAAGGATAGACGTTAAAAAGCCAATTTCAACTCTATCAAAGGGGACTAGTGGGACTGGACACTCTCATATATACTCAACTAGGTTTTAGAATTATTGTGTTGAAAATGTCATACTGGAAAAACTGTAACCTAATTACAGCTTTGTTTCATGTAAAGAGGCAATGGAGGCAGAATCTTTGAACATTTTTAAGGCAAAGGTAGATTAGTTTTTGATATGCATAACTGCTGTCATGTACAGTGTATGATTTATTTGCATTTTAATATCATTTAGTTTTGAGTTTGGATTTTTGAATTTTGAACGAGTGACATATGAGATTTCTGCATGTCTGAAGGGATTTGATGATTAACTGGCAGGTATTCTATAGCAACGTGGTTTCTTTTAAAGCACAGTGTCATTGTATTTCAGCACATCATCATGGTTAACCACACAGTCACCACAAGCTCCCATTTGAATCATTAGTCTCTTAGAGGTGGCTGGGGCACTTTGTGGCCTTAAACGCATCAGTCAACTTTGGAATATTTGGTGTAACATTGGCTCAGAATGCTTAAGCAACCTCCCTTTAAAGAAGCTATTTTGGTAAGACTCTGTCAGTACTCTGTCAATGTAACTCTGCCAATACAATCTTTGAAACAAGGAAATAGGTAGGAGTCTGCTTTTGTTACTGCTTTGACGTTTTTGTAGTCTGCACAGAGTCAGATTGAACCATCGAGTTTAGGTCTTAACATGACTAGGAAACTCTACATGCTTTTCATGTTTTAGTTAAATGCTTTTCCAACATGGATAGGATTCCTGCTTTCATCTGAGCCTGTCTCTCTGCACCTATTCGGTAAGGATGCTGGTTTATAGGAGAAGATTCTCCAATAATTGGATCATGTCTAGTTCAAGTTGTACATTCTGCTTTGTCCCTGCAGACTCCATTAAGCTTTCTGAGTAATCTTGCTAGGTTTCTTTGCTGTTCTGTATCTAAATAGGATAGCATGATGTTTAACCTCCTTATTAACTCAATGCTCGTTAACCAGATGATAGGCAGTTCAGTTGGGGAATTGTTTGGGCTTCCTTCTGCCTCAGTCTAACTATCATTTGTTCTCTACTGTCCTTACTATCTAACATACTTGTACTTGCTTATCCTCCTCTAGGCAATGGTGTTGCTTCAATGGATTGTCACGGTACAGCTGATTCTTTTCCCAATGATTTGGGGTGTCATTCAAATAACTTATAATCGTTTTGATGATGCTACATGATCCACTGCTTTCAGTAAAGGCTATGATAATCATACCTCATCCCCTTGTTGAATTATTCAGGTCTAAGCATGCTTCTCTGCTCATTTCTTCATGGCTCCTTGTCAAGCTCTAATGTGTTTCTAAGATTCTTTGCAGTGTCCCATGAGCAGGTCTTGAAAGACATATTTATAATCTCATTTCAAAGATTCATCCCTCTGTTCTGGAAAAAAAAATTCTTTTTGGTAAGTTTCAGAGAAACACTTATCTCTTAATCAATAACTAATTGTAAAGGATTAAAACTGGTATACTTGTTCGGTGAATCTCAGGTGGCAACCAAAATAAATTCCAGTTTCCATAAATTTGTTCAAATCATAGCATGCGTTCTTGACAGTGTACTTTGATCATCATTTTGAAGGCTTGATCGTATCACTCTAAAGTCCCTTGAGTCTGGGCCCGATAGGCTGAGGACTTTAACTGTGTTGTACTCAAATTGTTCATGATTTCCAATGGAACTGTTTTTCACAAAATAAAAACCTTCATTCAACTGGATCTCCATCATTAATCCATACTGGGTGAAGTTCTGAGTTAATTTCTCGGTTACTACCTTAGCAGTGATTATTTGCAAGGGAATGGTATGTGGGTACTGAGTAGGCACTTCCATAATAGTAAGGATATATTGGCGTCCCAGTGTTGTTTCCAGCAAAGATTCAACACAGTAACAGCTAAAAAACTAAAGAGTGGCAGATGGAATTTAATTTAGATAAATGTGAGGTGTTGCATTTGGGCAAGACAAATCTGGACTGGACTTATACTATTAATAGTAGGACCCTGGAGGGTGTTACTAAACAAAGAGACCAAGGGGTGCAGGTGCATAGTTCCTTGAAAGTGAAGTCACAGGTAAATAGGGTTATGAAAAAGGTATTTAGCACACTTGCCTTCATTGGTCAGTGCATCGAGTATAGGAGTTGGGATGTCATGTTGTGGCTGTACAGGATATTGGTTAAGTCACTTTTCGAATATTGCGTGCAATTCTGGTCTTTCTGCTACAGGAAAGATGTTGTTAAACTTGAAAGGGTGCAGAAGAGATTTACAAGGATGTTGCCAGGAAGTTTTGAGCTATAGGGAGCGGCTGAATGGGCTGGGACTTTTTTCCCTGGAGCATTGAAGGCTAAGGAGTGACCTTATAGAGATTTTTAAAATTGTGAAGAGCATGGATAAGCAAGGTCTATATACCAAGATATGGGAGTCCCAAACTAGAGAGCATAGGTTTAAGAGGAAAGGGGAAAGATTTGAATGGGACCTGAGGGGTAACTTTTTCACGTAGAGAGTGGTGTGTGTATGGAACCAGCTGCCAGAGTGTGGTGGAGGTGGATACAATTATAACATTTAAAAAGCATCTGGATGGGTACGTAAGTAGGAAGGGTTTAGAGGAATATGGGCCAAATGCTTGCAAATGGGACTAGATCAGTTTAGGATATCTAGTTGGTATGGACGAAATGGAAGGAAGGGTCAGTTTCCATGCTGTATAATTCTATGACTCTATAAATGGTTCATCAATAAATGATATGGTAGTTAGAAGTAACAAGGTGTGGGGCTGGATGAACACAGCAGGCCAAGCAGCATCATAGGAGCAGGAAAGCTTGACGTT
>JAHRHZ010000025.1:31856673-31875957 GCA_024137785.1 Ginglymostoma cirratum
AACGTCAAGCTTTCCTGCTCCTATGATGCTGCTTGGCCTGCTGTGTTCATCCAGCCCCACACCTTGTTATCTCGGATTCTCCAGCATCTGCAGTACCTTTTATCTCTGGTAATTAGAAGTACCAGTTTTCCCAAAATAGGGCATATATGGTACATTTTACAAAGCCACACCATGTCCATGTGAAGACCTGGCCAGTAAAAATGTTGACTTATACATGCTGGCTTTCACAGGATTCCTATGTGCCCTGCATTATGAATCTCATGGAAACATCCTGATGATATTTTGATGGTATGACTATCTAGTGAACCACTGTGCACTCCTCAGCCATAGGTCTGTGAGGAGTTCAAGAGTTAACTCATTAAAACAAAACTATTTTTGATGTTCAGTAACATTTCAGAACTGCCTTTGCTGTAGCTTCAGTTTAAGTTGCCTGTGCTACTTAACTCTATTGACTTGTTGAGCCTCAGTCTGGAGAAGGCTTATCAAACATTTCTTTCGCATTATCACCAAATCTCCAAATAAAGTTTCAGATAATCAAATATCTGTCTACTGTGTCAATGTAAACTCCAACAGTGCACTTTCTGTAGCTAATGCTCAGATCATACACATGAAGGAAAAATTCCTGGCACTTGTTCTTGTCATTTCAGTGTCCCCTTGACTTTCCGTGGCCTTTCTGTGACTACTGGAGAAGCATGCAGTTTTGTTTTTGTCAAATCACTCTCCAGGAGTAGATCAACTCTATCTACAGGTAAGCTATGGACAAGTCCTACATGTACCATCCCAGATTGGCAGTTGTAATCCAGGTCCACTTGATTCAAAGGTAAAGGTGTAATACAACCTCCCGATATTGTTTATTAAAATCCCATCATTCACTGCACTCTGGTGAACAAGTTATGCTTTTCTGCAGTAAAAGAGTTTGAGTGGTTCCAGTATCTTTTAGTATAAATTTAGGTTCACATGCTGCTTTTGAGAAATAAGTATTTACTGTTCTTTTTGAAAAAAAAAACTCCTCGTAGCAGCAGTATTTTGTTCATGTTCCCCGTATTCACCACAGCATTTCTCCTTAGGTTCACAGCTGTAGTCAGAATTGCAACTTGGTCTGTTGTACTTTTAGTCAGGGCTCCTTTCTTTGCATTGTTGTTGAGTACCCCAATAAATCCCATGGAATTATTCTGCAACATCCAGCAATCTGCATGTAGGTGTTCCACTGATAGTAATGAAAATACTGAGGCTCAGACATCACTTCCAACCTCATTACATTCCATTCTGACCTGGAGAGAAAGTCTAGGGGCATTGGAAACAGTCCATGCTCGTCCCTGGCTGCTTACCTCCCTTTCACTAACCTATTTTTCATTATTCTCAGGTTTGAGAGGTGATGCCTAAAGGTTGTATATCTGTGGACCAGCTCATAATCATCAGCCATTTCAGCTGCATGCCTTGTTGTTGCAAACATTTGGATCCCTATGTGACTTCTTACAGATGGAGTGAGTGAATTTTTAAATTCCTCTTAGGGAATTATTTCCTTAATTGTCTCAAACATGGTCCCCACCTTTAATCCCTGCTTTTGATAGTCAAAATTATTTTACTTTGCTCTTTCAAATCCTACACAAATCTGTACAGTCTACTTCCAATTATTTTAAAATTTCTGCTTGTAAGCCTCAAGATCCAGCTTATGAGTATTGGGAGTTGCCTTTTTGCCAGCTCACAACCTGCAGAAGCCTTCTCAAAAAGTTAGGAATAAATCTCATGAGCTCTGCCCTTTAGTTTGTTTTGCTGGAGCAATGTTCTGCTTACTTTTAGCCATCTCATCTCTTCAGCAAACTTTCAAAAGTAAAGAAAGTTGCTTTTACATCCCTTTCCTTAAACTTCAAAATGACTTGTCCTAAGTTGAACAACGTTAAGATTCACTTCAGATTCATCGTCAGAAATTTCCTCAGACTCCGAGGCATGATTTCTTTTTATTTCCAGCCTTTTTAGCCAATGCACCCTTTCTTACATACTTTTCTTTCTCCTTCTGTCTTTTAAACTTGCCATAAATCTCACTCTAACTTCTTAATATATCTTTCTATTTCCACTTTATTTCTCTAAAGCAGTCTCTCTTTTTCCTCTCTCTGAAGCTCAAGTTCTCTTATTCATTTTTCCTTTTGCAATGAAAGGTATATGATTTATATACTTTCAGACAACAGTTATTTTGCACTTTGGATTTTTGAATTTGAACTTGTCGCATATGGGTTTTCAATATGTTCAGAAATAGGTTTTGTTATTAACTTGTAAACATTCCTGTAGCTGGAATGTTTATACTATTTATATTAAATATTTATATTAAAATATATTAAGCAAAGACTTCCGGGAGAGTAATGGACTTTTGATTACAGTGTGATGATTTTACAAGTGAACAAATTAGACAGCTTTGCATTAGCCTCCAATTTTTATTAGGGAGAAAGCTTGTAGCTTGGAGTAAAAAGCTTTTTTCGTAGCAGTTAGGAACATTCTACAGGATTCTTGGCTGATGCTGGGTGTATAAAACAGCTGCACCCCAGAAAAGGATTTCATTAAAATTGTTACTGAGTAGATTACCTCAGTGTAAGGAGGTTTGTAAAGTTCCAGAGCAGATGTTAAATCCCTGATGGGATTATTGGAATCTGAGAACGTTTAAGCTCAGTCAAATGAACAATCCAAGAAGAGGCTATCAGATATTCAAGACAAGGAGTTGAACCATACTCAAATTATACCCTAAAGGGTGATAGAGAAGGGAATTTGCTTGCTGTGAGTACTATCAAAGGGTAATTCTGAGAATAACAGATTTTTTTTGTCATGTGCTTTGAAATCCTCAGCAGTGTGTTATATGAAAAAAATTGGTTTATTTTATCTTTATTTCTTTTCTATAATAAAATCTATTATTGTTAAATCTGAGTCTGTGTTGTACATTTGACTGAAAGATCACCTTGTTAAAAATTGATAAAAACATCTATGAAGCTAGGTTTCAGTTTTGGGTCTGGCTAGTCCAGTAATAACATCATCTGGGATCATGAAATTTTTCCAATTCAACTTGTTTCACTTGGAAGTGAATACTAGCTAATTCAACTGAGTTACCATTTGATTTCCTGGTCCTTCTTCCAACTTCAAATGCTTTGCTATTACCAAAATTATGTCTGATTTTCTAGTCTCTAATGTGATTTTAAGTTCAATATGTCTACCCATCGTGACAAAGTCAGATGTCACGTGACAACAAGTTAAAGTCCAGCGCTCCAAAAGCTTGTGATTTCAAATAAACCTGTTGAACAATAACCTGGTGTCATGTGACTTCCGACTTTGTCTACCCTAGTCCAACACCGACACCTCCACACCCATTGTCACAGCCTAGCCTAAATTACTTCTTGTAAATCACTCAGGGATAAATGTTAATCTCCAGAAAATGTCCAAAGCATCTGCAAAATAATGCACAATAAACCCATTGTATTTCCATTTATCTTTTCCAGTTATTTAATACACCAAACACAATTGCACACCATTGCTGCAGGATATCCCTGATGAGCCCTTAATTTTATTTTACCACCATCATAGAATATGGTAGCGTTCTGCCCTTTCTGTAGTGCCACTACTCCTTGGGTCATAACATGCATTTAATAGTTTTACCTGGTTCCCACATGACCAATTTCTTTATTAAATACAAAAGTATATGCTTATTACAAAGCAAAGCTTACTCAACAGAAATGCAGAAATGGTGCAACATACACATTTTGTAGCAAGAAAATACAAATATTTACATCACTAAATTACTAAGAACACGCATGCATCATGTACCAGAAATAATAGTAAAACAAATTCTCTTTAGTAGTCTACTTTCAGAGAAAAGACTCCGTTGATTAATAACACACACACAAAACACAAACATACACACAAAACAAACCTTTTGTTAGCTGGATTAGGGTCAGAGAACCTGCAATTATGGCCGGTTTGTCGGATATAATGTATAATAAAGAAACAGAATAAAAGTATCTGACCTGCGGCATTGATATGTTTATGCCAGGTTGCTACATATCTTAGATGACTAAATTATTGCAAAACAATGAATTAATTAATATTACTCTAATTCTTTATTTAAAATACTTTAAAACTCTCAGAACTTCTAACACACAAGGTCTTTGCAAGATCCCAGATTCTTTCTGGAACATTTCCAGACTGGTATTAGTACCTATCTGTTTATCTTCACTCAGTGCTTTCGGCAAATGAGCAAGTGCAGGAGAATCAGTCCTCAGCCTAATATGATCAAACACAGATGAAATAGTACGGTCACCACGATAGAAAACAGGAATTCAGCTGCACGTTTGTAAGACTAAACAAGAATGAAGCTAGATAGACTGAGTAACATTGGAAAAGCTTAGCCACTGACTAATTAACAAAATTATTTGCGAAGTATTTGATCTTCCATATACTAATGTAATTTGTTTGTTCATCTTTTGTGATGTTTTTGTATAAAACCATTCATTACTTTTCAGGTATCTTCAGGTATCTCAGGTATGTTAGGCTTTCACATCTCAAAGTACTTTCAAAGATGAATTATTGTGTGCTCATGTCCCCAGCAGTACTCTTCCCACTTATGGGTTCATTTAGATTGCTTATTTCCACTACTAAACTCCACATCATCATCCACATTAGAAGGTCTCCTGCTGAAGCCCTCATCCATGCATTATTACCTCCAGATCTAACTATTCCAATGCACTCTTAGTCAGCTTTCCCCATTTACAGTTCATAATCTTGAGAGCCATCCAAAATTCTGCTGCTTATATCCTTACTCACACCAAGTCCTGTTCAACTAGCATACTTTGACTCCCTTTTACACAAAGCCTAAATTTACAAACGCTTATTCTTGTTTTTAAATCTCTTCATGGCCTCACCTATTTGTATTGCTGTCATCTCTTACTGTGTCATTCTCTGAAATTAACACACTCATCAAATTTAGACCATCCATTCTAGCTCATCACAGATTTTAATTGCTCCCTCATTGGCCATGACTTCAGCTGTTTAGGTTCTAGTCTGTAAGATTCCTCTCTGACCAATGTTCAGTCGCCAAGTCTCTTTCTGTTTCTCCTTTAAGACATTCATTAAATCCTACCACTTTTATGAAGCTTTTTCCCATCTGCTCAGATATAGCTTCTTGCCAATGGGTATCAACTTTTGCTTTGTAATTCTTCTGTAGAAAGCCATTTTTGTTGTGCTAAAAATGCTATAAAAATACACGTTATTGTCATTGTCCAGATATCTTGGCAAATTTGTTACAGTTCATGAACACAGTTCTCCAGAGCTTGAGATTTCTAAACGGCTTTAAGTGATGTTTTTATGTCATAGTACTTCCTTCCCATATCTGCTGAGAATAGCTAACGTTATAATTTCTCATGGCAAGCATCAAACTAACTCATCAAACTTGAACAAGACGAGCTGAATACCTCCACAAAGAAGTATTTTGCATCAAACAGTCTTAACTATTTCTCTGCTAAAACGTCTAAAAAAACTATAATCAGGTACTGATTTGAACAATGTAGGAGTAAATTAATGCAAATGCTGGAATCTGTACTGAAAACAAAAAAATGGTGGAAATCACAATGGGTCACACAGCATTCAGGGAGAGAGACCAAGCTAAAGTTTCAACTCTAAATGTTAGCTTGCTCTCTCTCCATGGAAGCTGCCTGACCTGCTGTGATTCCCGGCATTTTTGTTTTCATTATTAATTTTAACAAATTGGGCAGCATATCAAGATTGACTGGTTTGGCACAGTCAAATAGATTAAGCAGTATGAAGTTTTATTAATCTTCTATGCTGGGAGCAGGGCCACCCGAGAGGTAGTTTTCAGCTGTGAAAATGGTAACCTATAATAAACTGCTGTTTCAACAAAAACGAATGTGTACAGCTTAAGGTTGAGCTTTGACTGCAATTATAGCCAGGGACGTTTCCATTTTGCAGAAACCCACACAACTCGATTATCTTAGATTGACAACGGAAGAACTGAAATAGATGTCATGTTAACAGTGACAGAGAAAAATGAGCTAGGCTTCTACAGAGATCTGTGAATATTTCTAAACTGAAGGAGTCCCATAGGCCACAAAGTCAATTCTAAGGCTGTAGTATCGACGTGCAAAACATCCATTGTGGTAGCAGAGAGTGTTAAGGGATTCTTTCATGTCATTAATAATCATTTCAGTCTCTCTTACAAACCCAAAGCTCTTGATAGTTTCCATCTTTACAGCCAGTCAGCCTAACATTATACAGCTGCAAAGATGAAATCAAACTTTGATCTAGAAGTGAAGAAGATGTTTTATAAACGTTTGTAAAAGACAGACAGATATAAGACTCTTTGGTCCATTGCCGTTATTGTGTTGCACTAGGCATCAAGCCCCTCACATTTTCCAATCACCAACACCTATATAATCTCTTGAGCGAGGCTGAAATAAAACAGTTCTAAAAAATAAATAAATTTGTCAAAAGAACATTTAAAATAATAAATAAGAATACATTTTTACAGCTTCTTTCAGAACATCCTAAAGTGTTTTGCAGACGTTGACTGTCTTTTGAAATTACCATTGTAATTTTGAAGAAAATGGCAGCCATTTTTCATACACTACAATATAATGCAATTCAGTACAGCACAGGAACAGGCCCTGTGGCCTACCACGCCTGCCCTGATTCTAATCCTAATTTAGACCTGCTACTAATTGCTCACATGCAGTTTCTATCCCTCTGCTCACCTTACATTCATGTGTCTATCAAGATATGCCTTGAACCTTGCTAACATGCCTGCTCCACCACCTCCATTTGCAGTGCATTCCAGGCACCCATCATCCACTATGTGAAAAAAATGTTCTCCCACTTCTCCTCTAAACTTTCCCCCTCTCACGTTGAACCTGTGCCGTCTTGTAATTGACCTTTCCACCCTGGGAAAATGCCACCGACTATTTACCCTACCGACGCCTCTCACAGTTTTTTTAGACTTCTATCAGGTTGCTCCTCAGCCTCTGTCTTTCCTGTGAAAACAATCCATGTTTATCCAACCTGTCTTCATAACTAAAACCCCCCAGACCAGGCAACATCCTGGTAAACCTTCCCTGCACCCTTTCCGAAGCATCCACGTCCTTCTCATAACGTGGCGGCCAGAACGGAATGCAATATTCTAAAAGTGGGCGAACTAATATTTTGTACAGTAAACACATAACTTGCCAACTTTTATATTTGATACCCCACTGGTAAAGGCAAGCATGCTGTATGTCCTCTTGACCACCTTATCCACCTGTGTTGCCACTTTCAGGGATCTGTGGAACTATGTCCTCAGATCCCTCTGTGTGTCAATGCACTTAAGGGTTCTGCCATTTACTATGTAATTCACACCTGAATTTACTCTTTCAAAATGTACTACCTTACCTTTGTTTGGATAAACTCCATCTGCATTTCTCTGCCCAAAGCTGCAGTCTATTCATATGCCCCTTTGACAATCCTCCTCACGATCAGTAACTCTGCCAATTTTGCTGTTATCCACAAACTTACCCACTCAGGAAAGTCTCATAGAGGAGATAAATGACCAGTTTTTGATAGCGATGTGATTTTGCCTTGAGTGGTGTGTTTCACTGGATGTGGCAATTCTTATATCATAAGTATATGGACATGGAAATAATAAATATTGAAGAATCCAAGAATCCAATCATATTAAAGTGAGTTATTATAAACAAGCAATAGATTAGAGCAGAGAGGCATATTTCCAGTAACATTTAATGCTTTCAGTGATCCAAGGGTAATATGGCATTTGAGAGCTTTATACTCAGGTCACATGCTATGATACAACAATTACAGACATGTCCCTTATACATTGACAGACTGACCATGAGACATTACACAATAGTTGGGGAAATATGAATGCTAACCAGGGCACCAAGCCAACTTTTCAGCTCATCTTTTTAATAGTGCCAACTATTGTAAAGTCTTTGAAAATGGATTTATTTGTTTGTTAAGCAGAAAGCACTGCTTGAGTTTTAAAAATCTGAATAAACTCATTTCAGTGACATAAAACAGCAGTATCTAAGAAGACTGAACATTTGCATGACTGTACCTTATAAACTGCAAATCCATTAAAATGGAGCGCGCCTGTCCAGAAAACTCATCAGAGATAAATATGTATCCGACAAATCAACACTGTATGTATAACTGAGTCAACAGTAAGCCATTAAATATAGTCATTTTGGACAATGGTACACTGGCTGGTTCCCTCAGTCATAACTTAATTGTGTCTAAACTATAGATCTGGAATCAACTTGTTATGACCACGTAACTTAATTTAATGTGTAATTTAAAGTTGCTTTTAAATAGTTAAGAACTTAATAAATTGACAAGCATATTCTTTTATAAAATAACCTATTGTGGTCCAACCGACTGATCCGGAGGCAATGGGCCTGAAGATGGAAAGACAACACAATTAGGCAGAATGGTGGCATTCCAAAATCCCACTTCCTTCCAGCCTCAACTGGAATCAAGTTCTAGGCAGGAAAGCCCAAACTCCACCTTCTTGCCCACCACCAATCAACACTCTTAATTCATCAATTAATGATCATTTAAGGGGCCAATTCCCACATGGGTGGCAATTATCTCATTCCCTGGAGGGTCAAATAGAGGAAGTCTGCCTGACTGGTAAACCAGTGTGTGCACCATAGTGTTAGTCATGGGTCCCCTTGGTTGGCACTAGGTTGTCGCAATCAACGGCCAGGACATTGAGGAACTACTTCCAACAACATACCTATGTCCTTCTCCCCGTCACTCCCACCCACAGAACCCTCACTCCAAACCCACCTCAACTGACATGTCTCTTTACTCTTCATGAACCATGTTGCTCCCTAGGAAGCAGCTACAAAC
This sequence comes from Ginglymostoma cirratum, assembly GCA_024137785.1. Lineage (NCBI taxonomy): Eukaryota > Metazoa > Chordata > Chondrichthyes > Orectolobiformes > Ginglymostomatidae > Ginglymostoma > Ginglymostoma cirratum. Next base: position 31,865,566 of record JAHRHZ010000025.1, read on the forward strand.
TTCTTGATAGACGTCAAGAGTGCAAGAGCTGTTGGTCTCTGATTGATGTCCATTCCAAAGATGTGATTTTGGAGGAAGGCCCACTGCGGCTCTCCAAATTGCCTGATAAGAGGAATATTCAGTGGACCTTCGATTGAAAAGTCAGCCCAGGAATCTTGCCATCTTTTGACCAAGGAAGCGCGACACCCAATGAAAACAAAAGGTGCTCCCTGAAGGAGTGGGAAGAGAACAGAGCCTTCGAAGCTGGTAGCAATCCATCAGTTCCTTTCTACCCATTTAAACTTGGATTTAATTTCCTTCTGGAACCATCAACAGTTACACCATGCCTTCAGTACTGAATTGAAATATCTGTGAAAAGCTCTGTTCTAAAATATCCTCCTCTGCAGATATTATTTACAGCCTCTCCAGAAAGAAATAATTATTTAGATTAACAATGCTGATGGGATTTGTAATAGCATTGCCCTGAATACTTAATAGCATTGAAAACTCTGAACTGCTGTCTGATAAGAGGCTGTTTCCTCTATGGCTTTCTTTTGAAATAAATACCAAACTTTTTTCTTGTTTGCTTAGTGGAGCAAATAAAACATGAAGGTAAAATGCAGGGAAAGAGAAAGATTTTCTCTCTTCCCACTGAAACCAAAGACAGCATTGCATTGAGTCAGTCTTTTGTTTATTCAGTTCACCAGAACTCCAGGGTTTCTTAGGAAGAACCAATTTACCCATACGTAGTAACAATTTGAGATCAAACTGCTAGGGTCTTTTTCAAATGATTCTTGCTGAACCTTTGACAAGATTTGAGAAAGAGGTCTAAAGTAGGTTTCCTGAAGATTACCAGAATTATATGTGCTAATTCTGGACAATCTCATTCCATGACCCAAGGACTGCATTCTTGACTACACTGGTGCAAGATCCTAAAGAAAATGAATGCATCCCGGATCATTTCACTTTGCTAGGCTCTTGGTTCTTACACAACCATTTTGTTTTCTTAATCCTGCTCCCAGTGGAACCTAAAAATGAAAACTGACTTTCCAATTGGAATGATGTCTGATGAACTGTCTTTCCAATGGAAATGATGTTTAATAAACTACACCGCTTGGATAAACTGCCAACTTGTAGTGTCTTGCATTTGTACGAGAGGAGACAATGAAACCAGTAAAATTTTGCAATTGTCAACAAATAGTTTTACAAAACATAGACCTCATTTTTCAACATTACACAGAGATAAATGTTTAGAAACTTATGAAATTTTAAGAGCAAATTGTATGCGCAATGGCAGATATGAGTTATCGACTTTTGAGTTTTAAGTGAAATGGATAGCTTCTTGCTTTTCATTTGTGTGATCCCATATTTTCTAATGTGTATCCTATTCATCCCTGCCACAAAATCAAAGCTGATGCAGCAAAATAAAGAGATTCTGCTTACAAAGACAGAATACTCTTCTCTAAAATTAAATGCAATAGATCTGAATAAAGAACCTTGTGTTTTCATGATGGATTGCCTCAGATGATTTTGCTTCTCAGCCATTGGATGACTTTATTGACCTCACGGTAGATTGGAAATGAGCTGAGGTGGTGATGGATTGAATGTTGCAAGGTGGTGTGGACAGCAGTCACATCAAAGGTCGTTTCTTGGGGGAGGAAATCCTTAGAGCGCCCTCCCCAGCAAACGTTGGCTGTCTATTTGATGAGCGATGTTTTTGGCTGTTAGTGGAGTAAGTCCCTGTGTCATTGGACTGTGGATGGTTTTGATTCACTGAAGAACTACATAGAATCCCCACTATAGAATCCTTACAGTGTGGAAGTAAGCCATTCAGCCTAACAAGTCCACACCGACCCTCTGAAGAGCATGCAACTCAGACCCACCCAAACCCTATCCCTGCATTTCCCACCCTAGACACTACGGGCAATTTAGCATGGCCAATCCACTTAACCTGCACATCTTTGGACTGTGGAAGGAAACCAGAGCACCCGAAGGAAACCCACGCAGACATGGGGAGGACGTGCAAACACCACACAGACAGTCGCCCGAGTCTAGAATCAAACCCAGATCCCTGGCACGGTGAGGCAGTAGTGCTAGTCACTGAGACACCATGCCGCAAGAAGCTGTCACATTGTGGTTGTTGCCAAGTTGCTGAGTTTCCAATGCTCTTTCCACCAACCATCTATTCTTTAGGTCCTTTTGTTGCACCGTCAGTTTCCTGCCAGCTTGTTTCCTCTTGCTCGGGTTTGGTGGAGCTGCAAGATCAGGAGCATTATGTGTTTCTGGTCTCGGAGATCCTGGATCTTGTGATCATTCTCATTGAAGCAGTCTTAGTGTTTCCATTTGAGAGTTGCAGTGTCTCCATGTGGGTGATAACTATTGCATCTTTTAGGGTGGATCAGGAACTGTGGGCACTCTGTGACTCTAGCACTTCGGTCATTGTCAGGTTGGCTGTGAGGTTTGGCCTGAGTAGATCATTCTTCTCTGGGTCTTCTTAGGATCCAACAGCTGACAAAAAAGAAAGACCTCCCACGCAGACAGAATCTCCACCAAAGAACTACAACATGGTGGAGACACACTCTTGATGCACTTGTCTAGGAGGAACAGAGCATGTTGAGAGATCTCCGAGGTACCGTAATGTGGACATCTTCAAGAAAGGTGACAGATTCAACTATGTATGGACATTTCTTCACTGTCTGTCACAAGACAAGTCATCATGAGAATCTTCCTCAACTTCCCAGAAGCTGACGATTTCCTCCCTGAGTCTCACTGTGGCTCCTGGACATCAAAAAGCACTGTGGGCATGATTTTCAGTGCACGACAAATCCAACAAAAGGGCAGGGAACAGCACTAAACTATGCACTTGGCCATCTTCAATTTTACAAAAGCCTTTGAACCTGTCAACCATGAGGAATTCTGGATTCTCAAATTTGACTCCCCACACAAACTCGTCACCATTTTCCACCTGTTTCTCAATGGCAAACAAACTGTGATTCTCACCCATGGATCCACTACAGAGTCAATACGAGTGCAAATTACAATCAAGCTGGGCTATGTCATTGTACCCATGCCCTCCTCCATCCTTCTTGTTGCAACACTCATTTCCATGGTCCTCCCCAATGAAGCAGAGTTAACCTACATTGAATCCCTACATTGTGGAAGCAGGCCATTTGGCCCATCATGTCCACACTGAATCGCCTGCCCAGACCCGCCCCCCTACCCTATCCGTGTTACCCTGCATTTCCCATGGCTAACCCAACTAATCTACACATGTTATGGGCAATTTAGCATGGCCTATCCACCTAACCCACACTGGACTGTGGGATGAAACTGGAGGACTTGGAGGAAATCCACACAAACATGAGAAGAATGTGCAAACTCCACATAGACAGGTGCCCGAGGGCAGAATCGAACCCAAGTTCCTGGTGCTGTGGGGCAGCAGTGCTAACCACTGAGCCACCATGCTACCCTGCCACCATACAATATGAGCAGGAAACTTTGCAACCTTCACTTCCAGGCCAGAACCAAGAGTACTCCTTCTGTCATTGTCAACTTCTGTCATTGAAGTATTGTACAAAATGATGCCTGTGTGTGCACATATTCAGAGGCTGAACTACAACCCTCATCAATTCATTCCTCAAGAGAATTGGTCTCAGATTAAACATGTGGACAATAAAGATTCTCCATAACCTCACTCCTGCCATGCAACACAACTCCCGACCATCAAAATCCATGATGAACCATTTGAACAAAGTGGATCACTTCTTATACATCAGGAGCCTCCTCTCATCATGAGCGGACATTGACGATAAAATACAGCATTGACTCCATTGCACCAGTGCAGCCGTAGGATGTTTGAGGGATAGAGTGTTCGATGTCCAAGACCTCCAACTCAACACCAACCTCATGGTCACCCACATCCAACCCTCACACTACCACCAACGCCTAAACCCACCCCCCACCCCAACCCCCCCCCCCCCCCAACACACACACACACACACACACCCCAACCCTCCCGTCCACATTAGAAACATGGACCATGTACAGCAGACATTCCAAATTCCTGGAAAGTTACAACCAGGGCTGCCTTCACAAAATCCCGCAAATCGTTTGGCAAGATATGTGTCCCCACATGTGCGCCCTCTACCAGGCCAATGTACCCAGCAACAAGGCACTGGTCAGACGTGATGTTCCGCAATGACAAAATGATCACTCGGAAGATAGAGGAAACACTACAAGAATGACCTAAAGGTGTCCCTTAATAAATACAACATCCCCATCAACATGTGAGAACCACTTGCCCTAGAACGTACAAACTGGAGAAGACATATCTGTGAAGGCACTAACCACTTTAAGTGTCACTGAGTGGAGCACATGGAAGGCAAGTACAAGCAGCAGAAAGTGCGCACAGAGTCCAGAGTATCCTACCGTCTCCAGCACCCCCTGCACCACAAGTGGCAGAGTCTGCCACTCCAGGGCTGGACTCATTAGGACTTGTTGGGCACCACAGGAACACCCTCCCACCTCACTCCCCCCACCCAGAACACCCTCCAGTGAAAGAAAGTAATCCTTGACCCTGAGGGACTGCCCAAAAAAGATTTCCAATGACCAACCACATTCCCTTGACTATAATTCGGAGTAATGTTTATAAGTAGTTTAATTATCTTCAGACCTTTAACTTTTAAACCCCAGTTTTCTGTTTTTATGCAAATGTTGTAAGACAGAGCTGATAAATCATAGTGATAATGGTTTATGTTCCTAAGACATTGGATTACTAATAATGGAATTTCTATATTTAAGAGAACAGCAACCGAGTCATGCCATACACAATTGTCAAAACGCTGCCTAATCCTCAACATCTACCTCATTGTTTCATGAAATCATAAAGTCATAAGCCAGACAAGTGTGAAACTTTCTGGCTACTGAATCTGAATTTTATCAAGATGCTGCCTTAAAAACAACATTATCAACAATTAAATAATGGAAACAAAGTTGAGCAAAGCCGACACGGTCTGAAAAATGAAGATTGGGTAGTTTCGGGGCTGGGGGAGAGTGCAATACAAAAAGCAAATCTTAAGATTTCTCTTAAGAGTAGTCAAAGTGAAACTTTCAGCCGACTCCAGGTCAGCAAGGAATCATATTGATCAGAAGTGCACAACATAAACAGCGTCTGATCCAGGCACTGTTATTAATATTTAAATCATCCAGTACCTTGCAGTCAGGAAGAGACAGAACATGAATTACGAATCTTCTCAAACTGTTGGATTTGTCATGCAAGTGTTAGCCTCTCTGAAAGGTCATCTTGACTGCAACCTTGCTGCTTTCTTTTTGCAGATTAATTGCCAATTAAACACGCAGTAGGAAAATAGAGAAGAAAGAATTGAAACTATCGAGCCTCATTCCTGTCAGTAGCAAATTGTTTCGAGAAATTGTCAAATTGTTTCATCTCTCCTGGAATATAATTTCTCCCCCTCATTTCATATCACCCTCTGTAGCTGATTTGCTTCTAATTTACCAAATTTTCCAAATAGGGGAGATGTCAGAGGTAGTTCTTTACACAGAGAGTGGTGGGTGCATGGAATGCGCTGCCAGCGGTGGTAGTAAAGTCAGAAACATTAGGGACATTTAAGCGACTCTTGGATAGGCACATGGATGTAAGTAACATGAAGGGTATGCAGGTTAGTTTTGATCTTGGAGTACAATAAAAGGTTGGCAACACATCGTGGGCTGAAGGGCCTGTACTGTGCTGTGCTGTTCTATGTTCTCCTTAATCCTCTAACTCTATCTTAGTCCTTAAATCTCATTTGGTCAGGAGAAACATTGGCCAGAGTTTGGCAGGGAAACTGCAACCAAGCCCCAGCTGTTAGACATGGCATTGATATCGATAAAAAACGTATAGTGAAGTTATAGGCCATTTGGCCCATCGAGTCTGCACTGACCCTTCAAAGAGCATCCCACCCTATCCCTGTAACCCTGCATTTACCATGGCGAAGCACCTAAACTACACCTCCCTGGACACTACGGGACAATTTTGTTTAGTGTGACCAATCCACCTAACTTGTTCGGTGCAGTTATCAGGTGGTTATTGTTTCAGATCGGATGGAACTAAACCTTTTGAGCTGAAGAGTGATGGAAAATGTTTACCTGGTATCTAAGGCATTTTGCAAAATTCTTGCACTCCAGCAGAATCTAGAACAATAAGATTACTCATGGGGACAAATTGATAGGACAGTTTTCAATGCATTTTGAAATTAAGTGCTGTGAACTACTCACTGTTCTTGTTGCATCTTTGATATACAACAAACAAGTTCAAATAACTGAATTATTTCCATTGGTTCAACAGTTTAAGAGTCTTGGCCTGTGGGATAGAGTTAGTTTTTATTTCAGGCATAACAGAATCACAATGCAGGAAAACATGGTGCTGATACCAATGGCCCTGCCAATGATACTTCATCAAACTACAAACAAGGCTGCCAGAATGAAAATGTCAGAACAATTCTGAATCACGCAGAGGTGTTATTGCAGGAATAAAAATCAAAGCATGAAAAGCAAACTGAAAAGCATGTTAAAGGTTAAAGCTTGATACTGCTTGATTATTGTGCTATAGTGTGACAGCTCAGTTACTCCATATGCTTCTCTTTCAGGCACGTTAAAACATGGTTTGCAACATTGCTGGATGTCTGTACCTGATATTATTTGGGTCTGGAATATCACAATGCATGCAGCAATGATTGGGAGCTATGTATAATCATAAATTAGATTACCTATGAGAGATGAATGCAGGTTTTGTCTCAAATGCTAATTACCTGCATACTTCAGTTGCAATAGGAAACTTAAGTTACATTACCTGCTACCACTGAGTGCATGAATAATTTATACAATGAAACTGTCTATTGTAAGTTCCATTGCTTGGGTGGACAGGCTATATTTAGGTTTGTCTGATAGAGGCAGATTTATGGATATTGAGATCTTTCTCAAAGTTGAATTTATTGTTGTAACATTTCTTCCCATCGCTACAACCAGGCTGTTCTGGTAAGACAAATTGTTTGAAAATGTCATGTTGGTTTTTGCTGTGTGGGAGAGGAAAATCATGCAGGCCTTTTGCATATGTTAAAAATCTCGCATACAGCAATCCTTTGAGGCCTTTAAAACTGCAGCTGTTGCTGAGGGTACGATTATATTTCAAACACTTAAAGAGCTCCAATGCTCTTTTTCCCATTGCTGGGTAGTGATCGGAAGATTAAAAACTGAAGCACCACTGACGCCAGGAGAGATAAATCACAATTTGACACATTTACATAGGCAGTTACCATTATAGATAGAGAAGAACGTTTTCACATATACGGCACCTTACAGGACCTCAAGGTGTCTCAAACTGCTTTCCAGCCACTGAAATATTTTTGAAGCACAGCCACTGTTGTAATGTAGGAAATATGGCAGCCAATTCTGCACATGGCAAATTCCCCAAACAACAATATGAAAGTAATCAGGCAAGCTGTTTTTGTGATGTCCATTGAAGGATAAACATTCGCCAAGATTCCAGGGATAACTCTCCAATCTTCTTCAAAGTAGTGCCATGGTAACCTGAGAGAGGATAGAAAGGGCCCAAGTTTAATTACACTTATACCATTGAAAGTCAGCATGGATTTTGTGTCCAGGGAATAGGTTGAATGGCAGGTGACAGATATAAAATTGGATGTTTTGCCTAATGCCCCTTCACCTGTGCCATTTCCTGCATCCTTAAATCCTCTGCAATTTTATACACAGCAGTGAAGGCATTGAATGACCCAACCTCCTTGAACTGAATGATCAATGACCATTTAGGAATTCTTCGCACTGTAATATGAAAGGGACCTAAGGGGCAACTTTTTTCACGCAGAGGGTAGTGAGTGTACAAAATGAGTGTACCTACCAGAGGAGGTCGTGGAGGCTGGTACAATTACAACATTTAAAAGGCATCTGGATGGGTACATGAATAGGAAGGGTTTAGAGGGATATGGGCCAAATGTTGGCAAGTGGGACTAGTTTAATTTAGGATACCTGGTCGGCAAGGACAAGTTTTACCAAAGGGTCTGTTTTCATGCTGTACAACTTTATGATTCTTATGACTCTAATGCAATTTTTCCCGACTGAGCAGAAAAGGGACATTGGATTGAAGGCTTTCAAGCCCAACTGTTTGGAATACTTGCAAGATAAAGGAAAGGTTTCCCCTATATGAATGCCTGGACCTATCATAGGCACACATTCCTCAACCTCTTCCCACTCCCCCCAACCCACCTTTTGGCCTCTGTGCACCACAGCCCCCTCAGCAGCATCAGTGGGTTCTTCTAACAAGGCCCAGTTGAAACCCCCTTATCTTCAGCCCTCACTCTTAACTGTACATCTGGCTCCTGTGATAGCTCTCATGAAATAGCCTACAGTGAGCACCAGGCCCAGTGGCACTGCTGGGGTGAGAGAGCCGCTGGTCATTTTTTGGGGATTCAGCACTCAGAGTTAAGCATTTCACCCAGAGCAGGTGGAAATCTTACCTTTGGGCCTTTAACAATCCTCTTTCACTGAACAGTTTTAGGGCAACCCAACGGAGCAGAGGATGGGTTCACCATTAATTATAATGGGGGCAGGGTGATGTAGGAATATCAACATATAATCCTGTCCCTGGAGTGGGATTTGAGCCTTAAATTTCTTATCTGGAGCCAAAAATACTACCACCTGAGTCACAGCTGACACATCCATGTGAGCATAAGATTTTATAATCAAGTGCTGACAGAAAAGTACTGCATAAATGTGAGAAAAAGTAAGTCAGGTTTTGTCCACGGAAAGTAGGTGAAAACATAAAAACATTCCTAGAGGAAGTTAGTGAAGCAACTGATTCAAAATTGATAAAACATGTTATTGCCAATGGATATTCCATTCAAACGTAAACAGAAAGTGCTGGAGAAACCCAGCAGATCTGTTCGCATCTGTAGGGAGAAAAACAGAATTAACATTTCTGATATGGCAACCTTGTTTTTAGATTCAGATTTAGTTTCAGATTTTCAGCATCTGTGGTTCTTCATTTTTATTTTAGTGACATGCCATATATTTTAATCTTGATTCAGGCACAGTTGTCACTTTCCTGGCAGATCAAATACCACAGCCAAAGAAACAGAAGGTAAAGTCTGCAGATGTTGAGCTATGTGGTGTAGGAGGTGTTAACGTTCAACATTAAAAGTATACTGCAAAAAATGTTGTAATATAAACTGTATCGAATAGAATAGAATTTATATGCAATTTATAGCCAGGAACTCTGACCATAGAGTAAGAAGTCACGATTTGTTATTTAACTTGGTGCAAAGCACTGGATCAGCACAGCAGAAAAAAATATTTTGGGAATAGTACATTGGATTTGGGAAACTCAAAACTGATTCAAGATGGCGGTAATGGTGTTGGCTCATCCACTCTGTTCGCTTTTCTTTCTCCTTTCTTTTTCTCCTTCTTTTCTGTTTTATCTTTTTAACTTTTTTTTTAGTTCTTTTCTAATTACTTACCTTCTGGAGAGAGTTTGGTAATAGAGACAGTGGTGGTGACGACATGGTGGCTTCGTAGCGGCTGAGATCTGGATCGGGACTTTGGTGGTCGGCTAGAGGTCTGGTGTGTGACAGTGGCTGGGGACCTTGGGGGTCAGAGCTCGAGCCCAATGCAGGAAGAGCAAGCCCAATGCACAGGTGAACAAGGTCTCCTGGCATCAGAGACAGCAGCAAGAGCAGGCAGCCCAAGGTCTCCCAAAGAGCGGGCCAAAGTGGAGGACATTGGGCCCTTAATACTAAGATGGACTGTAATGTTTGACTTTTAACTTTGTTTCTTTATTTTTCTACCCTGTACCTAAGATTTTGTACCTAGTACCTTTGTGCCCAAGATGGCACTTGGAATGGCAACATTGTACACTTTTCATGTACTTCTGTACTTGAGTACACGTGACAATAAAATCTAATTCTAGTTCTAAGATATCCGAGATAAGGAGCTCGAACAGTTCATCCACTTCACCAACACCTTCCACCCCAACCTGAAGTTCACCTGGACCATCTCCAACACTTCTCTCTCCTTCCTGGACCTCTCTGTCTCCATCTCGGGTAACCACCTAGAAACTGATGTCCATTTCAAGCCCACTGACTCCCACAGCTACCTGGAATACACCTCCTCCCACCCACCTTCCTGCAAAAATGCCATCCCCTATTCCCAATTCCTTCGCCTCCGCCGCATCTGCTCCCAGGATGAGACATTCCACTCCCATACATCTCAGATGTCCTCATTCTTCAAGGACCGCAATTTCCCCCCCACAGTGGTTGAGAACGCCCTCGACCGTATCTCCCGCATTTCCCGTAACACATCCCTCATGCCCCGTCCCCGCAATAATAACCAAAAAAGAATCCCCCT
>JAHRHZ010000025.1:31876990-31917591 GCA_024137785.1 Ginglymostoma cirratum
TGCCTGGGAACCCTGCAGCCCAATGGTATCAATGTGGATTTCACAAGCTTCAAAATCTCCCCTCCCCCAACCGCATCCCAAAACCGGCCCAGCTCATCTCCGCCTCCCTAACCTGTTTTTCCTCTCACCTATCCCCTCCTCCCACCTCAAGCCCCACTCCCATCTCCTATCTACTAACATCATCCCGCCCCCTTGACCTGTCCGTCCTCCCTGGACTGACCTATCTCCTCCCTACCCCCCTACCTACACTCACCTCACTGGCTCCATCCCTGCCTCTTCGACTTGTCTGCCTCCTCTCCACCTATCCTCTCCTCTGTCCATCCTCTATCTGCCTCCCCCTCTCTCCCTATTTATTTCAGAACCCTCTTCCCGTCCCCCATTTCTGATGAAGGGTCTAGGCCCGAAACATCAAGCTTTCCTGCTCCTCTGATGCTGCTTGGCCTGCTGTGTTCATCCAGCTCTACACCTTGTTATCTCAGATTCTCCAGCATCTGCAGTTCATACTATCTCTGGGTTTAGGTCAGCACAGTTTTTCAAAGGAATATGTCCAATATTTTACAAGGGTTAGAAGGTATCATTTGCCATATGGATACCATATTAATACATGAGCTGATGGTTGAGGAACATATCCGTAGGATCCAAAAAGTTTAAAAACATCTGCAGGCCAAAAGCTTACCCTTAACAACAAGTGTGAATTATCCAAGGAATCCATTTGTTTCTTGGAACACATCATTGACAAAGAAAGAATAAGAGCCAACACAAAATGAAAACAAAGGCTATGAATGAGTTTCCCACTCTGAAATAAGTTCAAGACCTGCAAAGATTTCCAGGCCTGGTCAAGCAGTTGGCAACATTTTTGTTTAATTTGGCAGCCATGACTAAACCTGTGGAGGCAAGTAATTGGTTGATGAAAATATTGCTTTCTGTCTCCAGGACTTTCTCTGACATAGAGGAATGCTGCTTAGTAAGAGAGAAGCACGATCTCTGGCACATGGACACACAAGAGGTTTTCAGACTTCATCCTCATCCTGAAAGTTTTTACAAAGATGTAAATAAACAATTGATCTCCCTATTTGATGAAAAAGAATCAGGAGAGGGTACTGCCGTGAATATAAAGGTTCAGACACTGCCTTATGAGGCCTGCCTATGAAACCAAAAACATGTAGGAAGGCCACAAGTGATGGGAAAGCACAACTGCCAACAGCCTAACAATTCCTGTGCAGGAATTTGTTGGTGAAATCCAAACAGGTCACAGTGATACAGTGGTCAATGATCCAAAACAGGTTCAAACAGATCAGCAGGAAGGAAAGGAAGGTGAAGAATGTGTGGTTATTTTTCAGTATTGTGTTGAATGTTGGCCAGACCAAAGGCTCAGGATGACCATAATGTCCTATTTTGATCATCAATGGCATTTTACTATTATAGACAAATTGTTGGTCTTTTCTAAAGTATCGACAAAGAACAGTACAGCTCAGGAACAGACCCTTCGGCCCATCAAACCTGTACCGACTCATGATGCCTTTTCCAAACTAAAATTCTCGTGCTTCCACGCTCCCAGCCTTTCATAGAATTCCTACAGTGTGAAAGCAGACCATTTGGCCCATTGACCACACTGACCCTCAGAAGTGCATCCCACCCAGACACAGCCTCCCACCCTCTACCTGTAACTCTGCATTTCCTATGGCTAACCCACCTAACCCACACATCCCTGGACACAATGGGCAATTTAGCATGGCTAATCCACCTAACCGGTACATCTTTGGACCCTGGAAGGAAACCTGAGCACCTGGAGGAAACCCATGCAGACATGGTGAAAATGTGAAATCTCACACAGACCGTCGCCACGGTTGGAATCAAAGACACGTCCCTAGTGCTGTGAGGCAGCAGTGCCAACCACTGAGCCACCATGCTGCCCCCTTTTCTTGTGATGAAGTCATACAGCATATCTGCAAAAGACTCTTGAAGATTACCATGTGCAGACTCCTAGCTTGTTCATGTGTATGTTGCCAGCAATCTCAAATGAAATTGAGGCCCTCATAGCTTACTGTAAAATCTGTGATATTCATAGGGTCTGAGTGAGGAGAGCTACTGATCGCCATTACATTTCCCACCAGATCATGAGAACAAGTGCGAAATGACCATGCATTTTCAAAGACAGTTTTATCCTACTGTTTACAACTCTCCATGGTAGATAGAGCTTGGAGAAATGTTTTGTACCACCACCACAGATGTGGTTATAAGGATCTTGCAAGAAAAGTACACTACATACAAAACCCCTAATGTGGTCATGTCAAGCAGTAGACCATAGTTTACTGGCAAGCCTCTAGCCAAATCGCAACCACTTCTGGATTTGAACCTGAACCTGCTTGTCAAGATATCCACAGTCAGCCCAACAAGTCCACAACAACACTCGGAGCATCCCAACCAGACCCATCCCCCTAATCTACACATCCCTGAACACTACAGACAATTTAGCATGGCCAATCCATCTAACTTGCACACCTTTGGGCTGTGGGAGGAAACCCATGCAGACACAGGGAGAATATGCAAACTCCACACAGACAGTCACCCGAGGGTGGAATTGAACCCGGGTCCCTGGTGCTGTGAGGCAGCAGTGCTGACCGCTGAGCCATCTTGCAGCCCTGTAAGGGCTCTGAAAGATATGATGTCGAAACTGCATAAAGCTCCACATAACGTGATGACGTTGCACAATCTTTGGATGGGGAAGCTATACAGCAAACCTTTTGTTAGCCAGCACCTATAGGACCAGGAGTGTGCCATTTGATGAACTATTCTGGTTGATCGAGAGGTCCACATAATCAATGATAAAACACACACTAAGTAATAGAAACATACTGCAGGGGGTATGCACATCACTGTTATACTTCATTAACAGCATAAATCACTTAGATAGTAGCATAATATTGCTTTAAATAAAATTTATCAGCAGACAGCCTTCTCACTTGCACTCTTAACTCAGGCATCGCAAAGATCTCAATAATACAGTAACTTCCAGTGCATGAGGTATACAACTTGTACCATTTTATCGAGAATGCCCTTCATTTAACGTACCAAATAAAACAAAGCTTGCTGTGTATTGGTCCGGGGCCCTAATTGAAAAGATATGACATCTCAATCTCCTAATAAACCAAGTAATTCCGCAAAATGAGTCAATGTAACTTACCTATTGCTACCAGTGGAGAGTTTACCCCTGGATTTCCATTGACTCTAGTTTGCTAGGGCTTCTGGATAGCAGACCTTGACAACTGTCACTCTGATCTCAAGGGTATTCACTCTCACTTCACTTCTGGGTTCAGCTCCTTTGTTCATGTTTGCACCAAGACCAAAATGAGGTCATTCAGCAGCTGTGTGGACCTGATAGAACCCAAACTGAACATTAGTAAGCAGGTTACTTCTAAGCAAGTGCTACTTGATAACACTATAGGGGATCTCTTCCATCGCTTTACTGATGATCAATAGCAGACTGATAGGATGATAATTGGTTGGTTTGGATTTGCATTGTTTTAGACAGCCAGAACATAGCTAGACAATCCCCCCACTATCAGATATATGATGGCCTTCTATTTGTACTGGAGTAGCCTGGTTAGGGATGTGACTAGATCTGGAACATAAGCCTTCAGTACTGTTGCCAGTTATGTAGTGAAGATCCAGAGGCATTGCAGTCCCCTGTGCCTTCAGCCATTTCTTGATATTGTATTGATCGAGTCAGATTAGCTGAAGACTGATTTATGATGCTGAAGAACCTCAAGAGCAGGCTGAGATGGATCAGCCTCTTTGCATTTCTGCCCAAAGCTCATTGCAAATGCTTCCACCTTATCATTTGCACTGATGTGTTGTTGATGATAGGGATATTTGTGGAACCAACATGTCTTGTTAGTTGTTAATTTTCCACTACCATTCATGACTAGATATGACAGGACATTAGGCCTTAGATTGGATCCATTGATTGCTCAATCATTTAGCTCTCCTTATTTCACGCTAATTTCATTGTTGACATGCTAGTAGCCCTGTGTGGTATCTTCATATGTTACAATTTATTTTTGGAAATGCCCAGTACTACCACTTCTGTCACCTTCGTTGAACCAGGGTTGATTTCTCAGCTTGATGGTAACTGTGAAGTGTGGGTATGCCAAGCAAAGCATTCACAAATTATACTTGAATACAATCCAGCTACTGTTGATGGCTCACAGTGCTGGAAGAACAGTGGTAAATTGCTACATCTGTTTAAAACCTATCCCATTTTGCATGATGGTTAGACCATAGAACACGATGGAGGCTATTCTCACTATAAAAATGGGACTTTGCCCCCACTGCGCAATGTTCACACTTTCAAATATTGTTGTGGATAGATGCATGTACAAGAGATACATTGGTAAGCATGAGGTCAGGTAGGTTTGTCACTCTTATTGGTTACATCAGCATTGGTGTAGACATTGATGGTAACATCAGGACATTGTCTGTAACATATGATTCTGTGAGTATGTTAGTCTGATCCTTGACTGACCTGTTTCAATTTTGGCACAATCCCAAGATGTTAGTGAGGTGAATATTTTCCATAGTCAACTGGCATTGCCATTATGTCTGTGCCCTCCTCCCTGCCTTATTCTATATGTAACTTATCCAAACATGCTCTTTGAATAAGGACAGGAAATTATTGCAAAGAAGAAAAAATGAGAAAACTGCAGATGCTGGAAATGAGAAACAAAACAAAAAATGAAATGAAAGCAAAAATTCAGCATGTCTTGTAACATCTGTGGAGAGAAATCAGAGTTAACTTTTCAGGTCTAGTGACCGTTCTTCAGAACAGTTATTCCAATGACCTGGCCAATATAATTCCCTTAATTAACAGGACCAAAGACAATTGCTTTGCTGGCTCATTCATTTCCTGCTTCTAATGCATTGCTGCATTACAATTAGTTTGCTGGTGTCTGAAACTCAGACACAATGCATTGATAGCAAAGCACTTCATTACTGCAAATGAAATGAATGTTGGTAATTCCTTTTGTTTTGATAGCACCATCAAAGGAAAAACAATGGGGTCACATAATTCCTATGACAATAATTTTCCTAACAGAGGACATTTTGAATATGGACCAAATATTCCCTTCCATGGAAAGGGAAAAAGCAATGATTAACTGATTAATGTTTCCCAGAACCTGGAAGAAATTTGACATTACATCATGAAGCATCTACAATGAAAGAGGTGTTTTAGCTATATTTTGAGACTGTGCCCCTAATACAGGATTAAACAAAATGGATTATGGAATATGTTTTGAAATCTGCTTGACAACAAGCCTGACTGAAGTGGTTTTAATGAATAGATTGTTTCTGGAAAGAAAGTGTAAAGTAATCATATTTGGAGACAAGAGCATCTATGTTTACATTGGACAGACTGTTATGCTCCAAAGTGTTAGAAAGGTGTTGAAAATGTTAGTCTGTAAGTAGTTTATGCATCAGACTGTCTATTTATTTCCAACTGGGGTCTCATCAGCACTTCCATGTGGACACAAGGGTCTCTTGATTCTTGTTGCCACGGCAATAATCTTGGAGAGAGGAAGGTGTATCCCTGTCTGCCAGGATCTGGGATCAAGGGAAGAGCTAAAAGCCAAAAGTCTCTTTGGTTCAAAGAACAGGTAGGACTTTGTATTGAAAGGACCAAACTTATAAGGATTTGGACCGAGGCTGGAAGATTCGCCTAGCTTGAGCCGAAGATAAAAACATGAGGCATAACCCTCAAAATGAAAGAGATTGCTCTCCTTAAACATTATTGAGATAAGAAAGGAAAGATAAAAGTAAACCTTCAGGAGCTAAGAATTACTTTGGACTGGGCCTTGGAAAATAAAATGAGTGCTTAATGGGCTATGAAGTATGCCTGTTAGTGTTTTATTTGAGTTCGAAACAAAAAGTGAGCAGTTCTAATCTGTCGTTTAAAGTACAACCGGCTTTTAAAGTAGTGTTAAGTCAATAGTGTAGTTAGACTAATTGCTACAGTAAAAGTCTTCAAATGTGAAATTTCATTGTGCTATTTTTCAGGTAAAAAGAGGCAGTTCAAATTACTTTTTTAAAAATGGTCATTGTCTACAGGGTTCAAAAGATAGCTGCATAAGTCTGAGCAGCAGGAGTAGTGAGCCCATAGAAGGCAAGAAGCCTTTTTAAAAATTGCTCACACGGATTTTAATTGCTGATTTTTCCTCCCACTATTGTCCAGGTGATAGGCTTAACTTCCCATCATTAACTGGCATCCAATCTCAGGGAACTTAATAGGGTCAGAAACCTTCCTTTTAGTTGAAGAACATTTTTCAAAAAAAATGCCTGAAATAAAAGCCACCGGAAACGCAAGATGAAAACTTTTAGCCAAATACTTAAGAAATGGTGGAATGCAACATTTACATATAGAATAAATAAAATGCATGTATTAAATTTATAATTCAAAAAAATCAGAATTGAAATAGACCTACTTCTGAATTATCATGTTTAGTTATGCTATTATTTTGATAGTAACATTATCTTTCAAAAAAAAATTAATTTGAGACGAGTAAAATTAAGAATCCTTTTGGCTACAGATTCTTGTGATTTATACAAAGGCTTGTAACAGCACTTTGAGAATAATTTAGCAGTTTCAGCTGTGCCAGAAACAGTGACTGTCACAGCCATAAAACCTGTTCCTCAAACATAAGGCCTGACCTCTGACACTCATGTAGTTATACCACTCAAACAGGTCCATTTTGAACATGATGGTAGTTTTTTTAATGTTAAAATAATCATTTGAAACCATAAAGTGCAGCTTAGCTTCCTACCTCCACAATAAAAAAAGAGCCTTTTATTTTTCTGGCCTTTCCTCTCTGTAGTTCTCTTTTCAAATTAACGTTAATCACTTGGAGAAGGTTGGAAGTCACAGATGAAATGTCAAAGGAGCTGCACATGGTTCTGGATCCACAGGTGGCAGATCCCTGATCCAGGGCACTGCAGGGTATAACTTTTTTTACCCCTTTGTAAAGTGACAGCCTGTCAGCATCGGAATCACTGCTCCTGATCAATTCTCTATTCGTCTCTCGCTTTGGTTTTATATAACAGAATGCTACAACCTGGAGGGAGGCTGCTGTTCTATAACTCCTCCACTTACCTATATCTCTTACCTGATATAATCTCTTTATAAGACTTTTAGACAAATTTGACTCTCACTTTTACTTTTTGCTGGTGGCAGTGAATTTCATAATGGAGATCGGGTTGAAGAGGGGGAATTAACAGGGATATCTCTCTTTGTCTATTTCCCACCCAGCCCTGATCTTTATCAACTAACATCACTGTTAGCACAAACAGTGTGAGATTAGGACTGGGATTGTGATGAAAACCAGTGAAGTCTGCAGTTTTTGAGACATCGTCAGATCCAAGACACAATCTGCTCTTTTGGTTAGAAACTAGTGGAGTTGCAGCTAGGGTAGTGAAGAATGTATTTGGTACGCTTGCCTTTATTGGTCAGTGCATTGAGTACAGGAAGTGAGATGTCCTGTTGTGGCTGAACAGGACAAATGTTAGACTGCTTTTGGAATACTATGTTCAGTTCTCAGCTCCCTGCTGTAGGAAATATGTTGTGAAACTTAAAAGGGGTCAGTAAAGATTTACGAGGATGTTGCCAGGGTTGGAGTGTTTGAGACATGAGGATAGGCTGAATAGCCTGAGGCTTTTTTACCCCTGGAATATCAGTGTCTGAGGGGGTGGGCCTTAATAGAGGTTTATAAAATCATGAAGGGCATGGATAGGGTAAATAGCCAAGGTCATTTTCCCGGGGTAGGGGAGTCCAAAACCAGAGGACATAAGTTTAAGGTGAGAGGGAAAGATTTAGAAGGAACATAAAAGGCAACTTTTTCACACAGAAGGTGGTATGTGTACGGATCAAGCTGCCAGATGAAGTGGTAGAAGAGGGTACAATTACAACCTTTAAAAGGCATCTGGATATGAATAGACAGGGTTTGAAAGGATATGGGCCAAAAGCTGGTAACTGGGACTAGGTCAGATTAGGATGTCGGCCTGGCATGGATGAGTTGTATTGAGAGGTCTGTTTCCATGCTTTCTCACTCGACGACTCTATGCTTTTGAATTCTTTGCTGATGCTGTCTCTGACAGTGACAATTCTAAACAGTTGAAGTGCTGAAACCTGAATGCTGTGATCTGCTGGTTAAAAATAACTCATTAATGGCAGACATTCACTGCAAATGTAGCGAATTAAACATTAATTTATTTGACTCAGCAAAATAAAACATTGAGTTATGTAACAGACCCACAGCTTTTATGCAGAAATAAATTACAATCTGTCAGCGCTAAAATAAAAGAACTTAAAATTCAACAACAGAAGCACATCACTAAATCACTTTTAATTCTGCATCAGAGAACATTATGTCAACCTGAATGGTGCACTAGTTTTAGCATATAAATGATTAGTCAAAATAATTAAAGCAACTCTTAAACAAGTTTGACCAATGCCATTGACGGTGTATAATTTATTCTATATTTTAATTAGCCTTATAATTTTAAAGAATGGCTTATTAATGGAAAATGCATTTACAGGTTTAATTTCTTCCTAAGTGCCTTTTTTCTGTGTTTATTGTTCCAATTATTCTTTCTCAGTTCATATCCTAATAACTTTTCCAACTTCTTTCCTCTTTGTTTTACTGCAGTTTTGATTTGCTTTATTACCACAGTTTTGTATCTCTCTTAATTGGTTAATATTTTGTCCTTATTACTCACTTATTTCTAGTTGAAATGTCTTAGTTTGTTCTCCTGTTTTTAGCAAAGCCACTGGCTTTTCTTTTCCAGAAATTCCAATGAGATGTTATAATGCTCAGAGGTAGATAGCGAGAGGTCCTAGATTGATTTTTAAAATGATGTTGTCTTGTTTAAGCATTTGAGAAAACATTGACTCCTCCTGCATTTCAAAATGGCTTTTATTGAACACAAAACAGGAAAGTTGGCTGCTTTTAGAAATTTGCAGCCAACAACAGGAATAAAAAGTACTCATCACCCCTTGCATTGTAAGAACAATCCAGATAAGTCGACACAAAAGAACTTCAAATGTGACATCTTTAGCAACCAGTTTGAAACAAAGCAAACCATTCAGTCCCATTTAGTCCCCCAGAGCTATCTGAAACAAAGCCCAACTGGTTTTAGTCGGGACATGGAGACCCATTTTTGACAGATGGATCACTAATCTAGAGGCTATGGTCATATGACTGCAACTGCTAACTTATTCGAATTGTCTCAAATTTATATTGGCTTCTTTTTGACAGTTTTCCTTATTCTGCTTGCAAGAGAGCTAAGTATTCCACAACCAATGGTTCAGATCTAAGCTTTGCAGTCCTGCCACTTCCAATTTCATATGGTGGTAGACAAATAAACAATTCATTGCTAGAGGAGCTTCCACAAATATTCCTATCTTCAATGATGCTGGAGTACAGCACATCAGTAGAAAAGATAAGGCTGAAGCATACACAATAGTCTTCAGCCACCACAGCTGATTGGGTGATCCATCTCAGGCTCCTCCAAAAGTCCCCAGTATCACAAAAGAGATAACAAGAACTGCAGATGCTGGAGTCAGAGTCAACACAGTGTGGAGCTGGATGAACACAGCAGGCCAGGCAGCATCAGAGGAGCGGGAAAGTTGACGTTTCGGGTTGTGACCCTTCTTCAGAAATGGATAGGGGAGAAGGGAGCTGGGAAATAAATAAAGAGGAGGGTTGGAGTTGGGGAAGGTAGGTAAGATTGTGATAGGTGGATACAGGTAGGGAATGGTGGGGATTGGACAGTGGGAAGGGTGGGGCGGACAGGTGGGAGAGAAGATGGACAGGTTGTGTCAGGATGAGAGGGATGTTTGGGAGTGGGATGAGGCCGGGGATGGGGAGATTCTAAAACGGTGAATTCTATGTTAAGGCCATCAAGCTGTAGGGTCCCAAAGCAGAATATGAGGTATTGCTCCTCCAGTTTGCGTGTGGTGTCATTGTAGCAAAGGAGGAGGCCCAGAATGGACAGGACACCCAGGGACTGGGGGTGGGGGGGAAGTTAAAATGGTTGGCAACCAGAAGGTGTTGTTGTTTGTCATGTATAGTGCACTTAAAGGTTTCTGAGTCTACACTTGGTCTCAACAATGTAGAGGAGGCCACATCGGGAGCAGTGGATACAGTAGACCACATTGACGGATGTGCAGGTGAACCTCTGTCTGATGTGAAAGGTTTATTTGGTTCCTTGGATGGATTTGAAGGAGGAGGTGTAGGGTCAAGTGTAGCATTTCCTGTGGCTGCAGGGTAAGGTGCCTGGGGTGGTGGGGCTAGTGGGAAGTGTGGAGTGGACAAGGGAGTAGTGGAATGAGCATTCCCCATGAAGAGCAGATAGGGTGGGGAGGAAAATATATCTTTGGTGTTGGGGTCGTATTGCAGGTGGTGGAGGTGGCAGAGAATGGTATGCTGGATGCGGAGGTTGGTGAGGTGATATGTGAGGATCAGAGGGATTCTGCCTTTATTTGTGTTTGGGGGAGGGGTTTTGAGGGCAGAAGCGTGGGAAATGCAAGAGATGTGGACTTGGCCATTTGGCCAATCAAGTGTGCTCCACCGTTCATTTCAATCATAGCTGATTGTCCAAACCAATAGCCTTTTCACCATTATTCTTTGATCCTATTAGAATCAATAGCTATATCCAATCCCTTCTTGAAAACATGTAAAGTTTCAAACTTGACAGCTTTTTATGGTAACAAATTCCACAAGCTCACCCTCTGGGTGAAGAAATTTCTCCTCAGCTCAACCTTAAATGGTTTACTCCGTATCCATAGACTGTAACTGGTGGTTCTATACTCTCCCTCCATCAGGAACATCCTTCCTGCATCTATCCTGTCCAGTTCCGTTAGAACTTTATAGGTTTCTATGGGATCCCCGGCCACTCTTCTGGACTCTAGTGAATATAATCCTGATTCAATCTCTCCTCATACGCCAGTCCTGCCATCCCAGGAATCAGTCTGGTCAAACTTCACTACACTCTTTGTGTAATTCCCAATTTTCTGTCTACTCCTCTCTTTTTAAATAGTGTAGCTGTGTTAATTATCCTGGAATGGTACCAGATCTCTATAGAATCTTGGAAGATGACCACCAATGCATCCACTGTTTCTAGAATGACTTCCTTTAGTATTCTAGGAGATAAATTGGAAGGCCCTAGGGATTTATTGGCCTCCAAACCCATCAATTTCCCAAATACCATTTCCCTACTAGTACTGATTTCCTTCAGTACCTCCATCTCACTAAACCTTGTGTTCTGCACTATTTCTGGTATGTTATTTATGTTCTCCTTTGTGAACATGGAATCAAAGTGTGTATTTAGTTAGTCAGCCATTTCTTTGTTGCCAATTGGCCAGTCAGGTGTGAGCGGCACAGTGGCATACTGGTTAGCGCTGCTGCCTCACAGCGCCAGGGACCTGGGTTTGGTTCCACCTTTGGCAACTGTCTGTGTGGAGTTTGCACATTTCCCGCTGTGTCTGCGTGGGTTTCCTCCCACAGTTCAAAAATGTGTGGGTTAGGTGGATTGGCCATGCTAGATTGCCCATAGTGTTCAGGGATGTGTAGGCTTGGTGGATTAGCCATTGGGAATGTAGGGTTACAGGGATGGGTAGGAGGTGGGTCTGGGTGGGATGCTATTCAGAGGGTTGGTGTGGATTCTGTAGGCCGAATGTCCTGCTTTCACACTAGAGGGATTCTTTAATTATATTTTTGTTTTATATTATGTTTTGACTTTAAGAGACACATATTTGCCTTCATCAATCTTTTATCTTCACCTCTGCAGGAGTTCCTCAGGTAGTGTCATAGGCCCAACCCATCTTCAGTTGCATCATCGACATTCCCTCTATCATAAGGTCAGAAGTGGGATGTATGCCAATGATTGTACAATGTTCAGCACCGTTCGTGACTGCTCACATACTAAAGGAGTCCGTGTCCAAATACAGCAAGACTAAGACAATATCCAGGTTTAGTCTGAAAAATGACAAATAACATTCATTGCTAGGTAATGACCAACTGCAATAAGAGCAAATCTAACCATTGACACGTAACAGTGTTACCATCACTGAATCCTTCATGATGAACATTGACCAGAAACAGATCTGGACTCGCCACATAAATACAGTGGTGACCCGAGCAGGTGAAAGGCTAGGAATTCTGCAGTGGGTAACTCACCTCCAGACTCCTCAAAGCCTGTCCACCATCCACAATACACAAGTCAGGAGTGTTATGGGATCCTCCCCATTTGCCTGGATGAGTGCAGCTCCTGCAATGCCATCCAGGACAGAGCAGCCCATTTGATTGGCACCATATCCACAAACATCCATTCATTCCTGGCAAGCATTCAACATTTTGCTTGAAAAGTGAATTCTCAGCTTTCAGCCATTGCACCTTCACAGCTATTCATCAACATCTATAAAGGATCTTCTGGGTACAGCTAACAACATCCACTGGACTTTGACATGATGGGCTCTCTATGTCATATAAAGTCATGCAAATATCTTTGATTTTAGGTAATTTTAACTTCTTTCTTTATTATTCTCCCTCTTTCCATATTGGATTCATGTGTTGCTGAATGTGTTGCAAAAAACTGTCCTCAGGTTTTGAATGCAATAATGAACGTGACTTTGTTTCAACCGAAAATAATTTACCATGTGTCATTTTTAAATGGATTTTGCCAACATGGTTTTAGCAAACATGCTATCATCTTATTTTTTAAAAGATAAAAGAAAAATGAACAGAAAGATTAAAAACAATGTTTGATACTGACAGGAGAAGAAGACAGTAAAATGGGTCAATTTATCTCTTCTTCTATCCATGACAGATGTCTTAACTGCTTTCCTGACTGCTTAAATATTGTACCAGATCAAATGGGTTAGCAAGGCTCGGGGCATAATTAGAATCAATTTAAAATAACCCGGGGAACTTGAGTGACAGCAATGCACCAACATGGAAAAGATTCAAAGTGAAAAAATGCTTTTCAGTAAGAGCATTAGGAGGCATCCAATTAAGTAATAGCAACAAATGCAATGATTTTGTGGAAACCCTGAATACAGAAGATTATGGGGTGATTTAATTGTGACCTTTGAGATGACTAAGAGATTTAACAGGGTAGAATGAGCAAAATTATCTTTCTTGGAGGGCGAATCCAGGACAAGGAGGCGTAAACTAAAAATGAGAGCTCGGCTGTTAGGAGAGCTGTCAGAAAGTACATTTTCACAATAAAGGTGGCAGTAATCTGAAAGACTCTCCAACTCTAAACTGTAAATGCTGGGGGCACGGGGTTCGATTTAAAATCTGAAAATTGAGATTTGCAGCTTTTTGTTAGGCAAGAGTATGAATGGTTATGGAATCAAGGTCTGTAGATGAAGATAGATAGCACTATTATCCAATTGAATGGTGGACCAAGTTTGAGGCAGCTAATAACCTACTCTTTTCTCTATAACCTTAGCAGACCATGAACCAACCAATAGTAGTGATAAAATGTGGAACTGGAGGAACGCAGCAGGTCTGGCAACATGAGAGGAACAGGAAAGCTGTCGTTTCGGGTCGGGACACTTTTTCATTTCTGAAGAAGGGTCCTGACCCAAAATGTCAACTTTCCTGCTCCCCTGATGCTGCCAGATCTGCTGTGTTCCTCCAGCTCCACACAGTGTTATCTCTGAGCGTCGTTAGTTCTTACTATCTATAAATGTTTTGAATTTCTTGAGGGTATTTTGAGGCAATTTTAAAGTTGTGAAGAGAACAGACCATACTTGTTTTCTTGATGAATAAGCCAGTGGTAATTAAGTCTGATTGTTCAGGAACGTTTTGTGAACTAACAGAATGATGTGATCAAATCAGATCTTACATTTGAGAGTTGGAAGGAAGAGTGACAAATCATGGTTTAAGATTAAGAAATACAAACTTTGAATGGACAAGGCATAAATTGACTGCAGCAATCTGTGCAAAACTGCTGATGGGCATCACTACAGACGAACAGTGCACAGTACCGAAAAAGTACAAGTCCAATACAAGAATAGTACATGTCAATAAAAGGTTATGCAGTTAAGCAACCATGATCCACAGATACATTAAGAGACATATTCAAGCTAAAAGAAAAGCTTACGCAAATGTGAGGAAAAGCTACACTTTGTTGACTGGGAATGCTGTACAAAGTAACAAAATAGATACATGTCAACTTCTAAGAAGTGCAGTAAAAAAAGTACAAAGTACAATAGAATCCCTACACTGTGGAAACAGGCCATTCAGCTCAACAAGTCCACACTATCCCTTCAATGACCATCCCACTCAGACCCACCCTGTTCCCTGTAATCCTGCATTTCCCCTGTCTAATCCACCTAATTTACACACCCCTGGACACTTTAGCATGGCCAATCTATATACCTTTGGACTGGAGGAGGAAACCCACACAGACATGGGAAGAATGTGCAAACTCCACAGAGACAGTCATCTGAGGGTGGCATCAAACCCGGGTCCCTGGTACTGTGAGGTAGCAGTGCTAACCACTGAGCCACAGTGCTAACTGAAGGGAACCCTGCTGTTTCTGCCCAGTTATGCCTAATAATACATTACAATGCAATATGGCTCAGGACCAGGTTCTTCAGCCTATCAAACCTGTGCCAATTTCTAATCCTTATTTAGATCCGCTGCTTATTGGCCATATGTGGTTTCTATCCCTCTGTTCACCTCTGGGTCATGTGTCCATCAAGATATGCCCTAGACATTGCCAATGTGCCTGCTTCCACCACCTCCACTGGCAGTGTGTTTCACACAGGACTCTGTGTGAAAGATTTTCCCTGCACTTCTCCCCTAAACTGTCCCTCCTTTACATAAAACTATGCCCTCTTGGAATTTGACCTTTCAATCCTGGGAAAAAAGCCTCTATCCACCTTATCCATGCCTCTCATAATTTTGTAGACCTCTATCAGATCACTCCTCAGCATCCAGTGAACACAATCCGAGTTTACCCAAGCTCTCCTCATAAATAAAAGCTTTCAGAACCAGCAACATCTTGATAAAACTTCTGTGCCCCCTCTCCAAAGCATCCATATCCTTCTGATAGTGTGGCAACCAGAACTGTGTGCAATAGTCCAAATATGGCCTAACTAAAGTTTTGTCCAGCTGTAAAATAACTTGCCAACTTTTATATTCGATGCCCAGGCCGATGAAGATAAGCATGCTCTGTGCCTTCTTCACCATCTTATCTACGTGTGCTGCCACTTTCAATGATAACAAATGGAACAGTAAAAAAAAGTATTAAAACTAAAACTATCTTGGAGGGATATATGACTATTAAAGGCAGGTGATGCTGTAAACAAGAATAAGGAAATAGACAATTTGTTGAACAAATTCTAATTTTATTTTCACTCTGAGGATGTGAGGATCCTGCGTTGTGCCAGCATTTGCCCTAATTGACCCTAAGCAGGTAGTAGTGACTTGCAGCGAACTGAGAGGGAAGGAATTCAATAATTTGACTCAGTAAAATGAAGGAATAGTGATATAGTCCCACGCACATATTGCCCTTGACCTTCTGGATGATAATGGTCATGGGTTTGAAAGGTGCAAATGAAGACGACTTGGTGAGTTGTTCCAGTGCTGCCACTATGTCGTGGAGGTAGTGCTGGCGGTGTGAATGTTGAAGATGTTAGACAGGATGCCAATCAACTGAGTAGCTGTTGTTATGATCACAGCTGATGTTATTACTGAACAATTCAGATCACAGACTGAAATCTGGTTGATAGATTTGTTTTTAGCGAAGTTGTCTATCACTGAAACACAGACACACACACAATGCTTCCGATTCAGTTTTTTACAATAAACAAAATTCTTCAATTCTCCATTTGGAGAATCTTATAACCTCTTCAGGAACCTTCATACAACTGAGCTTGGACTTTCTCAGCTTCAAATAATTTCCTCAGGGTTGCAACCAAACACTTCTGATCTGGAAATTTCAATCTAACTACGTACACTATATAACCTATTTGTAACTAGTTTAAACCATTCCCTTTGTCATGACCAACTGTTCCACCTCAGAGCTTCTACATAAACAGTCAAACTAAAACTTAAGTGCCTTTTTTTTCAAAACTCGAGGTGTTTCACCAATACAAAGAAAAAGTCTCAAACTCTGAGCTTCTAAATAAAGGCTTAATGCACAACTGTTTACATTTTTTGCTTATAGACTCTCCCATTAAATATAAAACCACATGAACCTCTAAGGTTATCTCTCTCAGACTGTTATATTCTTAAAAAAGCTGGCTGCAGATATATTTACAAGTTAATCACTGAGCCCTTACAGACACGCAGACTAAACTCCAAACGTCTCTAGCTCAAATCCAAACTCTAAACTAAGCGACATCAAAAGAGGTATAGACCATGCATGTTATATCACACAATGTTCTGGAAGATGTTGAGCTTTTCTTGAGTGTTGTTGTAGCTGCATTCATCCAGGTAAATGGGGAGTATTCCATCATATTTTTGACTTGTGAGTTTAAGATGATGCACATGAATTGGAGAGGGAGAATGTCAGTTACACACTATAGAAATCCCAGCCTCTGGCCTCCTTTTACAGTGACAAGATTACATTCATCCTCAGAATCAAGGAAGAGGTTCTCATATCAGTGGTAAAGGAGAAAATAACATAAATCATAGAAAAATGATCCTCTGGATTTATGTAAGTGATAAAGTGGTAATGGGAAAAAAAAGGGACTTAAGACAGGCAATTTGGCAAGACAGGGCGGATTTCTATCCAACAGTATTAGAAGGGATCAATAAGCAAATTGTAGGTGCATGAGTCAGAATTTCACAAAGCTTCCTCGATTCAGCAATGGTATAATTGGATTGAAAAATTGCAAATGACACTCCATTATCCAGGAAGGGAAAGCGGGAGAGAAAGAAAATAACTAGAGAGTCATCAGTCCAGTGTTAGTTGCACAAAGGTTACCGAAATCTGTCATCAGTGACTGAGAACTTTGACAGCTATTAGCTGATAAGTAGGAGTCAGCATAAATTTGTGAAGAATAAATCATATCTGTCTAATCTAATTGATTTTTTGAGAAGGTCACAAACATGGTAGATAAGAGAATGTCGACGGAAGTTTTTACTTTATGGACCTTCAGAAGACTCTTGATAAGATTTGATATCAGAGATTATCAGGAAAAGAAACATATTTTGTCACTATAGTGATAAAATATGGACTACTGATTTTTGAATTCTATCATTTGATTTAAAGTCATGGAGTTTTATGGACTGAAATGTTTTTAAAAGAGAAAAAAACCATTAAATTAAAATGACCCCAACGATCAGATGACCACAAAAGTCAACCAAGATTTATGAACCAATGTGGAAGTGGCTGAAATTATATGAATTGAAATTAACATTTTATGAAAAGATATTTAAACTGGGCTACCCAGTTAACCATGAAAAGACCCTCACTATTTTGATTTACACCTGTACGATAAATTATACATATTAGAGATGTAAGATACCACCTGCATTTATCAAGCCTGGAAATAATGAACTCAGGCTTTGAAATACATTAACCATCTTGTATATCAGCTAATACAGATAAAATATTGCAGATTCTGGAAATCAGAAATGAAGTCCAGAAAATGCAGGAGAAGCTCAAAAGATCTAGCAACACCTGAAGAGGAGTTATGTCAGGCTTGAAACCTTATATCTGTTTCTGTCTCTCTCCAAATGTTGCCAGGCATATTAAGCTTTTCCAGAACTTTCTACTTTTATTGTGTATCAGGGAACTGCTTTTGGCACAGCAGAGAAGATGGGTTTGTGACTATGAAACTAGAGAAAGTTCTCTCCTGGTGTCAGAAGGTGTCTGGAGACAGAACTGATTAGAAAGAAATATCAAAACACTATGGACTCAAAAAAGAACTGAAGTATGTACTTTAGTAAGGATAAAAATAAAACAACCATGGCCTCATAATAAAACCTTATGCCTCAAATTCACTCTAAAGGCTTTAGACTGTATATTCCTTTAATCTTCGTTTTTACTAGATGCCATCCCCTTTTAACTTTATATCTCTGCATATATATGTTTGATATCTTATCTTTATTACTTTACCTGGTTATGGCAGATGATAAAATTGCTTTCTTTCACTCAATAAAACCTTGTAGTTATTTCTCTACTAGCGCAGCAGACATCAGGTAATTTTTTTTCAGAGAGACATATAACCAAAAGCTAAAACAACATCAATATTTGTTATAGACAATTGCAGAGGTGAAAAAGACGGGAGTTGATTCATCCTTCCTCACTCAATCACAACAGTAAGGCAAAGTTATGAGAGGTTGATCAAATTTAACAAATATTCTTTGGAGTTTGGAAGAACGAGAGGTGATCCAATTGATACATACAGATTTTTAAACAACTTGACAGCATCAGTACTGGTAGTTGCTTGCTTCCATGGAAATAAAGGATATAGGACGACTGTCACAGGATAATTAAGAGACTTAGAACTGAGTTCAGGAGAAAATGCTTCCTCTAAAAGCCTGAGAATCTTTGGCATTTGCTACCCTACAAGGTTATGGATGCTCCATCTCTGTTGGCTGAAATAGACTTTTATTTTTATTTTTCAGGGAATCTGGGTTATGGGGAGCAGGTAGAAAAGTGGAACTGAAGATGAAGATGAAGACGGGTCTTGATTGTATTGAACGGTGGCACAAGAGGCCAAATAGTCTACTCTGGCAATTTTTTAAAACTTTCTTTACATTCCTAGTCTTGTGACAAAGGCTGGAGCTTGGTTGGAAGATGGGAGGCAGAGAGGGGCAGAGAAAACATACGGTGATTGGCAGGAGGTGGAAGTGGTGTGCTGCAGAGATCGCTACTTGAGCTTTATTGTTTCCACAATACATATTCATTAAAGGATACAGGAACTGATGCTTGTACATCTATTCCTGACTTAAAGTTGGGTTGTGTCCCTGAATAGCCCTACTTTAAGTAAAACAACCTGAAGTGAATCCCTCCCTGATGTGCTCAATGCTTTTAATGGTCAGTTTGAGCAGAATGCCAGCTGGCAGTGACATCTGCCCTGACAGCCCCAGACACACCTGTTCCCTCCATCACCACTGCTTACACCACATCAGTCTTCCTGGGAGTCAACCAAAGGAAACGATGGGCCCGGACATTGTCCCCAGCCACACACTTCGATTCTATGTGGGCCAGCTGTCAGAGGTATTCGCTGACATCTTCAGCTTCTCCCTCCTACAAGCCAAAGTCTCCATCTGCTTCAAGCAGACCACCATCAACCCAGTGCCTGAGTAAACAGGTGCAACGTGTCTTAATGACTACCATCCAGTGGTTCTGACCTCCACAATCATGAAGTGCTTCGAGAGGCTTGTCATAGCTCTTATCAACTCTAGTTTCCCAGCTTGCCTCAATCCACTGCAATTTGCCTGCCAATGTAACAGGTCCATGGTAAACAACACTCCTCTAGCCTTGCACTCATCCCTGGAACATCTGGACAACAAGGGCACCTACATCAGACTCCTGCTCATCAACTACAGTTCTACCTTCAACACCATTATCCCCTCCACACTGACCTCAAAACTCTGAGATCTAGGTCTCGGCTCCGCCCTCTGCAACTGGATCCTCAGCTTCCTGACCCATAGACTGCAATCAGTGAAGATGTACAACTGGACATCCTCCATGATAACTCTCAACACTGGAGCCCCGCAAGGATATAATATCAATCCCCTACTGTGCTCCCTGTAGGCCCAAGACTGTGTTGCCAAATTCCAAACAACCACCATCTACAAGTTTGCTGACAACACCATGATGGTGGGACAGATATCAAACGTTGATGAGTCAGAACACAGAAAGGAGAGAGAGGGCTTGGTGATATGGTGCAATGGTAACAATCTCTCTCTCAATGTTGGCAAAACTAAAGAACTGATCGTTGACTTCAGAAAGAAAGGAAGAGCGCATGCCCCTGTCTACATCAATAGAGTGGAGGTTGCGAGTGCGAGAGCGTCAAGTTCCAGCAATGCCTCTTTTTCCTCAGGCAGCTCAGGAAATTCGGCACGTCCATAAGGATCCTCACCAACTTCTATAGATGCACCGTAGAAAGGTGTAACTTGTATGCCTTACTCTTCCAAGATTTTTTTCACCCTATGATCTGTATGTCCTTGCTTACTATGATTTGCCTGTACTGCTCACAAACAAAGCTTTTCACTGTACTTAGGTACACGTGACAATAGATCAAATCATCAATCAATCAATTTTCCACAAGAATCATTGCTAAGCCTGGAATTAGGTTCTTCCATACATTTTCTTCCTTGGCAAAACCAACATATAAGTTGAAATACTGCACCAAACATGTCCAGCAATTGGCACTCTTTGCTGAAATGGCTTAAAAAAAAGAATCAATTACTAAATATATCAGGAATACTGTATAAATGCAAATAGATAACACATATCAGTTTATTAAGGGCACACTGCAATGGCTTCTGTATCCTTCACTTTTGTTTCTCTCATTCTCCCTCTTCAATGCAGTGTCTCTGCCTGTCCGTTGGTCAGGTCTCCACATGATGATGTACAATGTGCTGATGCAATGATATGCATAGCAACGTTCACCAGAAATAAAGACACATTGTAAGGAGACCAGGTCATAAAAAAAATGCTAAAGCGAAACAAAAACTTTAATCAGAACAATATAAAGTGAGGATTACCTGTATATCCAAGTTTGTAGTTGATGGCAAATTGGGAAACAACAAGTGGTATGAATGGGGCCAGGAAGTTTTAATGTAAAGCAAACTGATTAAATGAGTGAACAACGCTCTGATGAATAATATTCACTGTCAGTATCTGTGTGTTTATCCAATACAGATCTATGAAAGAGAAATCAGAGAATAGTTTCTCAATGATGAAAATCCTAGAGCCGTAGATAAAGAAACAGGTTTTCAAACATAGGAGCAGGCCATTCAGCTCCTTGAGCATGCTCCATCATTCTACATTATGACTGATCATCTACTTCAACGCCATGTGCCCACGCCATCACTATAAACCTTGATGTCAATGGTTATTAGAAATCTGTCAATCTCTGTCTTGAACTGATGTAATTAGTGTGCTTCCACCATTTTTTGGGGCAGATATTCACCACATCTCATGAGTACTAAGATGTACCTCATCTTAGACCTAAATGACTTGACTTTTATTCTGCAATTGTGCCTTGGTTCAGGACCTCACAGCCATTGGAAATATCCTTTCTGCATCTGTCCTCTCTAGGCAATTTAAGAACCTAGTAAGTTTTTATGAGAATACAGGCCCAATCTCCTCAATCTGTTATCATAGGTTGATCCCACAACCCAGAAATCACAGAATCACACAAGTATTACATGACCGAATGGAGCTAATTAGCACCAGTCCTCCCACCAGCTCAGTGCTGTTCTCCTTTTCCCATATACCTTTTTTTATTACTTATGTTCAAATAATCACCCAATGCTCTCTTGAATGCCTCAGTTGAACCTCCCTTCCCAATTTCAGGCAGTGCATGTCAGACACGAACCACTACTTGTGTGAATAAATGTTTTCACGCATCACATTTGCTACTTTTGCAAAATACTTTAAATCCACGCCCCCTTGTTTTTGATCATTTTCCGACCAAGAACCGTTTCTCTCTATAAGTTCTATCACACCTCTTATGATTTTGAAAACCTCTATCAGATCACTCTTAAACTTTTTGTCTTTAAGATCAACAGTTCCAAGTTTCTCATCCCTGGAAGCAGTCTTGTAAACCTGTCCTGCAGTCCTTCCAAGGTGTTCATATCCTTCCTATAATGTGGTGTCAAGAACTGCGTACAATAGTCCAGCTGAGATCTAACAAGTATCTTGTATGAATTCTTGAACTCTACACGCCTATAAAACAAAGCCCAGGATATTTC
Organism: Ginglymostoma cirratum; assembly: GCA_024137785.1. NCBI lineage: Eukaryota > Metazoa > Chordata > Chondrichthyes > Orectolobiformes > Ginglymostomatidae > Ginglymostoma > Ginglymostoma cirratum. Next base: position 31,898,938 of record JAHRHZ010000025.1, read on the forward strand.
TTTTTTAAAAATTTTGTTCATGAGATATCAGCATCCTTAATTGCTCCTGAACTAAATGCCTTTCCAGAGCCATTTCATGGGACAATTAAGAGTTAACCACATTGAGGTTAGTTGGCTCACCGAGCTGGTTTGTTGTTCCGCCCACAACCCGAGCTACAGATCTACTCCAAAACCTCAGTTAACCACACTGCTGTGAGCCTGGAGTCAAATGTAGGCCAGAACATGTAAGGACAGTGGATTTATTTCTCTAACGGATCTCAATGAACCAGATTGGTTTTACAACAATTTATACTGGTTACTATTAGATTAACTTTAAAGTTTCGATTTTTTGTTGGATTCAAAATTTCACAATCTGCTGCAGTAGGATGCAAATTCTTCTCCTCCCTAGAACACTACAGCCTTGCGCCCTGGATTATAGGCCCAGTGACATTACCAGTATGCCAGCATCTCCCCATACTTCAAGTGCTTTAATAAATGTTCTCTCCACCTGTCCTGTCTCCTCCAATGATCTATGCAAATATGTACTAAGATCCCTTTGCTTTTCCACTCCCTTAAGAACTCTTGCCCTTACATTGCGTTGTTTACCCCATATTCTTCCTGCCAAAATGAACAAACTCATAATTCTCCACATTGAACTTCATCTGTCATCTATTTGCTCACTCCACCAACTTGTCTGAGTCCTTTTAGAATCCTGAATGAATGAATGAATGAATTAGTTTTATTGTCACATACTCAAATGGGTACAGTGAAAAGTTTACAAGTTGCCACATTATGGTGCTGTCTTAGGTATAAAGGTACTTAGGTGCAGATTCTTTAAAACAAATTCTGAGGGAAAAAAAATTAGAAAAGTAAAGAAATAAAATGTCCAGCATTACAGACCACAGGAATAAATTAGAAAAATAAAGATAAAAATGTTCAGTCTTTCTAACCCACTCCACTCGTCCACCTAGCCTCGAGTAACTGGATTATCACCCTCATAGTTTGCAATCCTTCCAAGTTTTGTATTACCTGTAAACTTTGAAATTGTCCCCTGCACACTAAGATCTAGGTCTTTAATATATGTTTGGAAAAGCAAAGTTCCCAATACCGACACCTCAGGAACTACGAAACAAATGTGCTTTCAATCGGAAAAATATCCATTTGTCATCACTTTCTGTTTCTTATCACTCAGCCAAGTTTGAACCCACATTGCTATTGATTGTGGGAGAACGGGTTCAAATTCGTAGGACAGTGGCACCAGTACCAGGGAAGGATGGAGCTGTTCTAAAGAGACAAGCTCTGCCTGAATCATGCTGGGATCAGGCTCTTGGTGAATTGCATAACCACAGCTGAAGATAAGGCTTTAAACTAAATAGTGGGAGGGTGGGTTCACTTGCATGGAAAATTATGGAAAAAGTTAAAGGGAGGGCAGTCTCACGAGAGGTTATTATTTTTTTCAGAACACGCAATAGGACAGAGAGTATGGAAACAATCTGGAATCTAACTTCAGGCACAGCAAATAAAGGGACAGCATGGTGATGTGTAATGAGGCAGAGGTGAAGATGAAGTAACCCCTGGGGGCAGTGACTACAATGTGATAGAATTCACCCTTCAGTTTGAGAGGGAGAAAATTGAATTAGATGTAATAGAATTACAATTGAGTAAAGGTAACTGCAAAGACTTGAGGAAAGATCTGGCCAGAGCTGAGTGGAAGGTGAGTCTAGCAGAGAAGATAGTAGAACAGCAATGGCAGGACATTCTGGAGGTAATTCAGGAGGCACAACGGAAATTCATTTCAAGGAAGAAGAAATTACTAAGGGAAGGTGAAGGGAAGTCAGGGACAGCTTAAATGCAAAAGAATAAGCATACAATGTGGAGAAGAGTAGTGGAAGCCAAAGGATAAGGAAGCCTTTAAAAACCAGCAAAGGATAACTAAAAAAGCAATAAAGAGCAGATGAAATATGACAGCAAGCTAGTACTACAAAAGAAGATTGCCAGAAATTGTTTTAGATATATAGAAGGCTTGTTTTAGACATATAGAAGGTAAGAGAGAGGCAAGAGTGGACATTGGACTGATGGAAAATGAGTTTGGGGAGGTAGTAATGAGATACAGAAAGACAACGGAGGAACTGAACAGGTATTTTGAATCAATTTTTACTTTGGAGGACATCAGGAGCATATCAGAATCTCAAAAGAGTCGGGGTCAATGGAGTGCAGTGACCATAACTAAGGAGAATGTACTGGGAAAGCTGAAAGGTCTGATAGACAATAAATCACCCAGATGAGACGGATTACATTCCAAGATTCTGAAGGAGATAATTGAAGAGATTGTGACAGTATTGGTAGTGCTCTGTCAAGAATGACTGAAGTCAGGGAGGGTCCCAGAGGACTGGAAACTGGCTAATGTAACCCTCCTGTTTAAGAAGATAAATAGACAGAAGACGGGAAATTATAGGCCAGTTACCCTGACCTTGGTTATTGATAAAATTTTAGAATCATTATTAAGGATGAAACTGTGGAGCAACAGACAAATCTATTAGAATTCTTTGAGGAGGTAACCAGAAAGTTAGATGAAGGAGAGCCAGTAGATGTGATCAATTTGGATTTTCAGAAGGGCTTTGACAAGGTGCTACATAAGAGGAGGCTGCTAAATAAGATGAGTTCATGGTGTTAGGGAGAAGTTACTGGCGATGGATAGAGGATCGACTGACTGGCAGAAGGAAGATTGTAGGGATAAAGGGGACTGTTACAGGATGGCAGCCAGTGACAAGTGGAATTCCATAGATTTCAGTGTTGAAACAACTATTCACCTTATACATTAATGTTCTGAGTGAAGGAACAGGGTTCATTGTTGCCAAATTTGCAGATGACCAAGGGATAAGTGGAAGGACAAGTAATGTTGAAGATGCAGGGAGGCTGCAAAAGGACATGGACAGGTTTGGGGAGTGGGCAAAGAAGTGGCAGGTGGAATAGAATGTGAGAATGTGTGAAGTTATGCACTTTGGTAGGAAGAATAGAGGCATATGCTATTTTCTAAATGGGGAAAAGACTTTGGAAATATGAAACACAAAGGGATTTGGGAGTCTCAGTTCCAGGATTCTCTTAAGGTTAATGTGTAGGTGCAGTTGGCAGTTAGGAAGGCAAATGCAATGCCTACATTCATTTCAAGAGGGTGAGACTGCAAGAGCAAAGATACCTGTGTTTGGAATATAGTAAGCAGTTTTGGGCCCCATACCTAAAGAATGGATATGTTAGCCTTGAAGGTGATCCAGAGGAGGTTTACAAGGGATGGAAGGGCTTGTGATTTGAAAAGTAGTTGAGGACTCTGTGTCTGTACTTGATGGAATCAAGAAGAACAAGGACGGATCAGACTGAAACTTATAGAATACTGAGAGGCATGGATAGACTGAATGTGAAAAAGATGTTTCCATTGGTAGGAGAGACTAGGACCTGAGGGCACAGTCTCTGAATGAAAGGATGAACCTTTATAACTGGGATGAGGACAAAATTTGTTCAGCCAGAGGGTGGTGAATCTGTGGAACTCATTTCTATAGAGGATAAGTCATTGAGTGTATTTAAGATAGAGATAGATAGGTTCTTGATTAGTCAGGGGATAAACAGGAATGGGGAGAAGGCAAGAGAATTGGTTTGAGAAACATATCAGCCATGATCAAGAACAAAAACAAAGTTGCCGGATGTGCTCAGCAGGTCTGGCAGCATCTGTGAAGGAAAAAAACAAAGTTAACATTTCGGGTCTGGTGACCCTTCCTCAGAACCGCCATGATTAACCACAATCAAACTGTGGAACAGACTTGATGAACTGAATGGCTTAATTCTGCTCCTATATCTAAAGGTCTTAAAGTGTTATCAATTTTGAACACTTCAATAGCAAAGTTTCCATCGTTGGCTTGGATAGCATCCACACATCTTTAATAAAGGCAGATGCAAATTACTTATTTAATCCCTCAGCCATACTCTCTTCTTCCATGTGTAAATTCTCATTCCTGTCTTTAATTGGCCTGACACGCTCCACTTTTACCATTGTATTCATTTTTTAAAAACCCAAATAATTTAGGATTCCTGTTGATGTTGGCTGTCAGTCTTTTCTCATATTCCCTCTTCACCTCTCAAATATAAATTTTCACTTCTCCACTGAACTTTCTGTATTCCTCTTTGTTCACAGTTGCATTGTTGACCTGACACCTGGTAGGAGACAATTTTTCATCCTTATCTTGATCATTTATTATTTATCTTTACATACAGGGAACTCTGAATTTGTTTAGTCTGCCTTTCCCTTTTGAAGGTATTCCGTTTTTGAAGGAATATTCTGTGATTGAACCTGAACCATTGCTTAGGCACAGTCATAGAGTCATACAGCATGGAAACAGACTTATCAGTTCAACTTGTTCATGCCAAACAGGTCCCCCAAACTTTGCCTGCATTTGCCCCATAATGCTCTAAACCTTTCCTATTCATGTGCCTGTCCAAACATCTTTTAAATATTGTAACTGTACCTGCATCTATCATTTCCCCTGGCATTTCATTGCATAAATGCACCACCCTCTGAGTGAAAACATTGCCTTTCAGGTCCTTTTTAAATCTTTCTCCTCTCATCTTAAAACTATGCCCCTAGTTTTGAACTTCCCCGCCCTAGGGGAAAGATATTTACCATTCACCTTGTCTATGGCCGTCACGATTTTATAAATCTCTATAAGGTCAACCCTCAACCTCCTGTGCTCCAGTGAAAAAAGAGTCCTAGACTACCTCCTTATAACTCAAACCTTCTAGTCTGGGCAACATCCTAGTAAATATTTTCTGAACCTGCTTCAATTTAATAATACCCTTCCTATAGCAGGACAACTAGAACTGTAGCCTATTGTTCAGATATTGCTTTTCCACCCATCTTTACTAGTCTAACTTGTCCTATTGTAGTCAGTTCTCCTCCCGTTAATTATTTTTACTCTAGCTTGTGTATTGTTTTATTGTTATCCTTGGCCTTGTTATACAGTGGTCAATGACTCCTGAATGTCTCTTGATCCACTCTTGATCTATTTGACCCACCTCATTTCTAAGAACTTTGTCTGCTTGGTGGTGGCCCATAAACTTTTTGTTTCTAGGCCCTTAAGCTATGGTGTGACTACCCCTCTGAATATTCTATCCAAACCCCTGTCAACCTTGCCACAGTGACTTCAAATGTCAAAAAGCTCTGAAATCCTGGTTCAATGCGTCTGCACAAGGAATATAGGATCTCCCAGGATACCAGGAGTGTGCATGACTTCCCATAAATTGCAGGCCACACATTCCACTTGATCAAGCTACACTGCTATGTCCCTTTGGTCCCTTTGAACATGATTTACAGTGGCTCATGGCTCACAGCTGGCCAAGCTGAGAATGAATTATTTACTTGTGGCCTCTGCATTTTGCTTGTTAACTAATCGAAAATTCATGCTAGTATATTACCCCAATACTAAGTGTCAATATTTTCTTTAGTAATTTGTAAAATCGGACTTTACTGAAAGCTTTCTAAAAAGCCAGATACACCACATCTATTGATTGTCCTGTATTAATACAGCTAGCAACATTCTCAAAACATCAATGTTAATGTGATTTAATCATACAATTTAATTCTCAATGTACAGCAATCATATTCTTTATAATATACGCTGACTTTTCCCTCACAGCAACATTAGGTTAACAGCTTTGTAGTTCCCTATTTCCTCTCTTGTCCTTTTCATGGGGTTACATCTGCAACATTCCAATCTGTAGGCATTATTGCTGATAGAAACTTGAACATCAATAACCACTGTATCTCTGTAGCCACCTCTTTCAACAGTCTAGGGTGAAGATCACTAGGTCATGGGGATCAGCCCCTAAAACATCCATGTAAATCAATTACTAAAAATAGTGCTATTGTGTGAAAAAAATCATGAATAAAAAAACGAATGGCAAGTTAGCCTTTATCTCAAGGGACCTGGCAGAGATGCTTCAGTTGTCTCAATACTTGGTCAGACCTCATTTAGAATATGGCTTTCATTTCTAGGCACTGTACCTGAAGAAGTTTCTTGAAAGTTGGTGAATCACCAGACTACAACCAGGTCATAAGGAGTTAACTGATGAGAATGGATTTTACAAGATAAGCTTGCTTTTCATTGAGCATAGATAGCAGAGTGGTTCTGAGCGGACACAATGCAGGGAAAATATGTCATCTGTTTGGGGAATCAAGAACAATAGCGAAAATCTTAAAATTAAACTATGCTTCTCAAGAATAATACTGGGAAGTCCTTTTCCAAAAACAGTAGTGAAAAGCTACAACTCTCTTACCTGAAAAGTCTGTGGGTCTCAGGCAAGCTAACTTTCAAGACTAAGATAGATCATTTTGTTTGTTAGGTCTGGGTAACAAGGATTATGGGCCAAAGGAGGGCAACTGAACTGAGTGACCTATTTCTATTCTTGTGTAGAAACAAATACAGAAAGAAATTGGAGAAATAGCAGCCTATCGCAGCTAAGGGGACAGCGTTGTAAAACCAAAGGAGTGAGGGAAATATAGGAATAAAAATCATGAAGGAGGGAAGGATGAAGAAAAGAGTTAGGATTAAAACATTAAGTTGCCATTGACCAAGGAACTATTGGAAAAGGAGGAGTGGGTAAAAGCTGGGAAAAGCAAGGAGTGAAGAAAATGAGTGGAAATAACAGGACTGAAGAGTGTGAGGAGTTAAAAGTAAAGAAACTGTAGGGAGAATCTGAGAACTGGCAAAAATACAAGAAAGAAATCCTTGGACTATTAAGTCTACAATATCCTTGACACATTACAACACCTTTGAATAATGTAGCACTTTAGGTAATTCATTAATAAAAATACAAGTGCATTGTTACTATTGTAATGGTTCACAAGAATTGCTCCTACATGAACTGATATTGAATATTTTATTGGATTTCATGTTTTGCTCAATTTTCTAATTTTGTTGAAAGTGGTCGAGCTGAAGTTAATAGCATTTTCATTTTGCATTAGGCACAATGAAGCAAGTTTCTCGAGGTACTTTTAATACAGACATTAATCATAAGAGAAGTTAACATACATACAGCTTTCTGGCTTCACTGAAAGTTAGAAACAGAAGTTCTAAAGTTGGCACGCTGTCAATTTCTATATCATCACAGTTTTTTTTACGAAAAAGAAACTGAAAGAACTGCGGATGCTGTAAATCAGAAACAAAAACAGGAGTTGCTGGTGAAGATCAGCAGATCTGGCAGCATCTGTGAAGAAAAATAATTTCAGGTCCAGTGAACCTTCCTCAGCATTGTAAAACTAAGGGAGTGAGACAAATATAGGGATAAAAGTCATGAAGGAGGGAAAGATGAAGAAGAGTGTTCTGAAGAAGGATCACCGGACCTGAAATGTTAACTGTGATTTTTCTTCACAGATGCTGCCAGACCTGCTGAGCTTTTCCAGCAACTTCTATTTTTGTTCAGTATTTCTTCACAATTGGAAACCTGAGAAATGGAATTACAGCTTTTTCTTGCGTCAGTTCTGCCACTCAACAACGTCATAGCTAATCTACAACCTAACTACGTATACCTACCTTTACACCACATACTGTAATAACTTTAGTAAGCAAATCTCAGATCTAAAGTGAACAATTGATCCTGACAACAGACAGTTGGTCGTACAGAACTCAACTACTGCTGAAGGAAAAAAAAAACATTTTGTTAAAGTTTTCTTTTCATCTTGCACTCAACAGGCCCATTTTTCAAGAAAAGAATTTAAGGAAAAAGCTAATCTTTATACTCCATGAAAAGAGCTGATTGATTTGCAAGTGGATTCTGATTAGTTGAGACATTGTCATGGAGAATTCACTCATGGGTGCTGATGGACAGTTAACTGCCAGAGTTTGTTTGGTTTTAAGCTAGGTAGGTTGACACTGATTGGTCAGGGCTTTGTCCTGAAAAATGAACCAGTGAATCACCTCACCTATTTTGTCACGTTGAAACAGGCAGAATATGTGTACATGTTCTTTCTATCTAGGAAAACACGGTCTGTATATTAATGTTTGTAGCTTACATCACATGCTAACAGTCCTAAATTGGTTTTCAGCATATTTCCTTGGACATTGAAAATTATCCAGCAAATGCTGACCGTTTGCAGAATTATACCTCATGTTAAACACCATGTTGTGAACTTTGCTGGCATGGCTAGTGAGGAATGGTCATTACTTTGCTTGTTGCTGACAGCTGAAGGGATATGTAGCATTGATCCTTCAGCCTAGCCAGTGTTATATCTGGCATAGTACTGTCATTGGAATTCATATACCATATTACTCATTTCTGTGATAGCAGACATCTTTCTGGCTTGGTGGCTTGTGTTGTTACTGCACAGAAGCACCGTGAACCAATTAACTTCACCTGTTGCTCAAGATTTTGAGATACTTTACCCTTCCAGGGCAATCTGAGGTAGGCTGAGAACTTTTCAGGACCAAAAGTAACTGCCTCAGGGCTTTCCATGTTTTTCTTTCCAATATACAGCAAGAAATGATCTAATCAAGGCAGTCATGGTTCTGCAGGATGACTTTGTTGTGTCCTAATTCTGCGTCAAATGTGCAGGCTAAGTATCTGGAATAGAGACTGAATTCATTGTCAATTGTTGGAAAAACCCATCTGGTTCACTAATGTCCTTTAGAAAAGGAAACAGCCATCCTTACCTGGTCTGGCCTACATGTGACTCCAGGCCCACAGCAATGTGGTTGACTCTTAACTGCCCTCTAGGCAATTAGGGATGGGAAATAAATGCTACTTAGCCAGCGATGCCCTCACCCTGTGAAGGATTAAAAAAAAATTGGTCAGCTCATTTCATGCAGGTATGGTCATAAATGATTAATCTTGCTTCAGTTGCTGTTTCCATCATCCTTCGAGTTTCTTAAGCTTTTCAAATAAGATCAGGACCTAACTTTTAGATGGAACCCTCTAGTTCTGGTCTCCACTAACACCACATATGGTTGCTGTTTCTCTGCCCTATTCATCCCCTCAATAGCTTGAAAACTTCAATCAAACAATGCTGGGAATAAATGTTTAGTTTGTGTAATACTTTTCTTGCAATGTAAACCTTTGAGTCTAGTATAATTTGGGTAAATCTATGGAGGATTCCCTATCGTTCTTCATACTACACCTATGCATTATTGCATAACTACTCCCAGCACTGATGGACTGACAATGTTTTATACAGCTGAAGCATGGCGCCTATGCCCTTGTATTTCAGTCCTCTGCCTATAAAGGTCTGCATTCCATTAGCCTTTTCAATTATTTTCTGTGCCTGAAAATTCTGGGAATGTAGTGTTGTCCCTTATTACATTAAACAAATTGGAAAATTCATGAATTCATTTTGATTAATCCAAGTTGCTAGCCTTCATTGTTTGGATTGTATTCAATTATCATTTATTCTAAACCTCCCAAGGCTTTTTTATGAGAACCAATTCCAGAACAAACCAAAACCTTCCCTTACATAAATGTTTTGCGCCAAATCCAGAATCAGAGAAATTCTACAACACATAAAAAGACAATTTAGGTCATGATATTCTAGCTGGCTTTCAAGAGCTTCATCTAATTCCCATTCCCTTGTCTTTCCCCCAAGCCCTGCATTTTTTCTCTCTTCATTTACAATTCCCTGCGAAAACCTATCGTTTTCTTCACAAACTCTAGCTTCTAACTACACAATACATAAAATAAATTTATGCGTATGTGATGAGAGACATTTATTGAAATCTCCTTAGAAAGGAGAAGGGTCAGTGGAGAAATTATCAAGGGACATGGAAAAAGCAGATACAGAGAAACTATTGCCATTGGCAGAAAGCTTTAAGTTTGTTTTAAGCATTTTATGAGGCACCTTCCCCAACACCTTTTAGAAGTCAAGATACTCCATTTCAACTGCATTACTCACATCAACCCTGTCTATAACCTCATTCAAAAACTCAATCATGTTGATTAAACACAATTTGCACTTATCATTGCAATTTTATAATGAACTCACAGTCATGCGTTTGTTCTGGACTCATTCCTAAACGCTTTTCTACACTTGAGGTTGAACTGACTGGTTATCATTATTGGGTTGATCCTTACACGCTTTTCTGAAGAAAGTGTAACATTTTCAATTCTCCAGTCCTCTCACACTAATGTTATCCAAGGAGCATTGGAAGATTACTTTTGATATGGGAGATTGTAAATTTGTACAAGCCGAAAGTAAATTCGAACTGGAGTAGGTTTCGTGCAATAGCAGGGGGACTGTAACATTAATAGCTACTTTCTTCCTACTGACAGACTCTGCTTGATTTTTGTGCCAGTTCATTGAGGCCAACTCAAGGAACAAAAAGGTGAAAAATGGACTTGCGTGCGAATCTGACAAAAGTTACTCATGATCAAACAAAATAAAATAATGCCAGCCATGAGGCTGCACTACTCAGTGCTAGCTGTAGACACTCAGGGTGCAACATTGAGTTATATAGCACTCACTTTTTAGATACCAATTCAAAAGCAGGGTTTCACATGCAGGAGCATACTTCTATTCGGTCAAGTGTTATTTCAGGATACACATTGTTATTGACAAAAGCCTGCAAAGTAGGTTATGACCTCATTCCATGTATAGCATTGATTTGATACCGCTATTGTTGTCTTTCAACTTCCAATCTAAACCTTATCTTAGCCTGGCCCAATTGAACATTTTAAGTAGAATGCAGGAGCTTCCATCAGTATCAGCCCTGAAATATTTTCTTGCTTAATTAATAGGTTTTTCTGAAACAAGTTGTTTCTAGGCATGTGTGTTCTGGTAGGGTTTTCACTGGGAATTGGTCATATCTAAGATAATGAACATCAGGTGGAGGAAAACATGGGCAAGGGATTTAACTTTAGTATGATATATCCATTGCGGGAGTTTTGTGAGCTTTTCTTTCAACTAAACTTAATAGTAATCAATGGTGAGACATCTACTCTTTACGAGAGATGCCATTGAAATCTAACAAGTTTTGCAGCCACAACTGTAATCTGAAAGCAAGGTATGAATGCATTGCTTGGTGTTGTCAAGGTGACCGTGTGTTTTTAATTTCTCTGTTTGTCTAGGTCCTCCCAGGTTGCTGCTAGAGATACAGGCAGCATCTCCCAGTTTTCAATACACTGTTGTACAAGGGAAGTCACTGAGGTTTTCCATGCATATTCATAAATTCCCTACAGCATGGAAACAGGCCATTTAGCCCATTAAGTCCACACTGACTCTCTGAAGGGCATCCTACCCAGACCCAGCCTCCTACCTTATCCCTGCACACCCACATTTCCCATCGCTAACCCACCTAGGCCCCACATCCTTGGATACTTTGGGCCATTTAGCTTGGCCAATTCATCCACCCTGCACATCTTTGGACTGTGGGTGGAAACCAGAGTACCTGAAGGAAACCCATACAGACACAGGGAGACAGTGCGAACTCCACACAGACCGTCGCCTAAGGGCAGAATCAAACCCAGGCCCCAGGTGCTGTGACGCAGCAGTGCTAATCACTGAACCACCATGCCATCCACCAGTGATCACATTAACTTCATTCACTTTTGCTGAAGAAATGATGTGGAGGTGCCCGTGTCGGACTGGGGTGGTCAAAGTCAGAAGCCACATGACACCAGATTATAGTCCGACATGTTTATTTGAAATCACAAGCTTTCGGAACGCTGCTCCTTCGTCACTTCACCTGACGAAGGAGCAGTGCTCCAAAAGCTTGTGATTTCAAATAAACATGTCGGACTATAATCTGGTATCAGGTGACTTCTAACTTTGCTGAAGAAATGCAGGAGGAGCAATCATAAGGGTTTGTGTTGTGGTGTGGAAGGAGGAAAATGTAAGCACACCCTTACTTTTGCTTTATTCGTTTGTGGGGTGTAGTTGCACTTGAGAAGGTGGTGGTGAACTGCCTTCTTGAATCACTGCAGTCCATGTACCAGAGGGATACACATTGTGCTTTATGGTGAGAGTTCCAGGACTCTGAACCAACAGCTATGAAGAATGGCGATATATGTCTACGGTAGGATGGTGTGTGGCTTGGACAGGAACTTGCAGTGGTGGTATTTCCATCCATCTGCTCTCCCTGTCCTTCTAGAAGGTAGAGATTGTAGGTTTGTCAGGTGTTTTCAAAGAAACCTCCATAAACTATTGTAGCATCTGTAGCTGGTAAAGCAATCGACAAGAATTTAAGGAAAAGGGCAGGAGGTTTAGAGGAGATGTGAGGAAAAGTGTTTTCACTTTGTATCTTGGAATCCCTACAATGTGGAAAGAGGCCATTCAGCCTGTCATGCCTGCACTGACCCCCTGAAGAGTATCTCACCCAGACCCACTTCCCTCCCTATGCTTGTAAAACCATATTTCCCATGGCTAATCCCCCTAACCTGCACATCCCTAGGCACTAAGGAACAATTTAGCATGGCCAATCCACCTAACCTGCGCATCTTTGGACTGTGGGAGGAAACCGAAGCACCTGGAGGAAACCCGCGTAGACATGAGGAGAACATGCAAACTCAACACAGTTGCCTGAGGGTGGAATCAAACCCATGTCCCTAACCTTGCGAGGTTGGAGAGCTAACCACTGAGCCACCATGTGACCCATAAAGTCTGGTGGGAATCTGGAACACACTGGCTGTAAGGGTGCTAGAGGCAGAAACTCTCATAACATTTTAGAAGTATTTAGATGTACACTTGCAATACCAAGCGTACAAGGCTATGGATCAAGTGGAGTAGAATAGTTAGGTGTTTGTTTAAGACTGATACAGACTAGGTGCGCTGAGTGCTGTAAGTCTCTATGACTCTATATCTGATAACCTTCCAAAGTCCCTTTTGATTCTGGACATCATACCACCCCTTCACATTGTGTATTTAGAAACTCCTGGTGCTCACTCTCTCACACGCACAATCATTCTTCCCTGTAATGCAGTTCAGATTCACTTTTCCAAAGACTTCCAAACCTGTTAGCTCAATGCATCTTCATTTTAAGAGATGTAAGCTGTATTAGCAACAGTACCCAGCGATAACAGAGGTCCCTGCTAATGTATGCAGCTAGGGTACACATGGAGCACTGATTGTATGCAGAAATGATTTAAAACAGCAGGCAGCACAAATTGTACATGAAGCCTGCAATACAATGATTGATATGTAATTAACCTGTGTTCATAATTCCCTTATTGTTTTCAGAGGTAAGCCAATCTAACCTCTACCAATACCATTTATTAACTTGTATTCACACATAGACTCTGCATGAATTCAGTACATATAAGGCTTAAGTGACCTATAGGAATATTTTGTTCTTGAATGAAGCAAAAGAATCATCTTGAAATATGTTACAACACTCTTGTTTGTCACTTTCTTTGGCTCTGGAATACTTATGTATCAACTTTTGGGGAATAATATCTTTCAAAACTGAGTAATGATTTTAGTAATACCATTGTCTGCCTTTAAATTCAACATTCTGTCATGTGGCAGATTGTGTCAAAACAACTGACAATTCTAAATTAGTCAAATATCACAGAGACAAGAGCAACTCAAGAGAAGAAAATATTTGTTGGCAGAATATGGTCAAATACTGCCCCCTAATGATAAACAAGAGATAACTGGGACCAGCATTTTTAGCCAAGGATCATGCATCCTCCTTTGGAGTAATGGAAGAACTACAATTTACATCAGTTTAAATGTATGCAAACGCATTATCGCTAACACCAGAAAGGTGTAGCAGTTTATTATTTGTCCTTTTCTGTTTGCAATGAATACTTTAGTGTGTTTTTTTTTATTCATTCACAGGATGATAATGTCACTGGCTAGGCTAGCAGTTATTGCCCGTCCCTGAGGGCAGTTAACAATCCATTACATTACTGCGGGTCTGGATTCACATGACAGTTTCTTTTGCTAAAGGGCATTAGTGAATCAGATGGGTTTTTCCCCAACAATCAACTCTTAATTCCAGATTTTCTTTCTAAATTATTGAATTCAAACTCTACCATTTGCCGTGGCAGGATTCAAACATGGGTCCCCAGAACATTACCTTATCCTGTGAATTAATAACCCAGTGGTAATTCCACTGGGCCATCACCTCCCCTGAACGCTGGAGTGTTTTGTGCTTGAGTAGGCAAAAGAAAAGTGGCAAATGTTTCATTAGCTCAGAAGCCCCAGACATACATAAAACACATTGGAAAACTCATCCTGCAAAGGAAGGAGCAACAATCTAAACAAGTGAGCCACAGGGAGAGTTAAATAAGTGCATTCTGTGAACGCGTTAGTAGACAGAGTGTGTTGACCTTGCTATATTCAAAAAGGCTTTTGAATACAGCTGTACATGTCAGCACATCGGTAGGTTAGTGAATGCTACAGGACAGAGGAAGTTGAGTCAGCCCATTATGCCTGTGTTGGTTCTCTAAAGTGCAGAAGCTATTCAATTAGTCCCACTCCTCTGCTCTTTCTTCATGCCCTGCACATTTTCCTTATCAATTCTTAGATAATTCTACTTTGAAAGTTATTATAGAGTCTGCTTCCACTACCCTTTTAGGTAGTATATTTCATATTATAAAAAGAATTTCCTCCATTCTGGTTCTTTTGTTATTTACTTTAAACCTGTCTCCTTCAAAGACTATGAACAACTTCTCATTATTTACTTTATTAGAACTCTTCATGATTTTGAACATGTCTATTAAATGCTCCCTTAACCTTCTTTGCTGAAAGGAGAACATTCCCAGCTTCTCCAGTCTCGACCCCTAACTGAAGTAATTAATCACTGATGCTATTCTAGTAAATCTCTTTCATACCTATCTTAGGGCTTGATATCCTTCCAACAGTTTGATGGCCACGCTACCTCAACTGAGGCCTAACCAAAGCTATGAATTAGGAGCAGTGTAGGCCAACTGGCCTCTCACACCTGCTCCGCCATTTAAAAAGACCCGGCTAATCTGATTCCAACCTCAACTCAACATTACCAACTAGCCCTGAAAACCTGTCATCTCCTTGCTTACCAAGAACCTATTGCTGCCTTAAAATATGCAAAGACTCTACTTCCAATGACTTTTGTGGAAAAGCATTCCAAAGACTCATAACCTCTGTGAAAAAGAATTCCCTTCATCTCTGTCTTAAATGATAATCCCTAGGTCTAGATTCTTTTACTGGATGTAACATTTTTCCATGCCCACTTTGTCAAGCTCGTCATTTTATAAAAACTTTACACAGACAAAGTGCATTTAATCCATTGGAGGTATGGCATTTAAAAAAAATATACATATTATCAGTCTTTTAATAGGGTGTGATTTAATTAACACGGTAGGAGTTTAAGATATTCTGCTTCTGGGCACATTAGCTTCATTTTCCCTCATTAAAACATAAGGGTGGATGTTCACATGCTGGGACCAATGAGAGGAGAGAAATGACCCACCCTCGCAACCACTTATAACATTACTCCTCTTTTCATAAAGAATACACTGAATAACTATCTTTGTATCAAGCTTATTTCAAGCAGCTGAACTCTTCACTGCAATGTTCTCCCATTGACAGAAAATCAGATAAGAATAATTTTCAATTAAGTGTAAACTTAATCCTTTGGTAGATTTTTACCTCCTTGTCTAATAAATGTGTGTGAACAGGACAAGGTTAGGTGTACTTAAACCACGAGCACTTAACTTGTGTTAACAAATGAGTAATAATCCCTGACAGCATCTTGCCCTTTATCTCAGCAAATTGTCTGATTTTTGACCAAATCAGATGTTTCCACATCATTAAGTAGTTTCACAAATGCTCTCAGATAAAAGCAGCGAATAATCCCAAAATGCCAGTCAACAAACTGCTCTGAGAAAAGGGTCAACTGCAGCTATTAGCTGCTGAAGGGTTAAAGGTGCATGTGACTGTGAACATCATTGGGCTAAGAGTTTCAAAATGTATTCCTTTAAGAAAAGGCTTTTGAATTATTATCCAAGGTGTCATCTGTAATACTGTAATTGCTGCCCAAATATATCTAGGAAAGTGTATTGAAGATATACTGCGTAAGTGGCAGGATCAAGCCTTAACTGCTCTCTCAGTACCTCCTACCATTTGATTATGAGGCATTGCCAGGGAGACACATTATTTCTTGACCATGTGATGCTGTGTGGCACAGAGAAACCTAGGGGTGAGGACAAATAAGATCTTTGTGGTGTGTGGGAATGAGGCAAATGAAATGATCATTCAGTTCAATTTCTAACAGTGCAGTCAAAATAAAATTACCTTAAAATGATAACTGTCTCTGCAAAAGTTGCTTCAAAGGAATTTATTAATTTATTCCTAATTTATTCCTATGATCTGTAATGCTGTACATTTTACTTCTTTATTTTTCTAATTGTTTTTCCTAAGAACTTGTACTGAAGAATCTGTATCTAGGTACAGATGTACCTAAGACGGCGTCGTAAGTGGCGACTTGTAAACTTTTCACGGTACTCATTTGACAATAAAGCTAAGTCAATTCAAAAAGCTCATTCAAAGAGATTGATCTTTGGCAGCTTGTTAAAAGAGTGAAAGAGCATGAATGAGAGACAAACTAAGTTAAAATGATCCATTGAAATTTAAACTTGAATCTTAAAGCCATTTATGACAACAGGATAAAAATAAATTACTTCAGTCTGTAAATTACGTCAGAATCAGCTGGAAAGAGTGGGAGAAAGAAAGATTTCTTTGTGCTCTGTGTGTAAAACATCATCTACCTGTTCAAAATAGCTACACACAATTTTGTTACAGATGGTGTCGAGAAAAGGTTACCCAATTTTGTATTTTGGAAAGCCATTACAAATTCAAGTCTAGCTCCAAAACATTCCAGACAATTGTGATTAGAGAATTTTTAATGCGATTTTTATTGCTCAAAACTGTATTGACATGAATTTGCAGATATATCTCTTTGCTTTATTGACAAGTAACCCAATTAGTCTCAGATCACCTCTTAAAAGTTCTTAATTATTTCATTCATTCCCCTGATATGGGCAATGCTGGTGCCATCCACTAGTTACCCTTGAGCAATGATGATGAGCAGTTTTCTGAAATCATTGAATGCAGTGTGATATAGGCATACTCATAGAGCTGTTAGGAAAACCAATTGAAGTTTTCAACACAGCCAGAATGAAGGAACAGCAATAGATTTCCTATGCTGTTATCTTGATTGTCATTACTGACACATTATAGTATCCTCCGGTTTTGCCAGTGTGAGATTCAGCGTAAAGATTGCTTGCAGCAATTTGTTGTCAGCAATCCTTCTTCACCTATACTTTGTTCAGCAACATGTCTAATGATTGGTGGTAGACGATACATGACCATAGAATCCTTAGAAAAGAGGCACTATTCTTAGTTAACAAGATATTTTATTGCGTGATAGCAATGCGTTCGATTGCATTGCTCGTGGGGCATAATTACTAGGACTCCTCAGAGCTGCATGTAATACATCTACTCCCTACAAAGGCTAGTGTACTGTCCAGTCACAATGTCATGTGACTTGGAGGCAAACACATTGGTGATGTTGACAAGTGTTTGGTGTACTTGGACTTCTAGGTGGCAGAGATCATTGATTTGGAAGGTGCTGACAAAGAACCCTTGGAGAGCACGATTTTATAGATGGTTCACACTATGGCTGTGGAGCACCATTGGTGTAAACAGTATATGGTGCAATTCAAAAACATTCTGGCATTTCAGTTTGGGAGAATCTAAAAGCAGGAATCAACTGTAATACTGAAACAAGCTGTGCTATACTCTGCATTCGACCAAAGTGACGCAATGTTACTTTATTTCATTCTACGTATTCTACATTATAACAGTGACTGCACTGCAAAAGTATTTTGTTGGTTGTAAAGCACTTGGAGACCCCCTGAGATCATAAAAGGTGCTATATTGATGCAGCTCTTCTTTTACTTCTCTCCAATTCTACAAGCTCTGACATTCGCCACCTTGTATACTTATAAGGTTTGAACATGAATTTTACTGGCAATCTGTGAAAAACAAAGCATAATCAACATCATGTAAAATGTAAGCTGAATGAAGCTCACTTAATCTACATTGTTTAATTTTTAAACAAATAGATCCTGCAGTTATATGAACATAATTTATGAATTAGGAGCAGAAGTGGGAGGACCTTATTTTATTTGCCATAATGCATGTGCAATAATTTCCTATCAATCTACACAGCATGCCAAATTCTAGCACTACACTTCAAATGATCATCTTTCTTTTTGTTTCAGTCAGCCTCAACAGATACCTTGTTCAAAGCACCCACTGTATAGAGGGAACTAGGCTCAAAAATTTAAAAGTTTAAATGCTTAAATGGAAATAAAATAGTGAGAGAGAAGCAGCAACGAATGATTCAACAGTTCTCCTGACATGTTGGGATTTTATAAGATCAAACCTCTACCATTAAATTACTGCCAAGCATCTGTGGTTTCCTCATAAAACATAATTTGGACTCAGTCACAGAATTTGACAGCATTCATAAATATTCAAGGTGGGAATGGATATCATCACTGATGTCACTCGATTTGCAATTTGCTTTGGGAAGGTTGGTATGCTTTCAGAAACAACTGGCAAAGATGCACTAAGTTTATACAAGTTATGGTTGGACTGACTTCTTAAACATTTTTCTCCGCAAAGTATGCAAAGTTATATCTGTCAACAACAAATAT
>JAHRHZ010000025.1:31922591-31934538 GCA_024137785.1 Ginglymostoma cirratum
GAACAGTAGGAGTGCTCTGTTATGTGCTGCCTTCCAAGTGATAATTTAACCCCACATCTACATAACTGCTCAGGTGAACATTAAGTTTGAAGAAATCGAGGAGTTCTTCCAGTGCTCAAATTTGCCTCACCAAAAACAGAACATCTGTAAACATACTTTGTTTCTCTGGGGCATTGCTACTCATAATTTTTGCAACCCTTACCTACAGAAACTACCCTTGATTGTCTCAGGTTGTGAGACACACACACTGCAATATTAACAGATGCACGCAATTCTGAGAATGCAATTGTACAACTTTCTGACTCAAGTGGGAATTCAACTTCTGGACTCAGAGACAAAAGTGTTAAACAAACAGGTTTTGTAGACATTATGAAGCATTTTTGGGACAAACATTGCAATCGTTCAATCAACCTAAATCAAATATGAGAGTCAAAATATGATATAAACTATCAGATTATATTCTCAGCTTTCTCTGCAATACAGTGTTGAACTTGGGTTTTCAGAAGACTTGGGGTGGCTGGACAATCTAAGATCTTTATTCTTCTCAGAAATCATAAAATACCAGAAATACAGACTGTAAAATTGACATGTTGGATGCAAACCTCAGGCTGCATGTCACAACACCGTCTCTCTGCAAGATATATCAGAATCCTTAACCCTGCTTAAAGGGTTTTGGTCATTAAAGTATGATCAATTGTTACACATAACAATAATTTATCTTTAGACTGATTGTCCAAAAAAATTTCAGGAGGAGGAAGTTATATACAAATTATGCGCATAAAATCGATGTCAGTCATTTACAGCAACATTATCCCAGCCAAAGAAACCTCTCTAAT
The DNA here is from genome assembly GCA_024137785.1 of Ginglymostoma cirratum. Taxonomy (NCBI): domain Eukaryota; kingdom Metazoa; phylum Chordata; class Chondrichthyes; order Orectolobiformes; family Ginglymostomatidae; genus Ginglymostoma; species Ginglymostoma cirratum. The sequence continues at coordinate 31,923,428 of JAHRHZ010000025.1, forward strand.
CAATCTTATTGGACATGATCCAACACAATCTTCAGGGGCAACAGCAGAAATTTGTGGAGAAGAGTCACTAGATCTGGCAGCATTTGTGGAGAGAAAGCAGAGTTGGCACTTCAGGTCCACAACTTTGAAGGAGATGTGATTTGAATGTAAACCCTCTGGCTGAGTGGTCAGGACACTAGCACTGCACTGCAAAAGCTCCATCTGGTTTCTAGATATGGCCAACAGGGAAATTGCCCAATCATTTGGCTGAGTAGAATAGTATCACCACAAGCACCTGCTAAAACACCCGTCCAGATTCACTACCACCAATTTACTCTACTGAACTAACAAAATAAACTTGTGAAATTTCACTTGAAAGTTGGGAAATACCAGCAATCCAAATGAAAGTTATTATTTTAATTACCGCTGGCTAAGTTTCTTCCCTTCTTAAGCTCTGCCACCTTAAATCCATCCTTCCCACATTCAAATGACCCAAAACGGTCTTATTTTTAGTTAAATAAAACAAAGAACTGCGGATGCTGGTGATCTGAGACAAAAACAGATGCTGCTGGTAAGACTCAGTGGGTCTGGCAGCATTTGAGGACAGAAAGCAGAGTTAAGTTTTTGAGCCTGGTGACTGTTCATTGGAAATGTTAGCAGCTGGAAAAAAAAGGTAGTTATGCTAAAAATGAGTTTGGGGGAAGTGGTGGGGAGGGGCAGGAATGGGAGACGTGAGTAGATATGTGGAGATGGAGCCCAGAGAGAGAGAGAGAGAAAGATGCGAAAGGGTTAAGTAACCAAAGAGATTATGGATAGCAGGCTGGGATAAATAAAAAGCTGAATAAGTAGTAATAATAACTAAGAGTAGGAGAGAATTAGAGAGGGGCTGTCTTGTGGCACAGTGGTAGTGCCCCTACCTCAGAGACAGAAGAACTATGTTCAAATCCCACCTGCTCCAGAGATTGTCCTAACAATTCTGAAGAGGTTAATTAGGAAATATTCTAGAAGAGAATGGGCAACTTGTACTGAAAGCAACCTGTTTCACAACAGAACCAGGTGTGGGAGTGGGTTAAAAACATGGAAGGATGGAATCAGAACCCAAAGTTAAAAACTTAGTGTTGAGTTTTAAAGTCTACAGGATCCCCAAGTGGAAAATGAGATGTTGTTCTTAGAACTTGCTCTCTCTCTCTGGGCTCCAGATCCACCTACCTGCTCACCTCTTCCATTCTCTCCTTCCTGTCCGTCTACCCTGTCTAGTCCTGTCAGAGACTTATAAAATTATAACAGGGCTAGACAGGTAAGATGCAGGGAGGATGTTCCTGATGGTGGGTGTGTCCAGAACCAGGGGTCACAGTCTGAGGATTCAGGGTAGACTATTTAGGATGAGGAGAATGAAGAGACTTTTTTTCACCCAAGGAGTGGTGAGCCTGTGGAATCCATTACCACAGGAAGTGGTTGATGCCAAAACATTAAATGTATTCAAGAAGTGACTAGATAGAACACTTGGGGTGAATGGGATTAAAGGTTAAGAGGAGAAAGCAGGATTAGGCTATTGAGTTGGACATTCAGCCATGATCGTGATGAATGGTGGAGCAGGCTCAAAGGGCTGAATGGCCTTCTCTTGCTCCTATCTTCTATGTTTCTATGTCCCATCTTCAGCACAAAAAGCACTTTTTTCCTGGCGGCTAACAATTCTGATGTAGAGTCACCGGACTTGAAATATTACCTCTCTTCACTTTCTTCGCCCAGATGCTGCCAGACCTCCTGAGTTTTGCTAGCAATTTCTGTTTTGGTTCTTATTTCTAGCTACTTTTCCTGATTCTTGTTCAAATCCTTTCTTCATATCCAAATTCAATACCTTTCCCATCTTCCTTTGAAATGCTTTGGAACATTTTGCTATGTTAAAATTGTTGTGTAAATGCACATTGTTGCTGAAGAGACGTGTGAAATTTATCAGTACACTCAATCCAAGGAACAAGTGGGGACAGCCTGGATATTCAAATCTGTGAACTAAAGCAATATAATAAGAGTATAGTGACTGCCAACATTTCCCATCTGAAATCGCTTCTCATTTATAGTCATCTGCATGCATAAATAAAGAGAAATCCTTGGCCAAAGAATCAGGTGCTGCTGCTTTTCAATGTTTCTGAGAACAGCTAAAGGAAAGAAACATCTCATTGAAGCTTTTTGTCTTGCATTCATCAGGACATTTGCAAGAATATACATGTGAAGGGGAGTAACTTTTTTACTGTATGAGAGGGGAGAGTGTTGGTTGATTGGTAAGTGGCCTCTGATTCGTAGAGACATTACCAGCAGTTAGATGCTGATTGGCCATAGCTGCCCAAGAGCTTTTGTAAAACATGTCTTTTGTTTCAGCAATGATCAAGTTTTGTATTACCAAAATTTCAATTTATTTTGTTTCCTATAAACCAACTGTTATATCGGATAACAAGCATGGGGCTGGATGAACACAGCAGGTCAAGCAGCATCATAGGAGCAGGAAAACTTGACGTTTCGGGCCTAAACCCTTCATCAGAAATGGGGGAGGGGAAGAGGGTTCTGAAATAAATAGGGAGAGAGGGGGAGGCGGATAGAGGATGGATAGAGGAGAGGATAGGTGGAGAGGTGATGAGAGAGTTGCAGTTGATGAGAGGTGGAGATGAGCTGGGCTGGTTCCCCCTACCTACACTCACCGTTACTGGCTCCATCCCCGCCTCTTCGACTTGTCTGCCTCCTCTCCACCTATCCTCTCCTCTATCCATCCACTATCCGCCTCCCCCTCTCTCCCTATTTATTTCAGAACCCTCTTCCCCTCCCCCATTTCTGATGAAGAGTTTCGGCCCGAAACGTCAAGTTTTCCTGCTCCTATGATGCTGCTTGACCTGCTGTGTTCATCCAGCCCCATGCTTGTTATCTCGGATTCTCCAGCATCTGCAGTACCTTTTATCTCTGTTATATCGGATAATGGTTATGAATCATGTTGATGTTACTTTAACTCCACCAATTCCATTAATGTCACAAACGGTCTGCGTGCCATCAACAAGGAGTTCTACTCGAGATTTTGGAGGGAGCAGATGTCTGTGTACCATCTCCCTAAATTCCAATTAATTATGCCTGATTAAATGTAGCTGCACTTATTACTGTCATGCATTAAACATACTTATTATGTAAGGACAGAGCCTGTTTGTAGATGCTGGACGGCGGTGTATCCTTCACAACTAATCATTAGGTTAGTCCCAAAACAAAGGGACTAAGGGAAGCACCTAAAACAACCCTGACCCTGTATTACATGCTGGTAGAGTTGGCAAATGCTACAAGGTGCATCAGTTCTTGACTGAGAAAATACCACTCCAGCTCCTTTCTACTGGGGACAATAACAACAGAAAATGAGCTGGTTTAAGAGGTAGTAAATGTATCTCAAGAAGTAAGCACATTACAAAACACCACAGACAGAACGACCTTGATCCGGAAGAAAACAGCATTACCAATAGTTGGGGTAAGAGCTCCCTCTACTGTTCTGTATAGAAATGGCAACTGTTCACTTTCTCCTGGTAAATTGATTGTGTTCTCAACACTTGTTCATCACGGGGAATATTCCTTCTGTGTGCCATGTAAACAAATTGCTAAATACATTCTTAACAGAGGTAATTATATTTTTTATTGCATTTGTATGGATTAAAAAATCATTTTCTGCATCCCACTTCAGCAGATAAGTAGAAATGTTACTTAACTCTCAAGGAAACTACTTAGTTGAACAGTCGGTCCTTATTGACATGATAATTTTGGCTGGCCTGAACTAGACTTTAAGTCTGAGTCTCGACAGCTCATGTGTCATTTTTCTGTTCCCAGCCTTTAGCTTTCACGCAGAATGTATATTACTGGAATGGTTTCTGTTACTTGCTGAAGCACTATCAAATGATATTGACAAGGCTTGTAGTCAGTCCACAGTAGTGCTACTAAATTTTGAAGTGTTTCCATTTCAGTACAAAACCATAGCCATGTCCAAATGACACTGATGTGTTTTCCAGCGTAATTTTGATTGCTTCGTGTGTAGTTTCTAGATTTACATCCTGGGCTTTATTCACATGAGAAGCAAGATTAATCCAACCATCCATTTCAACATCACATGTTGCATTCACAAAAATTGGTTACAGGAATGTTTCCACATTCGGTATGAGTTTTCCAACATAAACAGTTATCTTTGATCAATTTTGCAAACTATTTTCAGCATATGCACAAGGTCTGCCTGCCTCTGTGCAAGAAATCTTGGGAAAGTCATGCAACTGTGGATCTCTCTTTTAATATGGAAGAATCTAAAATGTTCCTGGTGCTCCAGTAATCCAACATTCCATTTTCTTACAGCCTGAACCATTCTAATGATCCAAAGTAAAAATCAGAACGGTTCTACATCTGTTTACTTTAGTGTTTTGTGGCTGATGGTAATACACAGGTCAACTGTAAACGACAAAACAGCAATTCTCCTGCTATTGGAGACCAGGAATCCACCCACAAGGACAGCGTTTATGAACAGAAAATCCCAAGGAATTACTAACTGTAGTACAACAGTGCCTGCTTACACTTTGAGAAGTGGCCGCACCAAAGAATTAAGAACATTCCTGCCTATTTGTTTTGTAAGTTGTACACTTCTCCCTCAATAATTCAAGTTCAAAAAAGTCCCCTGAGTGTTCTTTACGATTTAATTCTTGACAAGATAGCATTGATATCAAGTGTCATGTTTGCACGTCAGTGAAGACTGGTTTATTTTGCCCTTGCAATTACTCAAAGATTTGTAAAAATAGTAAAATTAACTGCCTTGTTTGGTAGTATTTCTTTTCTGCAATGGTTTACTGTTCCGTTATTGTCATTGAAACTGATACAGCAGGAAGGAAACAATGTCAGTCATGTGTTTATTCCAATAACCAGTCAACCTGAAACGATCATTTGTTTTCTACAAAAATGATTTTTCAAAATGTAGTTATGAGTTACATTACAGAATACCTTCTGATAGGTAGCAATAACTGTGTTACAAGCTCCCAGGATAACAGTCTAACATGTATTGTGTCTTTATTGATCTGAGTCTGAGCTGGAACCAGGAGGCACATTAGTGGAGTATTGTATTTGCATTCTAAATAGGTTTCATTGTAGCAAGGCATCAATGATCTCCACTGTGCTATGTGAGAAAGACATAAAGAAAAATGAGCATTTATAATGTATAGTATTACATCTCAAAGCATTCCATACACAATGAATTACTCTGAAATACAATGATTCTCACTTCTGCTACGTTTAAGGAAACTTCAAGGAAACTCACAGACCTGTTAGAAAGCAAGATTTAAATATTATAACACTATTAAATTAATCATAGAGTGACTTGTTTTCCCAATGGTACAGGGACTAGGCCTCGAAGCTCCCGATCTGTTTACATTCCATCCTTGTCAGATGAGATCCATAGGAGATTTCAAATCAAATGGCTTTCGGTGAGATCAGCATAATTTCTGCCCAAGAGTCATCCCGGAAATCGCGAGTCAATGATTTCACATGTGAACATCTTTGAAAATATAGCTTTGCTGAGAGCTTCACTTTAAAAATTCCCAATAGCTTTGTGAGCAGTTGGAGTTTCAGAAACGTTGCAAGTCATGATGGTTTTAATGTTTGTGTTAGCTTTTTGAATAGGGCAATGATAAATTCAAAACATATTGATGGACAACTGTGTTAAACTTACTCTGGACTTTCCCCTGATAAACGTGAACTAATTATGCTTAGAAAAAGGAATAGTATGTTGGAAAATATTAAGACTGTGGTGGGGAAGACAGCAATTGCACGTAAAGAGGATTCAGGGAAACAACAGGCTGATCCTGAGGAAGATGGAAGTTGATGACTTCACTCTGGTCTCCAGGGTGAGGGGTAATACTGTAGCATGATGTGGGTATACGGATTTTCAGAGGGAATATTTTGCAAACATTATTTGAATATTAATACATTACAACCCTAGAATTTTACTGCATACAACCATGAAAAGTATGTTATGTCTTTAGGTTAAAAAACAATCATTTGTTTGGATGTTACAATCTATTGCTATGACTACAATTTCTCCTTTGATAAGATTATATTCCTTCAAAGAATAATTTTTGCTTTGTGCTTAGATTAGTTGAGACTACACAATATTGCCGATGACGAACCAGCCTATTAGTATTTCTTCATGACTAATTGATCACAAATGTTACAATTTATGCATTTTTTAATAAATTATGATTGCACATCTATAAGCAGAATCTTCAGGAAAAGATGATAGAACAGAATCACAGGAGGTCTTTCATGATGCTTGGTCCTTTGAACATAAAACATTTAATATTAAAGATTATATCAGCATTACCGTTTTGGAATTCTTTATGAGAAGAATAAATTTTGCAACCAACAAAGTCAATATTGCCCCAAAAAGCCTCTGGAGAGTTGATGGAAACAGGTAGGAATGCATGGCAAACTTGTTGCAGTTTAAACACTTCAATAGTTTGTTTGCAAGAACAGCCGATTGTCACTTAAGTTGAAAAGAATAATGGTTGTGTGATTTGGCCAAGACTTTCATCATTAACCATATCACAACATAAGTCAGCCCTGATCTAATTGAAGAGCAGAACAGGCTCTAAAGGCCAAGCCTTGTTCCTGTGGTTAACACAATATTTTTGCCCTGTGAAATCCTCTGTAAGTACTGAGATTAAAAGACCGGTCCATGTTTATTCTGCCAAAATTCAAAATAAGTGCCTGCGCTAGCATGACAGTGTGAAAACATCATGGGCAGAATTTTGAGATAGCACGAACTGCAGATGCTGGAGTCAGAGATAACACAGTGTGGAGCTGGAGGAACATCGCAGGCCAGGCAGCATCAGAGGAGCAGGAAAGCTGACGTTTCGGGTCAGGACCCTTCTTCATTTCTAAAGCTCCACATTTTGTCATTATCGGCAGGATTTTCCTATCTATAATGTTCCACGTGGATCTGTGTGGCACAGAATGTTAGTCATTGAGGAGAGGGATAACAATGGACAATGTTGGAACTCTATGCCTCTTGGACAAGCTAGTCATTTTCAGTGGGTTCGAATGGAAAGGAGAGGGGGTGTTTGAGGAGGTCAGGGAAGTTTCCACTTTAAACAGGCTAGACCAGTATTATCACATTAAATGATTCACACTAGCATCATGGTAACTCCCATTTCTTTTATAGCCCTAATGCAGTTGAATGCTTCATGCTGCTTATGGCTGGCATTAGTTAACAGGCCAAATTGGAGCACAGCAGTAATCCTGAAGGCACATCTGGTTATCGTCCTCACGGAGGCCTTGTGGTGTTTGTGAGTAGCCCTGCTCTGAGCCAGATGATCTAGGTTAAAGAATTCCCTCTCTAATGGCATTGTGCATCTACCAGCAGCACATGGACTACAGCGGTTCAAGAAGACAGCTCACCACCACTATCTGAAGGGCAACTAGGGATGGGCAATTAGTTGGCCAGCCAGCAATGTCCACATCCTGTGAGTGAACAGAAGAAAAGTCCACTCCAGGATTTGGTGGCCATGGAAGGCTTATACTGTGACAAAAACGGAATAATTATTACATATAAGCCAAAGGGGGCATCTGTGGTTGACTAGAAATATTTAAAATTTTACCCAACCTAAAGAAAGAAACATGTGGTTGTGCAAAGACAAGAGGAAAGATTGACGATTGGGCAAAATGGAAAGTTGGAAAAAAGACCAAAACATTAACAGAGAGAAACATTCGAGTATGAGTGAAAGCTAATCAGAATTACAAAACAGATAAGAACTGCTTTCAATATTTAAATAAGAAAAGTGCCAACAGTGGGAGTGTTGGTCTAATAAAAAAACAATCCTATAGACTGGAGAATTAGCAATGAAAAATCAGGAAATAGCAGATGATATTTTGCATCGGTCTTTGTGATAGAGGATACAAGTAACATCCCAAAGGCAAGAATAAAGCAGGAAATGGAAGAGAAGGAGAATCTCAGGAAAAGTGCCTCTTACCAGAGAAGTAAATTGTTTGAGCTGGCAAGTGCTCAGGCCATGATGAAATTCACCATAAGTTCTTAAAAGAAATGGCTAGTGAGATAGTTGATGCATTAGCTTAAATTTTCCAAAACTCCCTTGATTTGGGGATTCTTGTACGATATTCAAAGATCGTGAATGTAACACAATTATTAAAAAAGGAAAGAAGACAGAGAAGGTTGAGGGGGTACCTGATTAAGCTTTATAATTTTATGAGTGGCACGGACAAGTTATAGAAAATAGCTATTCCCCTTAGTTGAAGGGCTAGTAAAAAAAAAGGCATAATTTTAAAGTGAAAGGCAAGAGATTTAGAGAAGATCTGAGGAAAAATGTTTTCACCCAGAAGTTTTGGGGGTCTGGAATGCAGTGCCTGAGAAGGTAGTTGAGGTGGAAAATCTCACAACCTTTAACAAGGACTTGGATGAACATTTAAGTGTCATAACATTCAATGCTATGGGCCAAGTGCAGGAAAGTAGGACTAGTGTAAATAATAGCATATTTTTGGTGGCACAGACTTGTTGGGCAGAAGGGCCACTTCTGAACTGTTTTATTCTATAATTCTATAATAATCAGGAAAAGTCAACATGCTTTTGAGAAAGGGAGATCATATTTAACTAATCTATTGGAGTTTGCCGAAGAGATAACATGGAATGTAGTAAACCAGAATTGGTGGAAGGTACATGGATTTCCAGTAGGTATTTGATAAAGTGCTGCATAAAAGGTTATTGTGGAAAATAAAAGCTCATGGTGCAGTGGGTGGCATATTGGCATATGATAGAAGACTGACTGTCTCAAAGGAAGCGGAGAGTAAGCATAAAAATCTTTGTCAGTTTGGCAAGACATAATGAGGAGTGTGCTGCTGAATTGGTACTAGGACCTCAACTGTTTATAATTTGTATAAATAATTTAGATGTAGGGTTGGAAAGTATGGTTGTCAAATGTGCAGCTGACACAAGGTTGACAGGAAAATATGTTGCGAAGATGATATGTGGGGGTTTCAAAAGATATTGATAGGTTACATGAACAAAGATGAGGGTAATAGAGTATAATGAGGGGAAAATGTGAAATTGTTCATTTTAGCAGAAAGTAAAGAAAGAAGCAAATGATCTAAATGGTGAGAGGTGGCAGAGCTTTGAAATGGACGACGATCTCGGTGTCCTTGTGCATCAATCGCAAAAGGTTAGCAAGCAGATACAGCAAGTAATTAGGAAAACTAATAGATTATCTTGAAGAGAATTGAATATGAAAGTAGGAATGTTGTACTTTGGTTATTCAGGGCACTAGTGAGACCATGTTTGGAGTAATGTCACTTTATTTAAGGATGCAAATGTTTTGGAGGTAGTTCAGAGGACATGAACCAGACTATTACCTAAAGTGGGCAGGTTGAGGAAAGGCTGGACAGCCTGAATTTGTATCATTTGGGGTTCAGGAGAGTTTAAAACAATTTGATTTTAAACTTATAAAATCCTGACGGGTCTTGATAAGGTAGACAGGACATGATAGCTCCTCTTCCGGGAAAAGTTAAGACTAGAGGTCACTGCTTAAATAACAAGGGTCACCCATTTAAAATAGATCTGAGGTAAAAACCTGTCTCTCAGGTGGTGAATCTTTGCAACCTACTTTGTGAAAACGTGCTGGAAGCACTTTTAAGACAGATTCTTGTTAAGCAAGGGGGTGAAAGGTTATGGCGGGTTGGTGGGAATGTGGATTTGAGGTTGCAATCAGATCAGCCATGATCTTATTGAATGGCAGAATGGCCTTGAAGCACTGAATGGCCTGTGGCTGCTCCTGATTTGTATGTTCATAACAGCAACAAAGTCAGGTTGTGAATCATGCCTGGTTCAGGTGATAGGCTGGTGATCTATTCCAGAAAAATCTAGCTACATAAATGGACACAAGCATACTTGTTCACTTCATTCATCACTGTTTGCAGACTAAGTTCTCATGTATATTTGTTTTGTGAGATTTTCATTTGCCCTCAGCACCATTATTATAATGAGTTTGCTAATGAGAAGCTCCCAGCGTGGAAGGCTTGGAAAAGAAATGAAGAACATCCAAACAAATGACATCAAGATCAGACTGCAGGAAAGCTGCTCTGTGCTGATTCACTGGTAGCCACAAACTCCTGTTTGTACGGGGCACGTATCTCAAATTAGGTGATGAATCATGCAGACAAGGCTTCAGTTTAGAAGGCAGGTTGTGACAGGGAGAAACGTTGTATTGGTAACAGTTGAAGTCTCACTGATCATTATGCTCCCTGGTTCTTTAGCTGCACTCAATCACAACAGGTCAGGCATGACCTGGTAGTACATAGAAAAAAGGAATGTCAATGTAATCAGCCACCAACAATGTCGCACTCATTAAGAGATTCCTACTCACAGAGAAATTGCCGTATATAGGTATAAACTGCTTTGGGGAAGTGCATGTGCACACGTTTTTATTTGTGGAAAATCAAATGTGTTACACAGTGCTATCTGCTTTACAGATATTGACTTATAACATTGACTAGATAACTGACTGAACCTGTGGCAATACTGGCTAGTTAAAAGGTTAATATGTAATATATGTTAATATGTATGTTATATACAGATAGAATTCCCTTCTCCTTATTGATCTTTATCTTGTCTTACAAGCAGTAGCTTTTTTGAACATTTTTTTGAACATTTTTTAAAAGGTCTTTATAATTTTGCCATTCCCACAGTAGCATTTGCATTTAATTTTCTCATCTTTTCTTAAATCATCAATGACATCTTGCGTTCATACAATTAAACCTTTCAAAGGGCCTGCACACTCCATGAACACTGAAACTGTGTTAATGATGGAGGTATTAAAACTGGTGACTAAAATATTTTCTTTCAGACTGGAAGCTCCTCCAAATGGTCTTTATGAAATATGACAGAAACTTTGAGACACAAGTGCTGGAGATGGATTTCAGGCCTCAGCACAGGGCACATGGAAGCAGAGATCGTAGGAACTGCAGATGCTGGAGAATCTGAGATAACAAGGTCTAGAGCTGGATGAACACAGCAGGCCAAGCAGCATCAGAGGAGCGGGAAGGCTGACGTTTCGGGCCTAGACCCTTCTTCGGAA
>JAHRHZ010000025.1:31934938-31981909 GCA_024137785.1 Ginglymostoma cirratum
TTCCGAAGAAGGGTCTAGGCCCGAAACGTCAGCCTTCCCGCTCCTCTGATGCTGCTTGGCCTGCTGTGTTCATCCAAATCTACAGCTTGTTATCGCACATGGAAGCAGGCTGCACGCTAACTTGGGTAAAAGATAATGGCTCAGAAAGAGGAATTCAACATGGTCCATCCATTAACATGGGACAATGGGACAGTTGTAATTCCTCAGTTCATTGGCCGTTTCATTGGCACAACTGCTTCCACTGCACACACACAGACTAGATTTGCAATTGATTTTTAATCCCTTTTTTTGTTAAGTTCTTAGAAGGGCAAAACACAAAAATAAAGCCTGCAAGTGATGGTCTGCTGCTGAAAGGGGCAAGAAAGCTGTCTCGTTATCGTATCCTGGTTAGTTGGCTTCCAGCACTCAGGAAGTGATTCCTTTTTTCCCCGCAGGGGTGATGAGTCGAATGGTCTAAGTCTCTTTTTCTCTGTTTGATGTTTCCCAAACACTTCCACCAGTGCAATATTCCATGGGTCTCATACAGGACTTTGCCAGACAGCATTGAAAGTACATCTGCAGTCTTTTTATTGTCTGGAGCAGTTCTTTTTTTTTAAAAGAAAAAGACACATCTTGTAATTAAAAGTTAACAATGTCCATAGGTTTCAGGTTCTGATCTATCAAGATGATTGTTGATTCAATGTTTTTTTTACACCAATTGTTACACAGGATGCTTTCACAGTAAGTACTTAGATCACACCATGCTGCCTTTAGTGCTGTTCTTTTGCTTCCTTTCCCTGAGACCCCTAGTTTTCATATCTCCCAATTGCTTTACAGACACGACCTCTCCGTTTCTGCATCTATATTGTTGCACTCCTGTTGTTGCAAAGAGATCAATGTGCTGTTAGGCATGTAACCATTATCTACAGATGTCAACAGAAACATATGTTGAACTGCCTTATTGATTAACAATGAAGCATTTTTGTAAATGGATTAGTGTTCCCTAACCTGTTGTCATGAGGAAAGGTGTTTATTGTTCTCTCTATTTTTTTTTGTAAATTCTTTCTCAGTGTTTTAAAAAGTCTTTTAAAAACTCTCCTAACTCTTTTGCAATTTTGTATCATTAAAAGAATGCCTCACATCCAATAATTGTCCATGGGAAATATCACAGGCCATCCACTATTAGGAACTGAAATGTTTTATACCGATAGACTTTGGAGTTGGAACTCAGAGCCTATATAATGCACCTTTGCACTGATGTCACTAGATTTCAACAGCAAGTTAATTATTAAATTCTAAGTTATTACAACCAAGGCATTTCTTCCTAAATTTTAGAAAGAAAGATTATTAAAATATGCTGACAGAAAATAATCATTTACCTGGTGCCAACAAGTCACAAAAATTGGCTATGGATCATCAGGTATTTTTGTGGCTGTAATTAATCAGGCTTTCTGTTTTTTGTGTACGTGGATATTCTGACAAAATGTGCCAGAGTTTGTGATGCAGAAGCAAACAAACAAACTTGTGACAGGAATATACTCAGCACCTGTGGAAAGGGGAACACTGTCAGTCACAGGAATCTTCTGGGTCCACTTGGAGGGAACAGGCAGATCTTAATTGGGTGGGAGGATAAAACGCAGATTCCCAACATCGGGTTAAAGATGGTATTAATTTCTGTGAATCTTTCATGCAGGTTGGCCTTCCAGATTTCAATACTTTCAATTACTTTGCAATCGCTGATTGCTATAGATACTCATTAACACTTCATCTCACTGGAATTACATTCATGAGTACAATCTTCTCAAACAAAAGGAGGAAAAGTGTTTGTCCACAGAGTCAATGATACAATTGTGGTATTACATCTCTTGGGATGAATTTCTTCCTGGGAGCTCTGGTGAGTATATACTTCTGCAGATTTTTCCTGATCCTTCATAAGTAAGGTTTTCCTTTGCTTAATCTTTTACAGTGAAGGGTTACAAACTGCCCAGTTCATTCAACACTTGAGAGGTGTTATTCCTAACTGGACTGGCAGCATAATGCTAAGAGTGAGCTTGGAGAGCTGGGTAGGTGTGGGCTAAGGAGGAAGATCCAGAAATTTAACAGAAATGTGAATGGGACCACAGTTAGAGGGGGAGATTGAAGCATGATAGGGAAGACATCAAAGGAAAGGAGAAAACTATCTAAAGGAATGGGGATTGAGTGTAGGTTCGCAGGTGAGGTAAAGGAATAAAAAAAAAAGTGCACCTTTCTTCTCTTCATTCAGGTCAATGCAGAGTTCCTCACTGAGACTGTGCCGTGGATGCGGGCGGGGTCTTTGGTATATTGGCATGAGTTCCTGTCCAATTCAAATATTTCAAAATGAAGCACTCAATGAAGCATAAAAGTATATGTGTGTGTCACTATATCACCAACAAGGTCTTGTAATACATTGAACACTGAGCTGAAGGACAACTCAACAACACTGGTGGTGTTGGGAGGTGGTGGGGATTGGTCTATGTGAAGCTGTGCAGAAGCCTTCGCCAGCCCAGGTAGCTGAATCTTATGGGCATGGTGGTGAAGCTTTTATACAGGCGGTTTTTGGTTTTGATTCCATGGTTGCAGGGCTGCAGGGAAGCGTGAAGGTCACCAAGGGTTAGACTATACTGTGAGTCACGGGCATAGACTGTCTTATAAAGCTCCAAACTGCAAATCCTTTGCACATGAATGAATGAGGAAGAGGATAAGCAATCATGGGTTATGCAGAGTAGATCTCACCAAATTGACATGGCCGCAGAGCACCATTTTACTTAATATAGCAGCAAGCTGATAAGTGCCCAAAGGCTAGGGCATGTTCACAAAAGGAACCAAACATTTCATCCTTACTTCAATGCAAAATGTTTGGGCCAGCTGAACCCAGCAGCTTTAATGGTGTCGCTGCACTTATGAAACAGGAGGAGGAGAAAGCAATGAAATGCCCAGCATCATGGACTCAAGATTCAGAAGGCTCCAGCTGTGCTGATTCAGGTCATGATTGAAGAGGAGACCTGGAGTCCTTAAGGCAGTTGAGCAATGTCCCTCCAGAGGGTGTACAAAGGCTCTGCAATTTACTGAGTGGGCACCAATGCCATTGATATCATCGCACGAATAAGGAAGCTGTCACCTACGTCTCCTGCAAGCTGATCTGCATCCAGGCAGCTGAGGAGGACACACTGTGCCAGTACTACAGAAGGGTTGAACTTCCTCAACACTAACGTCTTTCACCCTCAGCTGAGGACTCACATGGCATCTCCAGCCCACAATTGCATGCACAAGTGCATGGATGCTTTTCCCAGGAATGTACATCTGTTTGTGCAGTTCACCAAGAACTGGGAGTGCTGTCCAAGCTGTTTATTCTGCCTCAATTATTGGTGTCCACAAGTGCAAAGTGCCATCGAATGCACACATGTGGCACTCAGAGATGCCGAAATGGGAAGAGGTTTCACTCCTTCAATGTCCAGCTCACTTGTGACCACAGACAATAATTCCTGCAGGAGTGCACCTGAAATTCCAGGAGCCGTCGTCTTGCACAATTCATGGTGTTGCTAATGCCCTTTCCCCCTGTATCATCTGCAGGTCTGGTTCATGGGTGATAAAGGATGTCTCAAGATTACATGGCTAATGTTCCCAGAGTGTAACTACCAGATTGACGCTAAACAGCGGTACAATGCTGCCCGTTTATCCACAAGGGCCACAGCCTATTGGTTGACTAAAGATGTACTTCCATTGTTTGGACCATCTCTTACTTGCTGGTGTGTATCTCCAGTATAGCAATTGCTTGCTGTACCCTGCATAACCCGTCTCATTCGTGACGTTGAGCTGAGAATAATGTGATCATGTTAGGCCTTTGTTAAGCAGAATTACCTCCAGTTTTTAGATCCAAATTAGTCTCAAAGAAAATCAAGTTTCCACTCAGCATTTTGGGTTGATTATCTCTCATCAGAACCAAAGATTATCATCCTGAAATTTAAAATATTTAAACTCTTGATAGAGTCAATGCGACTGGTCATGGGCAATTGAATAAGTTGACCCTGTTTATAATGCCTCTAAATCTTTCAGCAACAACCTCAGATGCTTCTTTGAGATTCAGGAGTTAGCCAAATTTTATTGATCTCAAATTTCTCAAGAATAAGCTAAAAATGTGAAACATATTGGGATGATGTGTTCCTGGTCGTAGGTAACACAACGATGCTACTGTTAGTAATTCTTTGATAAGGATATGATAATCTGATGCATCAAAACAGAATGTTTGAATTATATTGCTCCAATAATTAATATTCATTTATATGAATGAGAAGGTGACTGAGAACCACACAGTGTGTCAAATACTGTCTGAAAACAAGTGCGTGAGTTGACGTGGATCTCTCACTGTTTACTAATTGCATGAGCTTGCTGTGACTGGGCATGGTGATGTAGTGGCAATGTCACAGGGATAGTGACCCAAAATCCCCAGTTGATGTTCTGAGGGATAAGAGTTCAAATCCCACTGTGGCAATTGTCAGAATTTAAACTCAAATAATACAGTAATATTCCCATCAATTATTGTAAGAACACACAAGGTACTTTCAGGAAAATCTGCCTTCTTTTGATGCCTGGCCTGCATAATTCCAGACCCTCAGCAAAGTGGTTGTCTCTTATCTGCCCCTGAAATGAGTCTGCAAGCCACTCACACAGTTCAAGGGCATGTCGGGATGGAGAACAATTGCTGGCTCTGTCAGGGATGGCCCACATCCCATGAAGCAGTAAAATATTTTATAACAGTGTTCAATTATTTCAGTCCTTGACACAATACCTTTCAGAGTTTAGCATCAATTAGCTCAAATTTTGTGACAAGCAATTACTTTATTTTTCTGGTGCAAAATGTGGAACAGTTTGGTTTCCAATAGTGACAACTCTCACTTTAGTGTTCAAAGAAATTCGCGAATAGCCTTAGAATGAGCCTCACTGTCACAGCTCAACAACAACAACACACATTCAAACAGCGCCTTGAATGTATCCTAAGGTACATCATAGAAACATTATTAAGGAAAATGCAACAGCTAGCCACAGAATGAGATAACAGCTTGACCAAACAAGTAGGTTTTGAAGAACATCTTCAAAAGGGAAAGAGATAGAGAGATGGACAGGTTTAGGAAGGAAATTCAAAAGCTTAGCATCTTGGCAGCCGAGGTGAAGTTAAGGAAATCAGGGATGCTCAAGAATTTAGACAGGCAAAAAAATTCTTGGAGTATTGTAGGGTTGGAGGAGATCAATAGTAAAAAGGATGGAGGGATATTAAAATAAAGTTGACAATTTGAAAACAGAAACAAATGTGGAAAAGTAACAGCAAAAGTGATAGATGCAAGGCTTGGCAACAAGTCAGGATACAGCAGTAGATTTTCAGAAGAACTTTGTTTAAAGAGGGTGGAAGCTGGCCAGACTTAGAATAATCAAAAATCATTTGTGGTTTGATATTTTCTCAGTGTGGAGCTAAAGGTCAAGAAGCTGTGATTTGGTACCTTTATATCAGTTATCAAACTTTGCAGAGTTACAACAGCTCTGAATTTCAAATTCATATAGAAAATATCATACCACAAATACATCCAGGTGTGGCACCAAAGAAAACAAGATCCGTTTCATGATAACCATTGCAATAATTAATCACTTTCAAATTGTTATATGTTTTTATTGCCTTATTTTCATTTGAAATATATTTTAAAGCAGTTTAATGATGCATAATTCTAACATTCTGTCAGGAAATTAAGTTTACATCTTTCATTCAATGCAGGAACCAACTGCCCAAAATTAGTGCAGAAATATTTGCACATTTCCAGAAGCCTTTTTGTCAAAGTATTTCTTCCCAGCCCCAGAACCAGTAAGTCATCTCCATTCATGTTGCAGTTGACCTGCTCTACAATATTCAGTCATCGTTTTGATGAAAGTTCCTAACACTGTCCTTTGAAAGATCCACTGAACTATTTAATTCCCATTCCATTCCATTTTCAAATATACACTGAGGCCAGGTGCAATGGATCTCCGTTACTTAAGTTCTCAAGACATTAACTTCACTTCTTATTTTAAACAGTTAGGGAAACAAGAGCCTTGTATTTATTCCTCTCTGTAGCAGTGCTTCAGTTCAGAAAAGCCGTCTTTTATATATCAGCATTGAGTGCTTGCGTTGAAATAAGGCTACTATTGAATGGTGCTGGGGGTTGTTGCAGGAAGTGTCTTGCCCTGTTGTCCTTTCTTTTTCTTAGTCCCAGGCTTGTTTTCTTTCTTGCTTTGCCTGTTACCACTTTCTTTGTTCCGTTGTTTGGCTTTCTTCCCGTGTTTCGGTTTCTCTTTTCTTCCTTTGCCGTTACCTTGCCCTGTGACAGAAACAAGGAAATAGCACAGCAAGACGTTACTATTGCGCACCTGAAAATTGAGTAAAAGCCATGACTTTGTCTATAGGATCAGTGGCGAGGAAGCAGATAAACAGTGCAAACTTGTATAACACATAAATTACAGACGCCTCGATGAAATTGTTGTCAAACTGAAACACTGCTTTATTTTTTATTGCTGGTTTGGTACAGTGAGTTCTTAATGACAATTTCTCATTTTTCTCAGGAAAGATCACCAAAAAAATGGATGCTCACTCTTTTCCCCATGCATCACACTATATTACAATATACTTATGATACAGAATCAGGCCAATGTGTCCATACTGGTGCTTATGTTCCATACAAGTCTCCACTCACTCCTTTTTATCTAAACCCATCAACATATCCATCTATATTTCTCCCCATCATGTGTTTATCCAGTTCCACCTCAAATGCCCTTAATGTTAGTTAACCCAACAACTCCATGGAGTAGCAAGTTCCATGTTTTAAACATTGATTTCATCACGAAACTTCTTTTGAATTACTGTCTAGATTTATTGCTGATCATCTAAAATTTATAACTGTAATTCCGGGGGACACTTGATAATGGAAACATCTGCCCTGCATCTGTTTGTATTATGCAGCTCATTTTTCTTTATAATGTTCAATGGATATATTTCTTCAGATGTAAGTCCAAGATATTTTCATGGCATTAAGCATTGCATGCAATTGGAGCAGAAAGAGTGTGAAGAGCAATATGCTTTCTTTTTCAGAGAGGAAGGAATCGTGGAATAACTATTCAGTGGAACCAGTGTTGAGGGAAGACACACAGAAACACTAATCCAAACACTAAGTAGAACCTTTCATGGCTGAAGGCAGTGGACCTAGAGGCAAGAAGTGAACTCAGTTAAGTGAGATTGTGGCAGACCAGAGCCTCGACACACTCTGGTCTTTGCCAGAAATTAGTTGTAGGAAGGAAGGTCAATGATCCAGCTTCCCACTTTGCCACCATCTGAGACCCTCAAGTAGATGATGAATGGCTGCCAACGGCCTCACTTGGGCAGCAATTACTTCAACTCCTGAGAGAACAATGAAGACAGTGCGAGAAAATGACAGTTGTGGGAGCTGGAGGGCATCACTCAGTAACCTATCTCCCCATGGCACTCACATGGAAAGACTCCCCAAATTGATACTTACATTTCCACAGGCAATTCCTCATCCTGGGAGTCTGGGAGGTGTTGCACCAGCTGCAGATATGCACTCCATACCAAATGGTTACACTGATCAGTTACTTGGTGCTGGCAATTTCTAGAGTTGCTGACCTCTGATTACCTTTTGGTAGTGATCAAATGGGTGCTACCAGTATCTTATAGGGTTTTCTAAACTCCTGCAGCTAAAATGGGGTCTTCTTGCTGTTTTCCAGGGAAAAAGCATGTTTTCCTGCTTTCGTGGGTGTAGAACACGAGATAATTTTTTTCTACATAAAGTACCAAATAAAATTTGTTGGTTGTTCTCTTTGTCAATTTTGCTGGTGAAATTATGACTTAATTACTGAGTCCCAGGACTTTAATATTTTGAACATATCTCGTTCTACTAGATTCTTTCACTAGGCTGTTTTAAATTTGCTTGTTTTTCACTAAAGCTCTGCTAAAGTTCTGAAACCTTCCTGATTCTGTAGACACTCTTGTCCCAATGCTTCTTTCCAGCTTTTGGAAGAAGTCTTACTTTTGTAGTACTGAACTTGCAATTTTACTGCTTCCACAGCCACTAGTGACTGTCTCCCACTAGTTATTATATTTCAGCTGCAGACTGACTGTTCGTGTCTTCTCAAAGCACTAATATTCCTAAAGAAGGAAACTCACTCGCTTGAAACTTGTTTTATCTTTCTTTATGGATCTATTGGAAACTTTCTCCTCATGATGCGGGTAAAATTTGTGACACTGCAACCATGTGGTATTTGCCTAGATAACCACTCCTGGAAAGTTGCAATATTTGCCACTTCTACCAGTATGTGGTACAAGGTAAGGGTTATTTGAGGTAGTTAACTGCTACAGATTCCCCTTCATCTTTGCTTTGCCTTGGGCCTTGTTACAAGATGTTCCTTTAAGAAGGATTTGTTCTGTCATATTTCTTTCTAATGCAGGTACTTTTAACATTGGAAACAAGCTGTCTGTTCTGAGCCCAGCAACAAAGCTCGCTTTGTCGTTTTTTTTGAGAAAATGAAGCATGAGCAGGTGGAGTCAAGAGCACATAGGCCCAGGGTTTGTTTTCCAGTTGGTGAACTGGGATGTCAAAGGTAGAGTTGAAAGTTAGGAGTTGTGATGAGGACAGTGATGGAGAGTAATCCCAGTGTAACCAAAGGCCTGGTAGAGATCTGTTCAAATATATCCAAGCATTGTTTAAATTCAATAAGAAGGATGTAGAAGCCTTTTTCATTTCATTTGAGAAAGTGGCTAAACAAATGAAACGGTCGGTGACCATTTGGATATTGTTGATCCAATCAAATTTGACAGGCAGACATAGTGAGGTGTTTGCATCACTATCAGAGGAGGTATCTGAGGTGAAAAATGCCATCTTAATTGCATAGCTGAGCTAATGCCACAAGCCGACTGAAAATATTTTAGGCATCTAAGGAGGGAACCTGACCAAACATACACAGAGTTTGAAAGAAAGAAAGAAAGAAACAAATTTTGATAGGTTGATAATTGAATATACGTCAAACATATGTCGCTCTTAGAGAGACAATTATTTTGGAGAAGTTCAAAAATACACTTCGTGAAGTAGTGAGAACTCATGTGGAAGAACAGAGAGTGAAAACTGTAAGATTAGCAGCAGGAATGGCAGATGATTATGAGTTGGTTGATAAATCAAAGTTTGGGTTCCAACATCAATTTCAATTTGTGAAGGATAGAAATTGGGGAAAAGAGAAATTCTCAGGTGGTAATGGAAAAGGAGATCTCATTGAAGGTAGCAAAGAAGTTAGCTACAGCTTAAAAAGGATACCCACAAGAGAGAAAAGCACTGGGAAGACAGATGTGGTAAACACGATAAACCTGTATGGTCTATGAAAGTGGTAAAGGAGATCCCAGTGGAAGCTAAAGAGCTGCAAAAAGAATCTACAGCCTGAACAGCTCTCTTTAAAAATTTTACCTGTGTGGGTAAAGTTTACTCATGTATACCAGGAGAAGAGGTAAAGAAATTAAAATTTTAAGAGATACAGGAGCAAGTCAGTCTCTGATGGTGAGCGATGAGAATGTGTATACTTTGGAAGGAGTTTTACCAGAAAAGGTGGTAATATTTGGAATTTGTGGTGAGAAGAGTAGTGTTTCATTGTATAAGGTGAGCGTTGATGTTCCTTTTCAGGTATTGCATTCAGTTGGTTTAAATAGGGTGTGCTTTGTGTAATAATGGCTCCTTCAGAGGCTAAGCGATTGCTGGGGTGGAAGAAGTCACTTTGGGAGTTTTACAGAAAGTCAGCATGGAGGAATTGGCAAACAAGTTGATGTTGGGGTTGCCTGTGTGTATGAGGAAAGGGGAAATAATTGCGGCAATAACTCTGCATATACAATCGTCAGGAATGCAAACTGTATCATTGGAAGTGGCTAAAATTCAATTTCAAATGAAGCAGCTTGAATGTGAAAAGGAAATGAAACAGCATGAATTACGATTGAAAATGCAGAAAAAGAGAGAAGGAAGCGAGAAAAATAAATTTTTTGAGTTTCAGAAATTGGAAATGAAAGAGGAAAGTCGACTTAAAATGGCAAAGATATAAAGTAGGGGCAGTTTCTGAGGTCTTGAAGCTGCATGTGAAAGCTGCCTGTTATAGAAAAGATGTTGTGAAAGTTGAAAGGGTTCAGAAAAGATTTACAAGGATATTGCCAGGATTGGAGGGTTTGGGATATGGGAAGACACTGAATAGGCTGGGACTTTTCCCTGGAGTGTCAGAGGGGTGACCTTAAAGAAGTTTATAAAATCATGAGTGGCTTAGATAGGGTGAATAGCCAAGGTCTTTTCCCTAGGGTAGCAGAGTCCAAAACTAGAGGGCATAGGTTTAAGGTGAGAGGACAAAGATTTAAAAGGGACCTAAGAGGCAACTTTTTTCACACAGAGGGTGGTGCATGTATGGAATTAGCTGCCTGAGGAAGTGGTGGAGGCTGGTACAATTACAACATATAAAAGGCATTGGAATGGGTACATGAATAGGAAGGGTTTAGAGGAGTATCGGCCAAATGCTGGCAAATGGGACTAGATTAACTTAAGATATCTGGTCAACATGGACAAGTGGACCAAAGGGTCTGTTTCCATGCTGTACAGCCGTATGAATCTATATTGTTCCTCTCTGTTGTAGCTAGAAGCTGGAGTTCTCTCTGCTGCGAGGATTGCATATATAACAATCTATTTCATTGAATTTGCCTTTGCCAAGGGTGTGTTTATTGGATGTTAGTATATTGGAACAGTTGGTAGTTATATAATCTATTATTCTGTTAAGTTTTTCCAGTAGAGTTAAAGTTAAATCAATTCTTCTTTCTTTCATTTGTATTTTAACTGTAGGGATAAGAATAAAGTATGTTCTCTTAAAGCTGAGCAGTGTAACCAATCCGATTACATCTGGAATACAGCACCTTACACTTGCCTTTAAATAAGAAAATTAAGGGTGTAGGCTATCTCTTTGATATATTTGAAGAGGGTTTGGTTTGATCCATAACAGCCTATCTAGTGATTAGTGATGGAGGTATATTAACATACAGTATCAATCGAAGGGGCTCCATTCTTAGATTACAAGTTATTTACTAGGACTTCAGTGAGTTGATACAGACATATCTTCTCCTTCTGAATGCTAACGTAGTAATCTTTGGTTATATGTGAGATGAACAGAATGGATGGAACTCATGTAACATCATCATTAAATCCTTGTTTAATGGATTTAATTTGTACAACAGTATCTAGTCAGCTGCCTGAATACTTGAAGGTCTGGCTGGCTTTATCACCTTTCCATGCCCCAAGTTTCTCTCACATTTGGACTTAGTCTGAAAATGGGAAGATCCCAGACACTGAAATTCTTCAGTATTGCTACAATAGGAAATCACAGTGTATGGAAATGGAGCTTTGAGGTACCTGGGTAAGTAGCCTTCTGTAAAGATATGCTAATTTACCTAGACGAGATTCTATAAACTACATACCAAGGTACCATGTGGGGACTACTTTCAAAATTTTCAATGCACATTATTTTCATTCCTCCCTTGCTCCAAAATCAATATATGCTGTTTTGGGTGAACAACCCAACACAGTGAACTACAGAGATAAAAGGTACTGCAGATGCTGGAGAATCCGAGATAACAAGCATGGGGCTGGGTGAACACAGCAGGTCAAACAGCATCATAGGAGCAGGAAAACTTGACGTTTCGGGCCTAAACCCTTCATCAGAAATGGGGGAGGGGAAGAGGGTTCTGAAATAAATAGGGAGAGAGGGGGAGGCGGATAGAGGATGGATAGAGGAGAGGATAGGTGGAGAGGAGGCAGACAAGTCGACATGTCATCAGCAACTATAGGGTTTTCTTTTGCTGTAAATTGACTGTGAATAAGTAATAGCTATGAAATGGGCTGTTTCTTTGATTTTTGGCAAAATAGATCACGACTCTTACATTTCATCTCTTTTCAAGGTTGTATTTAGTTTTTGACAATACACAGCAAAATTGGCAGAGGTTTTAATCTATAGAGGAATGTTTTCCTGTATAGATGAATAATGTTCAGTCATTTAAATCTACAAGATGATAAGCATGGACTGGAGGGGCAATAGATAAGATCATGACTGTGGGCTAGAGAACTGATTTGATTTGATCTGCTGTTCATTCACTGCTGCAATTGCAAAATTAATCAAACCACTCATAAAACCATAAATATGATTAGAACAGCTTGTCCTTCGATTGTCACTTTATAGCCTTCCAGCTGCAATATTAAGTTCACCAATTTCACATCATATTTCTCATTGCTCCATTTTTTTTGAGACAGCAGATAGAGTCATTCAGCACAGAAATAGACCCTTCGATCCAACCAGTCCATGCCAAACATAATCCCAAACTAAACTAGTCCCACCTGCCTGCTGCAGGCTCACATCCCTCCAAACCCTTCCTATTCATGTGTCTATCCAAATGTCTTTACATGTTGTAATTGTACCTGCATCCACCACTTCCTCAGAAATTTCATTCCACACACGAACCACCCACTGTATAAAAACATTGCCTCTCGTCTTTTTTAAATCTCTCTCCTCTCACCGTAAAAATGTCCTCCCCTAGATTTGAAATCCCCCATCCTAGGGAAAAGACAACTACCATCAACTCTATCTATATCTCTCATTATTTTACAAACTTCTATCAGGCCACCTCCTAACCTCCTACACTGAGAAAAGTCCCAGCCTATTCAGACTTTCTTTATAACTCAAACCTTCCAGTAACATCTTGGTAAATCTCTCCTGAACCCTTTTCAACTTGATAATATCCTTCCTGTAACTGGGCAACCAGAACTGGACACAGCATTCCAGAAGAGTCCTCCTCACTGCCTTGTACAACCTCAACAATGACTTCCCAATTCCTTTACTTAAAGAACTGAGCAATACAGGCAAGCATGCCAAAAGATTTTTTAACCACCCTGTCTATATATGATGCAAACTTCAAAAAATTATGTACTTGCGTCCCTAGGTCCCTCTATTTGACAATACTGCCCAAGGCCCTACCATTAATTATATAAGGCCTATTCTTGTTTGTAATACCAAACTACAATAACTCACATTCATCCAGATTGAATTCCATCAGCCATTTTTCAACCCATTGACCCATTTGATCAAGATCCCTGTGTAATCTTAGAAAGCCTTCTTCATGTCTGCTATGCCACCAATTTTGGTGTCATCCACAGACTTACCAACCATGCCTTCTATATTCTCATCCAAATCATTTACATAAATGACAAACAAAAGAGGACTCAGAAATGACCCCTGTGGGATGCGACTCGTCATCGGCCTCCAGTCTGAAAAGTAACCCTCCACTATTACTCTCCGTCTCCTGCCATTTAGCCAATTCCTTTATTCATTCAAAGGATGAGGGCATCACTGGCCAGGCAGTATTTATTACCCATCCCTAATTGCCCAGAGGGCAGTTAAGTGTCAACCACATTGCTGTAGGTCTGGAGTCACATGCAGGCCAGACCAGGTAAGGATGGCAGTTTCCTGCCCTAAAGGACATTAGTGAACCAGATGGGTTTTTCCAACAATCAACAATGGATTCATGGTCATCATTAGATTCTTAATTCCAGATTTGTATCGAATTCAAATTCCATGGCGGGATTCGAATACAGGTCTCCAGAATTATCTGGGTCTCTGGATTAACAGTCCAGTGATAAAGCCAATAGGCCGTCGCCTAGTATTATGTATCCAATTATGTATCCAATTGGCAGGCTCACCCTGAATCCTGTGTGACTAACTTTACTAATTAGTCCACCATGTAGAACCTTATCAAAGGTCTTACTAAACTCCAAATAACCAATGTCTACTACAGTGCCATCGTCAATATTTTTGGAAACTTCCTCAAAAAACTCAATCATGTTTGTGAGACGCAACTTTCCTCACACAAAACCCCTAAACAATTTTTGCATCTCTAAATGTCCATTATACCTATCTTTTATGATCATCTCCAAAAATTTACCCACAACTGAAGTCAGACTCACAGGTCTATTGTTCCCTGGCTTCTCCTTACAATCTTCTTTAAACAAAGGTACATTAGCCACCTTCCAGTCATCAGGCACTGCACCCATAGTTATAGATGATGCAAATATTTCTGCAAGGGGTCTCACAATTTCCTCCCTTACTTCCCACAATTTTCTGGGATACATTAAATCAGGTCCTAGAGATTTACCCACCTTTATATTCTTTATCACCTCTTGAACTTCCTCTTCTATAATGTGAATTTTTTTTAAAAATTAAGTTTATTACTCTGCATTCCCTAGACTCCATTTCTTTCTCCACAGTAAAAACTGACGTGAAACATTCACTTACTGTCTCTCCCACCTCCTGGGGTTCAACTCAAAGATGACCTCCTTGATCTTTAAGAGGCTCTACCCTCTCTCTAGTTACCCTCTTGCTTGTACTGTATCTGTAGAATCTCTTTGGATTATCCTTAACCTTATCAGCCAATGCTATCTCATTTCCCCTCTTTGCCTTCCTGATTTCTTTCTTAAGAATATACCTACACCCTTTATATTGATTAAAAGATTCAATTGAACCAAGTTGTCTACATCTAAAATAAGATTCTCTTTTATTCTTGACTAGAATCTTAATGATCTTTATTCTGTTTTTAATAGTTCTGCTGTTGCCATTAATCCCTGTGTCAGTTAAAAACCCCTGCTCTCCCCTTTAGCACTGAACACCTCCCTTTACTTTGTCTCTGGACTTACATAAAGTCTGTAACATCGCTATAGTGAAACATCGAACCACAGTAACTAGACACAAGAGTAGGCCATTCAGCCCTTCGATTCTACCCAGCCATTCAATACAATAATGACTGATCTACTACCCCAATGCCACATTCCTGCTTTCTCCTCATAGTCATGGAATGCCTTTAACAGCTCAAAATTTATCAGTCTTTTCCTTGAACATACTCAGTGATCCAGCTGAGACAGCCTTCTGTGACTGTGAATTCAACAGGTTGGCCATCTCAATGAAGAAATGTTTCCTCCTTGCAGTTCTACATGGCCACTCCATATCCTACGACTGTGAACCCTGGGTCCAGATTCCCCAACAAGGGGAAACATCCTCCCTACATCTAGTCTATTTAGCCCTGTTAGATTTTTATATGTTTCTATCACATCACCTCTCATTCTTCTGAAACCTAGTGAATACAGGCCTAGTCAAATCAATTTCTGCTCATAGGACAGTCCTACCATCTCCAGAAAGAAAGATCATCAGCTTTAAATGTTCATCTATGTTTGCTCTCCACAAATGTTGCCTGATTTGCTGAATATTTCCAGTACTTCCTGTTTATATTTCGGGTTTCTAGCACCAGTGGTCTTTTGTGTTAGTGTTAGAGTTAGAGTGGTTTTTAAGTGACATTTGATGAACTGCAATTAGGGTATTCTGACAGTGCAGGGGGACTATATTGCCATTGATGTTTATACTTTACTGAGTTCAATGAGCACTATTGTAGGCGAAGTGATACTCATCCATCATCGGGTGACAAGTTTTGTCTGAGCCTCGTAAAAGTA
This sequence comes from Ginglymostoma cirratum, assembly GCA_024137785.1. Classification (NCBI taxonomy): domain Eukaryota; kingdom Metazoa; phylum Chordata; class Chondrichthyes; order Orectolobiformes; family Ginglymostomatidae; genus Ginglymostoma; species Ginglymostoma cirratum. Next base: position 31,950,523 of record JAHRHZ010000025.1, read on the forward strand.
TTGCTACACTATATGTGCGCAAATATTTCCTGACTTTGTGTTTGTACAGAGGATATGAGCCATGGATGCCATCAATTATGGCTGTATATTTTTCAAACAAGATTTTGAAAATTGCTTTATCTCCAACACAAAGATAATGAAAGAACTCAAATCAGAGTATCTGAGGGTGTTTTTAACCTCCATTCACTGACTCCAATGGAATTGTAGAACCTGATTCTGTAACAAGAACATCACAATAGCAGGAGTATGTGTCATCTACAGAAATTCACCAAGGCTCCTTAGACAGTAGCTCCAAAGCTATAGACGGTACCTCCAAAGCTATAATCACATTTAGAAGTACAAAGGCAGCAGATACAGAAGAACATGACCATCTGCAAGTTCCTCTCAAAACCACACAGTACTCACTATATCCTGACTTGGAAATAGATTGTTGGTCCTTCACTGTCCCTCGGTCAAAATCCTGGAACTCCCACCCTGACTACATTACACCAAAAGGACTGCAGTGGTTCAAGAAGTCGGCTCAACATCACCCTCTCCAGGGTAACTAGGATGGGAAATAAATGCTGGCCCAGGCATTAAATCTGCTGAGTGAATACAAAAATAAACAGATGGGACAAAATATCTGTAGCTGCCAATAAATTACATTTTGATTTCCAAAACACTACCTTGGGCTTCCTATATCCATAGTTTTGAGATTTCAGTTTTTTTCTTTCTCCTGCTTTTAGGGACCCTCTGGCACCCACCCTAATTAAGTAATATTGGAAAGAAAGTGATAAAACCTCCTCAGTCTCCACCAAATGTGAGATTGACATCACGAGCTTTAAGGAACATACTTACATTGGAAGCATTCAGAGAATTTTCATTAGGCTCAATCTTAGGGTGAGAGAGTTGTCTTGACGTGGAACAGTTGAGCAAATTGGTCCTAGACAGATTTCCATTTAGAAGATTGAAACATAAATGATTCTGAAGGACAAGGTGAGTGGCAGAGTGGATCCTGAGAGGCTGTTTCAATTCTGGGGGCAATCTAGAACTACAGCATGTAGTTTCAGAATGTGGCAACTGCAATTTATGATGGAGATGTGGAAAAATGTATTTTTTTCCCCCAAAAGTTATTGAACTTTGGAGTTTTATTTGTTTATTCATTCACACGATGTGGGTATCACTGGCAGGGCCACCATTTACTGACTGTCCCTAGTTGCTCATTGCTGTGGATCTGGAATCACATGTAGACCAAAACAAGTAAGGACAGCACTTTCCCTTCCCCAAAGGGCTTGAGTGAACAAGAATTTTTTTTTTCCCCCTGGCAATCAGCAACAGTTTGATAGTAATTATTAGATTCTTAATGCCAGCTTTTTTATTGGATTCAAATTGCACATCTGCCATGGTGGGATTCAGATACAGGTCTCCAGAACATTACGTGGGTCTCTGGATTAATAAGCTAGCAATAAGACTGTTGTGTTCCCAGAAAATAGTCTGGGACATCAAATATGTTGAAGGCTGAACTTGAAACTTATGAAGAACTTGGGCGTTTTGGGACAACCACGTGAGGCTAAGAAGAAAATCAGAGAAGCCGTGATTTTATTGAATAATGGAATAACGTTAAGGGACTGCATGTCCTATTCCTGCTCTTACTTGATATGATCACATGTTTAAAACGTGAAAAGGTATATCTGGAAAATATGCACCATGAGGTCAAAAGCCAGTTATGTGGAGAGTCAACAATCATAACGTATATCACCTAATAATTTAACATAGTGAAACATCCCAAGATGCTTTACAAAGGTATTATGAAACAAAAGTAGGCACTGACCTACATAACATGATATTAGGGATGGTGATCAAATGTTTGCCATAGATATTGTTTTTCAGGAATACCTCAGCAGAAGAGAGACGCACAAATGCCAGGAAGGGTAAGGATTGAATTTCAGACTTTGTGGCCCAGTCAACTGAAAGTTTAGCTACCAATCGCACTCATTAAAATTAGGTATGCCCAACTGGCCAAAAATTAGATGAGTGCAGTATTTTGGAGGGTCATGGGTTTGAAGGAGATTATAGAGGTTGGGAAGGGCAAGATCAGAGAAGGACTTGAAAAAGAGAACAAAAACTTTAAATTGAAGTAATGCTTAATGGGGAGCCAATGTCGATCACAACTATAGGACCAATAGGTAAATAGGCTTAATATCGGCAAGAACACAAGCAGAATTTTGGATGGCCTCAAATTAACAGATGGCAGAATATGGGACAACAACCCAAAAACTGTTGGAATAGTCAAGTCCAGAGGAAACCAAGGCATAAATGAAGATTTGAGCAGGAGATAAACTTAGACAGGGATTACATTTGGCAGTGCTACACAGGTGAAAATAAACAATTTCAGTGATGGCACAGATATGTAGTTGGAAGCTCAACTCAGAGAGGAAACTGAGACCTGGTTTGGGGTGGCATGGTGGCTGAGTGGTTAGCACTACTGCCTCACAGTGCCAAGGACCTGGGTTCACTTCCAGCCTTGAGCAACTGTGTGGAGTTTTCCCATTCTCCCTGGGTCTGCGTGGGTTTCCTCCCACTGACCAAAGATTGTGCAAGTTAGTTGGATTAGCCATGCTAAATTATCCATAGTGTTCAGAGATGTGTAGGTGCATTAGCCATGAGAAGTGCAGGGTTGTAGGGCAAGGGGAATGGATCTGATTGGGTGCTCTTCAGAGGGTCGCTGTAGACTTGTTGGGCCAAATGGCATGCTTCCACACGGTAAGGATTCTATGATTCTAGTCCTGGACATTTGCCAGTAGGAGAAATGGAGATGGAAGTAAACTGAGTTTGATTCATGGATCAGACAATGGCTTCAGTCTTCCCAAAAATGATTTGGAGGCAATTTCTACTCACGTGCTGCCAGATTTCACAGAAACAGTTATTAGCAAAGCAGGAAAGTATTGTGTTGAGACAGAGTTGAGTGCTACCAGCGCACTTATGAAAACTGATGCTGTGGTCTCAGATGTCTCTACGAGAGCTGCATTTACTTGAAAAAAAATAATGGGGAGCCAAGGAGACCTCAGGCGACACAAGAATGTCAATGAAATGTTATAACAGACCAGTTATGAGGATTATTTTAGCAGTTAATCTTGGACCAATAATCTTTCCCTATTAAATTACCAGTACACAATTTTATAAATAAAATATATATGCCTTTGACATTTAAGTTGTAATCTTATTTAAGGGTTCAGATAAATGATGTCAATTGCTTGTAATGCCCTTTGAATCTTCAGCAAAATTAATGTGTTGTGTCAATCCTGATTATCTGTTGTTCAAGTATGACCAATCCATTAAGCATCTTTATTGCAAAAAACAAATGAACATTCACTTTGAAATAGAGCCTTTATTAAAGAGCCATCATCTTCACTTGTTTAAAATATGTTGAGCAACTTCAACTCTTCGCAGCCAAACTAAACTAATTATAGCCATTTGTTTTAGACACTGATCTCAGCCAAGGGTTTCTTTGCATATTTTCCAAGCAATCAATTCAGTTCAGTACCACATCTGAAGCTCCCAGGAAGAAACCAATCAACAGTTCTAATTATTGTAGTAGTTAAACATGACAGATGACCTAAAGCCTCAGGTCACTTAAGGTTAATTAATTACATGTAAATAGCTCCTGTATCCTGTTTAGTGGCCTTAATTCTTTCTTTCTGATCAATCTAGTGCTAACTATGGACATAGGAACTTGTGTAGGTTATTCATTCTGTTCAGTTTCTATACTTTGCACTTTATTCACAGCAGAGGCATCACTTCGTGTTTCTCTGCACCACACAAAGTCTTAATTTAGATGATGTTGCCATCTTGCTGTTAAAAACATGTATAGGCACACTTTTATGAACGTTGACAGGGAGCATGCCATTGTAAATTCAACAGATATCAACACATAAGGAAGGAATCATAGAATTACACAGAACAATACAGGATTGTTTGGTTCTTTCTTTTAACCAGGTTATTAAAAGACCTATCCAGTTTTTAACAGATTCTAACCCAACTGGTTAAACGGAATCTATGAGACATAGATTCACTTTGTGTGGAGAGTTTATTGACTATTCCAGTCCAGCAACTCTCTTCAGTTTCAGTTGTTTCCCCTCTATAATTATTCTGAATTAACCTGTTCAAACATGCTGTAGCACATCTTTCAGACAGGAGAGACTTGAAGTCTGATCTTCTAGCCTAAAGGTAGGGATATTACCTTTGTGTCATAATATCACTGTTTTACCTTTATGTATCCAGACATCAATTAGTCCATTAATAGTCATCATCTGTTTTCCTTTTAACCTTAACTACTTGGTCTATTAATACCACTGAAGTCCCACAGCTCAGGACTTTCTCAATAGCCCTTTAAAATCTGATAGTTACTTAATATGATTACTTTTACTACTGCCTAAATGAGAGGGTATCAATATAAACATTGACAAAGATCTCATTGAAGAAATACAGAGTAGATTTTGGCTTCCAAAAACTGTCCAAAGATTTGGATTTTAAAAAGGCATTGCGAAATTTAGGGCTTTTGTACTACAGTGTTAGTGTCCCTACCTCTGAACCAGGAGGCCCCAGCTTCAAGTCCCACATGCTCCAGAGATGTATGATAACATCCCGGAACAGATTGCTTAGGAAAATAGCTAAAGAAATCAGTGTTGCAGCTGAGAAACAACTACTGCTGTAACTCTCAGGGCAGAGATTTGTTGTCTTTCACATTCAGTAAAAAGAAATCAACTTAAGAATATTTCCCTGTGTCCTATAAGGAATGGCAAAATAGATTTTCCCATTAGAGGTTGATCTTAAGTCTGAGCAACAACTGGGTGACTAAAAAACAATTCTAAATAATAGTTTGTTTACAGAGTATTTAATTTTAATTGTAAGACAATTTTTTTCCTTTCTCAAAAGACATTTCCTAGTCCTCTCTTGCTCAAGTATTTTCAAGCCATGAATCATCTGTGACCAAAGGGGACAAGCGGCAAATGCCTCTGCCAATGGAAACATTTGCAGAATATGAGGACACAGTGACTGAGAAAGTTCTTCCAAAGACCAAACAATGACAGGATAAGCTGAATGCTCTACTTTAATGCTATAGCACAATATGGTCATTCTGTAGTCCTTTTTACAATAATCACCAAAAATTACAGATGAATGGTCATATCATTCTTGCATGTAATATCGATTACTACTCCATATCTTAAATGTAATCTATTTGGTGTGGGCTGGTACAGTGAATGCTAATTAGCAGACAACTTAAATAGATTAGACTATTTTGCATGGGTGGCATGGTGGCCCAGTGGTTAGCACTGCTGCCTCACAGCGCCAGGGACCCGTGTTTGATTCCACCTTGGGCGACTCTCTGTGTGAAGTTGGCACATTCTCTACGTGCCTGTGGGTTTCCTCCGGGTGCTCTGGTTTCTTCCTACAATCCAAAGATGTGCAGGCTAGGTGGATTGGCCATGCTAAATTGTCCATGTGTCTGGGTGGGACACTCTGAGGATCAGTGTGGACTTGTTGGGCCGAAGGGCCTGTTTCCATACTGTAGGGATTCTATGATTTTCTATATTTCCTCCTTAGTGAAAAAATGTTACACAGCACTTAAATTGTCAAAGATGCACACTCAAATATACATTTGTAAAGCACTGACAACTTTCCTCACTCAAATTTGTAACAAAACACAAATTCCAGGAGATCTGCATGTACAATGATGCAAAACATACCCTAACTTGGATTGTGAATAAAGAGGAGTTGAAGTACTTTACAGTGGGCAAATAGATGCTAAGCAGTAGAGAAGATTGTAGAGAAATGCCTAAAAGCAAGCTGGAAAAGTACATTTTGAAGAATTTCTTAAAATCAGGAAGAGAAGGTAGTAGTTAGATTTAAGGGGGAGGTTCTGTAAAATAGGCCTCAAAAAGCTGGAATATCTACATCTAATGGAGCATGGAGTTCACAGAGGAAAAACTGAGATGTTTTGCTGGTGGAGTCTGTAGCTGTTCAAGGAGGCAAGGTCATGGGGATTCTATAAATCAGACTGAAGGTTTTGAATTTATTAAACTGGGGGATAACTAACTTCCAGTGGTCATCAAAGTTAGGATGATGAATAAGGTGGTCATTATGATTTTTGAAAAAAAATTAGAGGAAACGGGCTGAACAATTAATTTTTGTCACATGAACATAATTGAAAAATGTCTATGGAATTTGGGGCTCCGAATGGTGTCAGGGAGAAATGAAGGAAATACAAACCAGTCAGTGCCACGCAGAGAAATTATTGGAGAACCTTCTGAAAGAGAGAATAACTCATCGTTCAGAGAAGCAAGATTTAACCAGGGATAGTCAATGTGGCTTTTGAAAGGAATGTCATGCCTAACAGATTTGATTGAAATTTTGAGGAGGTAACCAGATATGTAGGTGAGGGTAATGCAGTTGATGTTAGTTTACATGGATTTCAGCAAAGCCTTTGATAAGGTCCCAAATGGGAGACTGATAAAAATGACAAAGCCCATGGGATTGGGGTGAACTTGCAAAGTTGGATCCAAAATTGGTTTGGTGATAGGAGACAGATAAGGTACAAAATTATTAGAGGATTTGACATGGTATGGTTGTTTCTCCTTGCTGGAGAGCCTAGGAACAGAGGACAGAATTTCAAAATAAGGGGTCGCACAGTTAAGACAGGGATGAACGGGAATTTCTTTTCTCAGGGGGCAATGATTTTGTGGAATTATTTAGCACAGAGGACTATCAAGACTGGGTCAGTAAGAACATTCAAGTATGGGAAAAACAGGATTTTAATCTGTAAGATGATCAAGGATTAGGGGGAAAATAGGAAAGTGAAGTTGAGGATTATCATAACAACTCTGATCTTATTGAGTGGCAGAGCAGACTCAATGGGCTGAATGGCTTATTTCTGCTCCTAATGTTTTATGGTCTTATAAATGCATTTGTGGTATTACTAATCACACATCGAGAACATGGGAATGTAGCAGAATACAATTACAACATTTAAAAGACATCTCGATGAGTATATGAATAGGAAGGGTTTAGAGGGATATGGGCCAAATGCTGGCAAATGGACCAGATTTATTTAGGCTATCTGGTCAACATGGTTGAGTTGGACCAAAGGGTCTGTTTTCATGCTGTACAGCTCCATGACTCATTGAGTTGTTCATATTAACTTGTTTCTAAAGTTATATTCTGAGAGCAAGAGAATCTGTTTCTGTGCCCAGGATAGAATGCACCAATGTAATTAATGATTTGAAAAGAGATCATTTCAATACTAAAGAATTACTCAGATAGGCAGCTGGAGGAAGAGGCATTGCGTTCAGATGATGGAAAAACTATCACAGGTTGTTGAGGTATTATGTCGATTGGGGGGAATAAAATCCTACATTCGTCCCAAGGTCATTAAATTGATCCATTGATCTTTGTAACATAAATTTGCTTTGGACTAGAATGTCCCATTTCATAACCCAAAAAGAGAAATCATGACTGGGTACAGAAAGCCAGGAGTACATGTACTTCTCCATGCAGCCTTTCTCCATCACAGATCAAAAAGACCGATTTGCTATGCATAAAAGCATTTTTAATCAAATTTGACTTTCAGGCAGTAAACTGTCAAATGTTGATTCTTGGTATTTGCATAGTTTCCTTCAAGTCTTAACATGTCGCTTATGTATTAATTTGCTTCACCCGAAGATTCTTCCTAAGGGACTATCATGCTTGAGAAAAGTTTGCATAGACAGATTAATAATTGAAGGCTTCCCCCGAGCAATCAATTAAGTGCAATTCCTCTCTTCAATCACCAATAATGTCCATTTGTTATTTCTAAAGTTATTCAAAGAAAAGGCTTCTAAAACCCTTTATCGAAGTAATGCTTATTGTGTGAGGATACAGAGACAAAAAGAGATCCCTATTTTATGCAATAAATTGGATTTGATTTTGAATTCTGGGCATGAAACTATGCAAATACCAAAAATCAACATTTGACAGTTTAAGTGGGAAGGAGGACACTCAGACATTGAAAAAAGGTAACACAGGGCTGCTGTCAAACACCTCGGCCCAGCACTAAAGAAAAACATCCAGTACAATACAAATTCAAAGTTTCAATATTGAGCCAAATGGACACTCTGATGCTTTCTCTAAACACCTGCTGACATTTTAGTTTTGAAAGATACATGTGGCTCACTCTTCCTTCCGTAAAATTGCAGCTGCAATCAATTCAGTTGACCACGTCTTAAGAATGCTATCTGACCTGTCAAAACTGAGCAGGTTTGAATCATTAAGATCCTGTGGACCATGCAAGGAGGCCTGATGTCAGAACTGAAGAAATTCTGCAGAGATCAGCATGGTGTACATTCTACATTAATAAAGGTGGAGGTTTTGCAGCCCTGGTGCAGAACAGCATGAACTCAGGATGTGGAAGAAACAGTGGCTGAGGAGTGAAGGTGGAACAACATGCACCACTTTCAATTTTAGCTTTTCCCAGATGAGCGAGAAAGAGAACAAATAATTTTGAGAAGTTGTCAACACCATTGTAGAGGTAGGTATTTTGAAAGCCTTTCCAAATCACAACTGCTGAGTGGGGGTTTGAAGCATGAATTACAGTCTGGAATAGTATGAAAGATGAATACAAATAGAGTCTGAGGTTTATGTGTACTGTTTAAAGTGAGTACTGACAGTATTGCAAAGAAGGAAAAGTGACCACTAAACAGTGTAGTTGCCAGGTTGCTATTTGTTACGACTGTCAAGTGAAAAGATAACATTGCAAACGTGGAAAATAAAAAATCAAATGCATTAGAATAGCTTATCCACTGGATAAAATTACTGCATTATTCAGTATTGAAAGGTGACCGCAATATGACATTCGGAGGTAATCATTTAAACTCTCTATATTGCTATCATTCACTTTTTGCAGAACAACCCAAACATTAACTTGGCAGTTTAAAAATTGCGATTGGATTTTGACCTCTTGTTCATTTTTTGAGCAATCAGTTCAGCCATTTGTTTCTAAACGTTGACGGATGCATAAGCTATTGACTTACTACAAAAGTACTAATGTATTCTGTAGTGCAACACTTTATTCAGCTGTCTTGGGGAATAAGAGTCTTCTATTCATTCATGAGATGCGGTCACTGCTTGCTGGGCCAGCAGTTATTGCTTGTTCCTAGTTGCCTTTGAGAAGGTATTGGCGAGCTACCTTCTTGAACTATTACAGTCCACTTGGTGTAGATAGATCCACAATGGATTAGAGAGGGAATTTCAGGCTTTTGACTCAGTGATATTGAAGGAATGGCGATGTACTTCCAAATAAGAGGGCGAGTGGCTCAGTGGGGAACTTTCAGGGTAATGGGTTTGGACATATGTACCAGATTCTGAAGAAGATAATTTTTTTCAAGTGTTTATCTAGTGATGTTTGCTTATTTAATAGATTAGTGAGATTTTTGATGATTTCCAAATTGTATTATAGGGCTTGCAAGTTCAATTTTTAAAGTGGAGCCTGTGTGAGTAGGTTAGGGAATAGGGATAAGGGGGTGATTGGAAGTAAGAAATAAAGGGAGTGTGATTAAAGGGAGTGAGGAAGTAGACATATTGGAGTGAAATATGGGTGGTAGGGTAAGGAAGGTGAAGTGGGGTAAGGAGCAAAGGAATATGAGGGGAATTGGGGCTTGGAGATATGAATGGTGAAGATAGTAGGTGGTGATGGGATGAAAAGTGAAGGTGTGAAGATGACAGTGGTGTTAATGGGATGAGCATGAGGAGGGTTTTACTCTGATAAAAAGGGCTGGGGCTGATGTTTCCAGAAATTGAGGTTGGCCTTTAGCTTGGTTGCGTCAGCATCAAACCAGAGATAATAGGAACTGCAGATGCTGGAGAATCTGAGGTAACAAGGTGTAGAGCTGGATGAACACAGCAGGCCAAGCAGCATGATAGGAGCAGGAAAGCTTGATGTTTCGGGCCTAGACCCTTTCTCAGAAAGGGTCTAGGCCCGAAACATCAAGCTTTCCTGCTCCTATGATGCTGCTTGGCCTACTGTGTTCATCCAGCTCTACACCTTGTTGCCTCAGCATCAAACCATCTCAGTCTTCGCCCTGAAGGGGAAAGTCTGATGAAGAAGTCAATTGCCCTGGTAATCTTTGCAATATGAATGTTCAGAATTGAAACATTACAACAGGAATTTGGAAATAAAAGGACAAAGAGACATGATATTTTGTGTGTGAAACATAGCAGCCACCCCACTGAAGGCGCAAAACCGAAAGGACTGAAACAATTAGTCAACAGGAAGAGGAACAAAATGAAGACAAATGTGTGATTGTCTTCCGGACCACATTCGGCTACAATCCTTCACCTGTTGTGTGATTGTAAGCAAAGGGAACATCCAGCCATCGTACTGCAATCAAATTATCTTATGTCTGAATACTAATCTTCAGATGGCAAGCTTAATTTAGAAACTATTAAGTGTCATAGTCAATTTTTGCAATCCTAGTGTATAAGAACTTGTAAATGAATTGAGCACCTTTATGTGGCCACCTGACAACAATGCAAATGCCAAGCAGCAAGGGCAGATCCTAACCATTTCCTTCCATTCACCAGTGCTAGAACAGTGGAATATCTCTGGCAGTCAGTCTAATAAAAAAGAATTGTAACGATTCTTGAACCATTTATCGGATTGACCTTAATGGACACAGACTGGGCTCCATTCCAAATGTGTTTCCTTTTCTTTGCTTTTTCTCAGTTTTGCAGTTGCTTTTGATTTCGTATGCTGTTTATCGTTCTGCCACTCATACCTCCTTTACTCATGCATTTTGTTAGCCTATTCATCTAATTATCACCCTCTTTGGTCCTGCACCATCAAGTCTTTTTTTATTTTTTAATCCCTTCTCTCATTGAGTCCATAATAGATCTTCCCTATTGTTCTTTTTCCACTTTCTCCTATCTCATTTGCTTAAAACTTAACTTTTAACATTTCCCAGTTCCTAACAGAATTTATCAGCTTGAAACATTAACCCTTTTTCTGTCACCACAAAAAGTTGCCAGACCTTCTGAGCATTTGTAGTGTTTTCTGTTTTTAATTTCAGATTTCCAGCACTTGTGGTATCTTTGTGTTTGGCATTTAGCTGTGTCTGTTTTATACTGGTGGAAAAAAGTCTTTTTGATCTTGGATTTAGACTTATCATACATAGTAAATAAAATCTTCAGAAATAGCTCAAGATGCAAGAGCTTAATTGGAGGTCTGAGCGCAAGTAGCCAGAATGAGATGTTAAGAGTGAATGCAATCATCATTTAAGAAAAAAAAATTCTAAATGCATGATTTTTCCTGGCAACCCATTGCAGAAGGAGTACACTAAGAAACAATAATACTGCCAGCTCTAAGACTAAAGAAAACATTCTGACTTAGAAAACCAAAAGCAGAGTGTGCCAATAAACTAACAAATTTAAATTCAAGATTAACATTTTAATCAGCCCAGATACAATTGGCTACAGCCCACTTAATTGGTACCAAATCCAGAAACATTCACTCCGTCCATCACCAACACACAATAACAGCATTGTGTATCATTTACAAGAGGCATCTCAGAAATTCCTTAGACAGTACCTTCCAAATGCCTGATCACTAAAAGAACAAAGGCAGCAGATATGTGGAAATCACCACCAAAAATTTATCTCAAAGCCACTGATCATGCTGATGTGAAAATATATCACTAATCCTTCACTTTCATTGAAACTTCCTCCCAAACAGCACTATGGCTTTGCACGCACCAAATGGACTCCAGTAGTTCAAGAAGTTAGCTCACCATCACCTTCTCCAGGGCAGCTAGGGATGAGCAATAAAATACTGGGCCAGTCAGCAAAGTCCACATCCCTGAATGAATAAACAAAATACTTTTGGAGTTGGCAAGTTGTGGGTTCAAAGACTACTCCAGAGATCTGAGGAGAAAACCATTTAAGCTTAAGTACTATTCATTTCAGAGCAAATGCTACGCTGTTGGAATGACTGGCATTCAGATTAGGTATTCAACTGAGGCGATGTTTACTGTCAAATTGGTTCCCAATGCACGACTTGGAAGAAATGCAGGGCAGTTGTTCTTGATGCCCTGGTCAATATTGAACTTAATCAAAAATAGATTATCTGGTCATTATCACTTTGCTGTTTCTGGGAACTTACTGTGCACAAGTTGGCTGTCATGTATCATTTACTACTAAGGTGGTTATGCTTCAAAAATACTTTGGTTTTAAATCACTTTGTGTTGTCCTGAAGTTATGAAAGGCGATATATAAATTCAAATCTGTCTTCCTACAATATGAGTCAGTATATTTTTATCTCCTTGAATTTATTGGATCGTGTTTCCTGTCCTTTATATGGAAGCCTTTCTTTCTTTGTCGGTGCAGGCTCTTTCAAACAATCTCATTGCATTACACACATGTGACTTGCTCTGCTAGACTTTTGCCATCATTCGATGGCAAACAAGGCTGACTACAGTATCAAATGTACAATACAAAAGCAATAGAACTAGTATCACACAGAAACCAAACTTATACTGAATGAAATGTATTTAACAGGACGAATACAATGTGAAATCTGCAATAATGTCGACTTCAAATACAAAATGCAGTCATAGAAATGTTCCTAACTTTTGCCATGGATCCATGATATCTATTGGTAATGCTCACTCATAAGAAGGCTTAAAGGTTAAGTGCTATGTTTTCAAGTTCAATGATTGGATTACAATCTATGGTCACTCTCAGTTATCCATTGTTCCTGGTGAAGAATGTCATCTTCACCACATTATTTCAAAACACTCAGAACACACTGGTCAGAATATATCCAAGTTGTGTGTAATCTGTAAATTTTAAACTTCAAACCTAATCTATGGCAGTAACATATCTTCACTTTATGCCTTCCACCAGTCTTCAAAACAACAGTTTATCACTAGTCTTTGTATTAATTGCTGCCACTGTTCCTTTTATTCAGTAGGTATACTGAGAAGCTGATTGAGTAGCAATTTGTCAACCACCTTTTGGAAGTGCATGAAACATATTGTCCTCATCAGACTATCTGTCCCTTCATCAAAAAACCCGATTAAGGTAATTAAACTTATTTTTTAAATTTGTTCCTGAAATGTGAAACACTGCATTTATTGCCTCAAGGAAGAGATGATTGGGAAGTCACATTGAGGTTATACAGGACATTGGTGAGGCCTCTTCTGGAGTACTGTGTCCAGTTCTGGTCATTCACTTATGGGAAGGAGGTTATTAAGCTGGAGAGAGTTCAGAAGAGATTTACCAGGATGTTGCTGGGTCTGACAGGTTTGAGTTATAAAGAAAGGCTGGCTAGGCTGGGACTTCTTCACTGGAGTGCAGGAGGTTGAGACGTGACCTTTTGAGGTTTATAAAATCATGAAGAGTATAGACAGGTGTTTTTAACCTAGGATGGGGATTTCCAGACGAGGGGGCACATTTTAAGTTGAGATGAGAGAAATTTTAAAAAGACATGAGGTGCAAACTTTTTACACAGAGGATGGTTCATGTGTAGAATGAACTTCCTGAGAATGTGATAGATGTAGGCACAGCTACAATGTTTAACACACGTTTGGATAAGTGCATGGATAGGAAAGGTTTGGAGGGATATGGGCCAGGAACAAGCAGGTGGGACTAGTTTAGTTTGGGATTTTATTCAGCATGGACTGGCTGGACCGAAGGGTCTGTTTCCAGCTGTATAACTCAATGAGCCATTTTCTTGAACCACTGCAGTCAATGTAGTATACATACAGACACATCACTTTCTCTGATACAACTAAATAACTTGCTATACCATTTCAGATGCCAGCTAAGCATCAACCACATTGCTGTGGATCTGGAATAATCTAAAGGCCAGATTGGGTAACATTAGGAAGATTTCCTCTTCTGGGAATCAATAGTGAACCAGATGAGGTTTTAAACAACAACCTGATATTTTAAAGATCATTATTATTGAAACCAGCTTTCTAATTCCAGATTTGTTAACTCATTGAAGTTAAATTCTCCCATCTGCCATGGTGGGGTGGATTTGAATTTGTACTTCTGGGATATTAGTTTGGGCATCTGGATGACTAACCCAATAGCATTGCCAGTATGCTATCCTCCCCTTTAATACATCTTTTCTGTTTTTCTTTACTTAATCCAGTCATCTGAATGGCTGATTACATTGAAAAACTCTCTGCAAAATAACCCCTTTCTGTTTACCCTGCAATTTATTCGCAAACCTCAAACAAAGTGGCCTAAATTACATAACCTTCATATTGTATTATCATAATATAAATAAGGCAGACTTCCTCCTGCTCTTCATCTGTTCCAAATGACTTGTCCTCAAGACATTACTGCCCTTTAAAATTACCTACTTCCTCCTTGGTTAAATTTCAGCTTATACATAACTTAAATATTTTCTCTGACATTCAGGGTCAAACCGATAACTAGGTCAGAAAAAGTTGATTAGAAGTATATCGGTAGCTTGGCAAACTATCTTACTGGATATTAAAGAGAAAATTCCATACTCAGTGATAATGTCCTGTCTGGCTTATCATATTTGACACAATCAGTTCATCGTTTCAGTTTACATCAAAGTGATATGAACATTCGGAATATTGTATGGAGATATTTTGCTTCAATTCAGGATGTTTTCACTGCAACACAGTTCATACTGGAGATTGCTATTAAAGAAACATTATGGTGCTACAACTTTAAGTAAACGTAATATGAACAATGCTTCAATCAAGTGAACGTATTCAAGTACAAGGGTAAAGGTTAACAGTTCAACAGTCCGCTGGCATGACATGATGTTCTAACTAAGTTCCATGTATATAGTTTGATCGGAATTGCACAGCTATTATTTCAAAGTTGAGTGAAGCTTTTATATTATCTGTAAAAACTGACAAACACCTTGACTCAGAAGAGTTCCTGATTTATTTATTCTCTCCTTTCAATGCTGCCCTACATTCCTGAGCAGAAACAGAGCTTTTGTTGCAACTGAAGTGGGTTGAAAACCGGCTGAAAATGAACATGTAGCATCGTTCTGAAAATCATTTGTTTAAAAAAAAACTTGTGGAATTTCCTCAAGAAGGTACAAGAGGTCAGTGAAAGGGTCTGTGAAGAGATTCTCCCAACTTTATGGTATCATTAAAATAAATGTGGTTCTTATCTCATTTGTCCAAATTGACTTCTTACAGTTTTATTTAAAGGATTAGAGTTTATAAACTGCAAGGAGATGGCCTGGCACCTATGGAACAAACCGACAGGGGATCAGCCAGGAATCTCCTGTCAAAAGCATTTCAACTGTTAGTTAAGTAGAAAGCAGATGCATTTGAAGATCTTTATTCATTATAGTTGTACATTTTATTTCTATTATCAAAAAGTGATACTGGTTCTTTTCTTTTGGCTGACTCTGCAGTGGATCTGAGATGTGTATAAGGACAAAAACAGCAAGACTCTTCAACAAAGCAGGTAGAAGAACGCTCATGTAAACATGCAGCAATATTCAAATTCCCATAAATCGATGGATGTGAAGATTTCATGTCTTAAGTGATGCTATGTGGTATGGAACTCAGGTTTTCAAATATACAGTCCAGAAGTTAGGCAATCAAGCCACTCCCAAGAGCTGGTTGGTTAAACAAATATTTTGAGGATTGGAGTCGTGACTCAAAGTTGATCTTTATTTGAAATTTAACACTGTGTCCACAAATTTCCTGGACATTAGGACAATGAATGTTGTGTGCAAGAGTTAATGCATTTCCAGCACTATGATCTAGGAGGAGCAAAGACTGCTCGACAAAGTTGCTGGTGAACCTGTCTCTCTCCTATGGATTAGATTAGTTCACTGCTACCAACCTCACCCCCTGCTCTCACCCAACTTGGAAATTATCCACCAGTAAATATTGTGGAATGAAGAAACTGAAGTGGGAATTGTTATGCAGAACACCATTATGGAAAGCGAAATAAAGAAAACAAAGAAAGGGATGGGATTACACGGGGCAGTTAAATGAGCCAAAGACAATGTGACAAAAATTAATTTTCTTTGAAATCTCCAACAGATTTGAAGGAATGAGACTGCACACTTGCATTTTCAGTACCAAACAGGTTATTTGTGAAAATAGAACATACCTAACATTTTTTTTTCTAAAAAACAGACTAAGACTTCTGAAATCAGAAACAAAAACAGGATTTGCTGGTGAAACTCAAGCTGGTCTGGCAGCATCTGTGGAGAGAAAATGATGTTAATGTTTCAAGTTCGATTACCTTAACTTTTTTCTGATGCGTTTCTGGGCAAGGAAACCTCCTGCTGATAATGTGGTAGTCTAGTACCCTCCCATCCTTGCCTGATGTATCTGTCTTCTTCCATATTGAACACCACTTGGCAGAAGCACTGAGGATTGGAAGGGTGCAGAATGTGCTCTGAGTGGGAGACTTCAATGTCTACTACCAAAGTAGCTTGGCAGAACCACTAGAATTCTGTCAGCTGAGTTCATCATGAACAGTGCTGCTAGAATGGGTCTGCTGCAGATGATGAGGGAGCCACAGGAGAGAAAAACATATTTCACCTTCTTCTCACCACTCAGCAACCCTTGGATATTTCTGTTCATGACAGTATCAGTAGGAGTGAGCATTGACAAAGTCACAACTTCTCATCATGTGCTGTGGCACTGCATCATGGAAAACGGAACAGATTTCAAACAGATCTAGCAAGTCACAATTGTTAGTCCATAGAGTGCTGTGGCCCATCAGCAGCAACTGAACTGTCTTCAAACATAATCTTCAACCTCAAACTCTAGCATATGCTCCATTCTACAACGAGTATCAAACCAGGGGATCAACTCTGGCTCAATGGACAGTACAGGAGCAAGTGTAGGAGCAGCACCAAGCATAATGAAAAAAAAGGTGTCAACCTAGTGAATCTCTAAGATAGGACTACTTTCACATCAAACAGATTAAGCAGAAAGTAATAGACAGAGGTAATACCACAACCTATAGATCAGATCTGAGCACTGCAGTCCTGCCACATCCAGTCATGAATGGCAGTGGGCAATTAAACAAGTCACTGGAGGAGGGAGCTCCAAAAATATTCCCATTCTCAATGATTGGAAAGCTCAGAGCCTCAGTGCAAGAGATAAGACTGAAGCATTCTCAACAATCTTCATGCAGAAGTGCTGAGTGGATGATCCATCTCAGTCTCCTCCAGAGGTCCCCAGCATCACAGTTGCCAGTCTTCAGACAATTCAATTCACTCTACGCGACGTCAAGAAATGGCTAGAGATACTGGAAGCAAAGGCTGTGGGCCCAGACAATGTTCCAGCTGGAGTACTAAAAACTTGTGCTCCAGAATTTTCCACATCTGTCGATAAGCTTTTCCAACACAGCAACAATATTGCAATTTACCTAGCAATGTGGAAATTTATCACAGTATGTCCTGACAATGCAAAACAGGCAAATCCAAAGATAATTAAGATAATTAAGACAATGCGGAAAATCGCCCAGCTATGTCCTATGCAGGAAAAGCAAGACAAATCCAACCCAGCCAGTTATAGCCCCGTAAGTCTATTCGCAATTATCAGTAAAGTGATGAAATGGTCATTGACCATGCTATAAGGTCGCACTTGCTTCACAATAACTTGCTCCCTGACACTCAGTTTGGTTACTGTCAGGACCACACAAGTCTTGACCTTACTACAACCACGGTTAAAGAAATCAGTAAAAGATTTAAACTTCAGAGGTGAAGGGAGATTGAACAGCCCTTGATATCAAGTGCACAGTTGAGCAAAAGGCAGGGAGCCCGAGGAATCCTATCGCCACTGGTTGGAGTCATACCTAGCACAAAGAAAGACAGTTGTCTGTGGGTGTTGGAAGTCAGATATTTCTTCAACAGCACTATCAGAAGTCCCCAGGCTTGTGACCTAGGCCCAACCATTTTGAATTGCTTCTTCATTTCATAAGATCTGCAGTGGCTATGTTTGCTGATAGGCAGTGATCAGCACCATCCATAATTCATCAGATACTGCAGCAATCCATATCCAAATGCAATAACATTCGGATAAAGATCAGCTTGGGCTCACAAGTAGCAAGTAACCAGACAAGTGCCCAGCAATGATGATCTCCAACAAGAGAAATTCTATCTATCGCCCCTTGACATTCAAAGGCAGTTCCCATCACTAAATCTCCCACTATTAGCTTCCTGGTGCTTACCATTAACCAGAAATTGAACTGGACTTACCACAGAAATGTACGATGACAAGTGCAGGTGAGAAGCTAGGAATCATACATTACATAGCTCACCTCCTGACTCACCAACGTGACTCATCGACAAAATACACTGTAGGGCTCCTTAAACACCATCCGAAGCTGTAGCCGCTACAATTTAGAAGCACAAGGCAGTAGATACATGGAAACACTGCCACTTACAACTTCTGCTCCAAGCCACTTACCATCCTGAGTTGAAAATAAATTGCCGTTTCTTCAGTGTGGTCAGATCAAATTGTGGAACTCCTGTTCTAACAGCATTGTGGGTGTATGCAGACCAAATTAACTGTAGTGATTCAAGAAGGTAGCACATCACCACCCTGTCCAGGGCACTTAGGGATGGACAATGGAATACTGGCCAAGCCAGTGAATCCCACAGCCTGAATGAATGAAAACAATGCTGATGGACCTCTACAATGCTGGCTTTATTATTGTTAACTACACTGCCAACTGTCACAGTGGCGTTTAAGTTACCTACCACTGGCAGCTTGTGGATTTAGGTACAGTGCGACTAGCAATCCTCCTCTCTCTGTGGAATCACAGGGCTTTACTAATTATCAGTAGTTTTGGATAGATTTCTGGTCAGTTTTAACATTAAGAGGCACATGTCTTACATTACTAGAGGTAGTTTCTTGAATGATAGCAATGGTACAAGTTACAGTGATGAATTAGGCATAACTACTGAAGGTAGTCAGGGGCCAAAGATGACACACTGCCTCCATCTGGACCTCATCCTATACTGCCAGATCCTCCAGTCAAAGACTGTGTAACATCATCATATTAGGTGGATATTAACTCAATTTCGTATTTAATACTTTTAGAACCGATATATTATGTACCACCACCCATATTACATGTGCTACACAACATTTGCTTTTTAAATTCCAGTTTAAGTGATTAGTTTCCTTCCCAATTTTCTGATCCTTCCTCCTCAGAGAGCCATCTGCTGGTGGAGTACTATCTTATTTGGATGCACGTGTAATTTTTAAATGATGTCTGTGACGATCTGTTGCAGTGAAAAGGAGCAGGATCCACGTTTCTTCTCTGCCTTGGCCCAGCTGTGAAGCCAATTGTGAAACTGCAAATGTATTGTCAGTTTTAGACCAGTGAGCTAAACTGTGGCCAAGGATTAATTATGGGATCTCTCCAGTCTGATGGACTCCACACTACACTGGGTGCTGCATTCACTCACTGTCACTGTTAAATATGTTATCAAAAAGGGATTTGTTGTTTGACCTTCAAATTTCACTGTACTCTCTGATTCTACTAGGAAACCTCAAACATATAGTGCGGTTTTCTACAGTGTATAGACTGTCCTTCTATGCAGTGAGCTGATCTGGCTAACAACGTAAAATACCAAAATCAGAACCCACCACAGTTGAACATGCAACCTTATTCTGGCCAGCATCAATTTGTAAACCACATCATTAACAGAAAGAACAAATTATCTCAACTCATTACTGCTGTGGCATCTTGCTGTATGTAAATTGGATTCTGAGTCTCCCTCCATCACATTTCTGGTCACTTTTGTATGGTATTGTATTAGCATTGAAAGATGTTGAATTTTTTTTTAGTGTGATATTCATTTGTATTGAGAAAAAGATGCAATTGCCTAAATTTAACAGTTCTGCCTCAAGAAAATATTCAGAATTAAATATTCAGAAACTGTCAACACGTCTTGAACTTACAAATATTTTATTTGCAGTAATTCCTTAAAATAAACTGGTTTTATTGACTAGTGAAAATTATAATCCTTCAGGAATCAGAATCCCAAGCAGTTAAGATATCCTATCATCCATTCAGTCCAGCACAACAGTATCCCTATTAAATGATAATTTATTAAATTGCTAAATAATAGAACCTGCTGCTGTTAGCAGGGTTAGCATTCCAACAATTCTTTCCATTGGAAAGAACC
This sequence comes from Ginglymostoma cirratum, assembly GCA_024137785.1. NCBI lineage: Eukaryota > Metazoa > Chordata > Chondrichthyes > Orectolobiformes > Ginglymostomatidae > Ginglymostoma > Ginglymostoma cirratum. The sequence goes on from JAHRHZ010000025.1 coordinate 31,970,702, forward strand.
TTAATTAGGTCATATTTATGGCAGGGAGTTCATCTGGTGCACCAGATGGAAAACATTTCATGGTTTTATATGGAGATAAATCAAGAGGTAGGGGGATGGCAAAAGTATCAATGGGGATTTTACAAATATAGTCAAACCCTGCATGGAGAATGACAAGAACTCCCCCTCAATCATTACAAGTAAATAACGTGACTACGTACAAACATGCTGTGGTTCTTTATTTAATACAGTGAACTGTTACAGCGACCAGATGACAAAGCCAACACTCCACCTTTCTAAAAGTATGATATCTGGTTTCTGTCTGGAGGTAACTGGTGGATACATTCCAGCCTGGAGGTAGTTAAAAATCCTAATCCTAGAAAGCCCTCAAAAATGGCAAATATACTCTGATCTGAAGATTGTCAAAGAAAATCTATCAAAAAAGACAGGCCAAGTTTGGGCGCACAGCCTTTGCGATAAAGGGTTTTACCGATTAATTTCATGCATGCTATTTCTCAAAATATACAGAATTACTTTTGTTTAAGTTTTTCTGGTAAAGGAAGGTACAAAGGGGTAGCTTCACGATGCTTTAGACATATCAAAATGAGTTACTAATACCTCAGCAACAATAAAACAAATTAAAAATGACATATACCTTGTAAAATAGCTGCACACAAAGAACAGTAATTATTTTCAATTCATTCATGGGATGTGGGCATTGCTGACTGGGCCAACAATTCCTCCTATCCCTAATAGTCCTTGAGAAGGCAGTAATGAGTTGTCTTCTTGAATCATTACACTCTGTTCATACAATGTTTATACTCATCAGATGAGTTTTTTTTTTAAATAACTAACCTATTTTCTAATCCATCTGTTCAAATATGTTATTTCAGATCTCTGGAGCAGGTGGGACTTGAACCCAGGCCTCCAGGGCCAGGGGTAGGGATAGTACCACAACATGACAAGAGGGTCAAATTCAGTTTAGTTCAAATTTCTGAACGTGCCTTATATCTTGTAAACCGACAAATCCAGGACTGGAAAAATCTTAATATATTCATATATTGGAAGTACTTATAAAGATGTGAAAAATGCTATTGTGTTGGTTGTAGTCTCTCCTAATGTCCCACCTCACTTTTTCTTTTACACTTTTCAATAGTCATCACTAAAAAAACCACACAAAAGTTAACACCAAAAGAATGTGTGGCAAGATGTTGCTTTGGATTAATGCCCCAGTTATACCAGTATTTTTGCTCATTTGGGGCGGCATGGTGGGTCAGTGGTTAGCACTGCTGCCTCACAGCGCCAGGGACCCGGGTTCAATTCCAGCCTCGGGCGTCTGTGTGGAGTTTGCACATTCTCCCCGTGTCTGTGTGGGTTTCCTCCGGGTGCTCCGGTTTCCTCCCACAGTCCAAAGATGTGCAGGTTAGGTGGATTGGCCATGCTAAATTGCCTGTAGTGTTCAGGGAGGTGTAGGTTAGGTGGGTTGTTGGGGGGGGTGGGTCTGGGTGGGATGCTCTGAGGTTCGGTGTGGACTTGTTGGGCCGAAGGGCCTGTTTCCACACTGTAGGGATTCTATGGAAACTATTACACCCTACTCAAAGTACTTCAACATTTGTCTGTTTTGCATTCTTGAGTGTCAATTAATTTGCTCTTTGAAAATACAATGTATATTATCTTTTCACCGGTTCTTTGGAAAACTGGAACTATTGTGTTGTTCAAGCTGGCAGAACACACTGGATCTGAGAACAGTGCAACCTGTACCATCAAATGAGGAATGGGAAAAGTGGAGAAGTATTCCATCCCTTCCCACGTGGTTGCAACACAATCCACAATTGAATATAATGAAAGTGGAGTTAATGAATGTGAATGAATTTCATAGCAAAGTTTATTTTCATGACAGTTCATATTTGAAAAACAATTATGGAATTTGATTGCCATTGTTTGAGCCAACCTTAAATGTCCAGAGAGGAATCAGGAGTCAACCACATTGCTGTGGATCTGGAATCACATGCACGCATGAAGATGGCAGGTTTCCATTCCGAAAGCACACCACCAGATGGGTTTTTAATGACAATCAAGTCAGTACAGGGTCACCATTAGGGTTAGCTATATATATATACTTTTTTAAATTCCAGATTTTCTTTTTAATTGAACCCAAAGCTCATCGTCTTCTATAATAGGATTTGAACCCATGGCATCAGAACATTAGCACGGGGCTCTGAATTACTAGTCCAGTGATAATACTGCTACTTTGCCATCTCCTCCTTGCTGAGCTTTGAGCTGAATATTGAAGTTAAGTTCTTGTGCAAGCATCTGATATAAATCTCTCATCACTTCTACAATCTGCAAAAAGCTGGATGCACATTTAGTATGTCATTTAATTTATTATTCCTAGCATATGATATTAACAAGGTTACGGATAAAGATACAAGTTGAAAGTAAGGTGGAAATTGTGTTGACTTTGAGCTGTCCTGTCAGTAACTGACTGGAATTTTTCCAAGGCTTGAAGCATTGTTGATATATGATGCAGTGAAACACAAACAAGACAGTAATGGATTTGTCTGGCTACCTACAAGGAGAATATCACCGAGCACTCAAAGAAAGGTCATTCAATCTTCACTGGCAAAGACCATCAAGGCATCAAGCCAAAGGAAAGGAATCTAAACCATCAAACACTGAACTATTCAACTCTGGGACCAATTCCTGAAACTTAGTTTGCTAACAATCTAGAAATGTGGAAAACTCCTTCAAGAATCAGGAGATTAACATTCATTGAAGTGAACTAAGCATTTCATTCTAAGAAATGTGTTAAGACAACCATAATTTCTGTTCTAACAGCTACCTTAAAAAGTGAATGTTATTCATGGATAGTGGGAAGCTAGAGAATCTGAGATAACAAGGTGTAGAGCTGGATGAACACAGCAGGCCAAGCAGCATCAGAGGACCAGGAAAGCTGACATTTCAGGTCTGGACCCTTCTTCAGAAAATGTTATTCATGTCTCTGTTCTCGTTGCTCTAAAGCCATGCCATTGTTTTCACGTCAGTTTAATGAAATGGCTGAATGAGTAGAATGGGTGTATAAATGTGAAAGCCGGAAGAACAGAGGCTGGATCAAAATGGGGAATGAAATGCAGGGATTGCATTTAACTATCCATTAACAAACAAGGTATATGCAAATGCAGAGATGTAGATATACTCTCTCATCAAGAGCATTCATTCAGTCTGGAGAAAAGGTTATTTCTACCATATTGGATTAGCAACAGGAATAGGCAGTTCAGCCCCTTGTACCTTCTTTGCCATTCAAAAAAAACATGGCTGATCATATTGTGGCACCAACTTCACCTTCATGCCTACCCTGACATCAATAAATATATCTCTTTTATTCCAGCTGTTATATCACTATCTAATTTAAAGCCTGTTTTAAATTTGTCTGGCATTTTTTTTCTAGATCTAATCTTCAACACACTGGATGAGAAAGGCTCTCCCCTATTCCTACTCCTGGAACTTCTCCATGATTTGCCCTTGCGTCATTGTTTTGGGAAAATACTTAGCCTTTGTTCCCTGCTTCAAGGACACCAGTCACAAAACTCTAGGAGTCCTCCACTGGTGGGAAAGTAGAGACAGCATCCCAATGAACAGGTGTCCTGGGCTTGCAACAACTGTTGGAGAGGTTACCTGTATGACGTCTATAAGAAAAATCAAAGTAGCAACACATATATTGTCAATGGCAGACTTGGGGCCCCAGAAAAACCAAAGTGAATGAGCCAGGAAACTTTATGGATGGCCTCAAGGAAACAAATGAAATGTAAGATTCGCGTACCTCAATGAAGTGCCGCCTCAGATCTATCAGTGCTGTTGGCATTAAAAAAGAGTTTGATAAGCCCAATCCTGAATTTCCCTGGAGAAGATGGTGGTGAGCAGCTTTTTTAAACCGCTGCAGTCCATGTAGTGCAGGTTATAACCACTATACTATTGGGAAGGGAGCTACTAGTCTTTGATCCAGTGATTTGAAGGAATGACAATCTAATTCCAATTCAGAATGGTGTGTGGTTTGGAGGGAACTTTGCAAGGTGGTGTTCCCTAGTATCTGCTGCTCTTGTCCTTCTCAATGGTAGAGGTTGTTGGTTTAGAAAGTGCTCTCAAGGATTTTTGGTGAGTGACTCCAGTAGACTTGTTGATGGTACACACTGCTGCCACTGTGTATTTGTGGTGGTGTGTATGAATGTTGAAGGTATTAACTGGGGTGTGAGTCAAACAGGCTGCTTTAAACTAGATGGTTGTGAATTTCTTGACTTGTAGGAATTGTTCTGTACAGGCAAAGGGAGAGTTTTCTGCCACACTACGGATTTGTGTCTTTCTGATGGTGAACAGGCATCGGAGAGACAAAAGTTAGTTACTAACTGCGGGATTCTCAACTTCATGTAATTTGCCTAAGTCTTGGCACATGAAGAGTGCTTGAATTTGCATCAGAATTTAAAGGAAGAAGAAATCTATTGGATCCAATTTCCACCTGTCTTGGATCAGAGTGTATCCAAGCGTTTCTTTTCAGATTTTGTCAAATGTAGTTAAGAGAAGGCTTGACAACAGCAATTTGCTTAGATATGAATATTTATTGATTAAATAAAAAGAATTAAAAAGAGAGGAAAAGAAAACAATAAGCCTCACATTCCCCTGGCCGTCGGGGACTCCTTGATCAACAACTGGTCTGGAGGTTGAGGTTGGTTCCTGGCACCATTCGCGATCCCGATCTGAGGTGAAGTCTAACTCTCAGAACAAAATTCACTCTCTCTCTTGGACAGTGTAACAAACAGCCAATGCAGAGAAAGTAGACACTGAAGACAAACCTGCTTGCTATTACAGAAAAACAAGCTGCTGGTGCAATCTTCATCCCATAAAAGAATGTATACAGGGCTCATTCAAGGTCATGTAGCTGTCAAATATCTTCATTAAATTTCCCAGCCTATTTTCTTATACACCACCCTAAATATTCCCAATATCCCTTCTCCCTTTTCTTATTGTTGCATGAACAAATTGCTTCCCAATCTTTCACCAGTCTGACTTTGATTGATTTATTTATAAGTCACTGTACCTTTCACGTTCTTAAATTACCACTTCAAGTCACTTCAACAGGATATCTTAGACCAGATTTTCACAAAGCAGGGCAGACTCTGCACGTATTTAAAGAGGTGGAGAGGACCCGGACGTGGCGGTCCCACGTTCCATTTTACACAGATACAACTTTTCCCAGCCACAAGGGGGTCGATGTAACTCACACAGGAGGACAACCCGAGCTCAGTCAGGGCATTGGAACACTAACTAAATTCAAGCTGTCGGCAGAGGCTAACTGCACAAAGTGGAAGTCAAGAATTAATGCAGCACAGATAAATGATCTTAAGGCTGGATGGGGCACGTTTAACTGTCATGCTCTTAAGACTTTCGTAGAATCATATAATCCCTACAGTGTAGAAACAGACCATTAAGCCCCACAAGTCCACTCGACTTTTCGAAGAGCATCCTGCTCAGACTCACCCCTGCATGTCCCATGGCTATTCTACCTAACCTACAACACCCCAGACACTATGAATGATTTAGCACAGCCAATCCACATCTTTGAACTGTGAGAAGAAACCAGAGCACACAGAGGAACCCCATGCAGACACAGGGAGAATGTGCAAACTCCACACAGATAGTCATTGGAGGCTGGAAATGAACCCGGGTCCTTGGCACTGTGAGGCAGAGGTGCTAACCACTGAGACAGTTTCATTGACAGGTCATTGATGACAGTTAGAAAAAAAAGAGCTGTTAAAATCTGGTATTATTATTTCATTAGAGGTCACTGATGATATTTTCCACGAACTGTGTTGCCATTGTGAACGCTTGGTTCAGATTCAAAAGGTACGACTATCTCAGCAAATAACTGTGAATTCACAATTTGTTTGTTGGCTTAAAAAGTTTATTAAAGCATTAGCTGTCTGGTCTGGGGTCTGAACAGAAGTACATTTGTTTGTATTAGCTTAAATTCTTGAGAAGATTTAAAAGTTTTTAATGGGTTTCTCAAATGGGAGTTTCTTTCACAATCCACTGTGTAGGGGTTCGAGTCAAATTACATTGTTAGAAGCCTGCGTTTATTTCCCCTCCACATATCTTCTGAGGTTTGTCCATGGTGGATACTGGATGAGTGATTATTGTTGGGAAGAAGGGGTGGAGGAATTAGCCTAAGTAGTATGAGGGGTCATAGGGATATCTGATGATGCGACAGGGGCCACATGAGGTTTTCGAGGACATGGGGTCCAGCCATGAGTTGGAACAGATTTGGCATGAAGGTATGAGGGGTGGTTTGGGGCATGAGTTATCATGGAGGTGCATTACAGTTATGAGAAGTCATGAAGGTGGCTGGATGCCTGAATTTATGTACAGATGGCATGGAGCTTGAGGAAGCTTGGGGGAATTGGTTGGCATCAAAGTGACAAGAGTATGAAGAATGTGGTGGCGGATTTGAGATATATGTTGGACTAGAGGTGGCATGGGGGTCTGAGGGGACGTGACGGGTGGGTCGGACTCGTGTTGATATGATGGTGGCATGGAGGTGGATATGTGACCAAGATTGCTTGGCAGGCTAACTTGTCACAGCTAGAGGGCCTAACAGCGTCTAAAGCAAATGGACCATATCCCAGATAAGCAAGGCAGGCCTCCTTTCATTTCCTGCCATGTCACCTCCACCGCACCATCACAGTCCTCCCCAGTACCAGGGCTGCCTGAAACTGCTTCTGAAGATGGCAGCCCCAACTTGATCCCACCCACCCTTATCCGGTATGAAAATTAGATTGAATGGATCACTTTACTTGGAGCCAGAGCTGACAAGTTTAGAAAATTTTCTGACTCAATCTACCTGCCTCAATGGCAAAAATCCTTCCCCTTCTGTTAGCATGACAGATATAGCCCGTTCTATTCAAGGCTAAGATCAGATTGCAAAGAAAGAAAACCCACTACTGTCAGAATTGTTTTTCACTTCATTCTCTGATTGCCAACTGGCCCTTAATTATTGCCAACTGTTGCCAATAATTGCCAACTGGACAGCTTAATTCTAAATCGTGTATATTCAGTGAAGAGTCTTGTGAAGTGAACAGACTTTCTAAGAACTATAGCAATAAAATCCATGATTGATTCTTCTGCAGAGAAGATGCAGATCTCCGTAGCAGTGTGAGCTCCATTGTTGTCACAGCTGATATCTATACGTATGGAAAATACATTTCTTTATTGAAGAGCAACCTTCTGTTATCTTACATGGAATTAAAACTGAATTAAATCGAAAAGCTAAACCATTCCATGAAACATGCTTTCCCTTATTAGGAATGTTCTTAAGTGTGTACAATGAGGTATTCCCTATGTGCCTGAAAATAACTGCTCATATTAGTTACACGTGCAATTTGATAAATTCATGTACTGAGATTTAATTGTGTAACACTGTCACTTATGTCAGTTTCACTGAGGCCCTGCTTTACATTCGTCTAAATATCCAGAAGAAATGTTTGTCAAACCTTATCTTTGAATGATGAAGATAGAAAGAACAACATTTATTTGTTTCACAACAAATGAGTTATACAATTTTTCCTGGACCCTTGCAGCCCAACTCCAGACAGATACAGTGTAACCAAAAGGATAAATTGCTCACAGTAACCTAAACATATCAGCTTGATCCAAACAAAGGGTTGTCCACTGGCAGAACTATGAGTTTGAGAATACAGGCAGAAACATCCACAAGGTGAGTCCCTTTCCCATATTGGGAGAAGGTATATGCTAGAAGATCAGAAGTGTCCTTTCCCTGCCTTTATGTTACAGTAGCCTTTTGCCTTGTGCCTGGGGACCAAGTACTCTCAAGGCGCTGTGGTGACGTCAAATTAACCAGTCCTTTTAAACAGCTGACAAAAGTCAAGGTCCCTCTATCTTTCCAAGAAGATATCATTCCTCAAACTCCATTATTGGACAGCAAAATCCTTATGTATATGATACAAGATAGAGACAAACTGGAAACCAAATGACTTTATCTTGGTCTGCATGTTTAGTCTAACGTTAAATATTTTTCGGGGAAATTTTTTTCTTCACTTCAGCTGCTCAAAACAGAAACAGTACCAAAAAGTTCCTAAATTGCTCAAAAGTGTTACAGTAAACACAGAGTGCACACCCTGCCCAGGACTAAATATTTTATCAACCTTGACATTAATGGGCAAACACATTTCAAACATTTGGTGAAAACATCACTAATCTGATTTGGACTTTTTTTGAAAAAATGCAACAAGGCTGGAAAGCTAAACATTTTGTGATTCAAATAGGGTAGTATCTTTGTTCGCCACTAAGGAAAAATAGTGCTTTCAATAGTTAGTTACACAACAATTGACACATGTGTTGAGCAGAGCAAAGAGAAATGATTTCAGAAAAATGTTCCTCTCCATATGTCATGAGAATGTGGCAGCAGTGCCTGATTACTTGTGCTTAGGGTGACCAGGGCAGGGGAGAGTGCTGTAAACCTCCTCTGAGAAATCTTGGTCACTGTCCCACAGATGGAAAAGTTGACATTATTGAGATTAAATAGCACCAGGATGACTTAAAATTGGCACAGTTGAAGCCACTTGGCTTGCAGACAGCACTGAGATGTACGTTGTTTGCTTTTTTCCTTGCCCTCTTACTTCCAGCATCCAATTGGAAGAATTGCAAAAACTGTTTTCCTTTGAAAATAAAATTAGAAACCCTCCTCAGTGAACAAACCAATTGAATAAAATACATTCTATTCCAGTAAATCGAAAAGCAATTTACACATGTCGACATAGCCGAGGTTGTAACCCATAAGACACCAATCCAAAAACAGTGATAATTCAACTTCACTATGGCATTAACCCAAACATGAAACAAATTAAACTTATTAATGGTTTGGAAGTCAATCTCAAACTCTTAGTCAAAGGAGGAAGCATATAAAGTAGCAAAGAAAAGTAGTAAGCCTGAGGATTAGAAGCATTTTACAATTCAGTAAAGGGGGACCAAGAAACTGATAAAGAAAGAGAAAGTAGAATATGACTATGAGCCATCAAGATACGTAAAAGCCTCAACAGGAATGTATGAAGAATAAGATTAACAGGGACAAAAGTATAACACAGTGTGGAGCTGGAGGAACACAGCAGGCCAGGCAGCATCAGAGGAGCAGGAAAGCTGACGTTTCAGGTTGGGACATTTCTTCAAGGACCCTTTTTCTGAAGAAGAGTCCTGACCCGAAACATCAGCTTTCCTGCTCTGCTGATGCTGCCTGGCCTGCTGTGTTCCTCCAGCTCCACATTGTGTTATCTCAGACTCCAGCATTGGCAGTTCTTACTATCTCTGAGGGGCAAAAGGCAAAGGCAAAAATAAACTTTAATGGGAATGAGAGAAATGACAGAGAAGCCAAATAATCAATGTATGCCTCTCTTCAAGAAAGAAGATACAAGAAATCTCTCAAAGATAATAGAGATCCAAGGGGCTAGTTGCATGAGAAGGTCAATTTCAATGACCTAGTCCTGAGGAAATAGCAAAAGAATCACAAGAAATGTCATGACCTCATTTTAGGGTATAAGGATTGGAGTGGTGTTAAAGAGTCACACAATGCCTCCTTCCCACTATAACATCAGTGTCTTACTCTGATCAGCGCACCACATCCCCATCATTCAGCCAGTAGTGTTCTCTGACAGAATCACAAACAGCAGCCTCTAACTTGTCGGAGATGGACACAGATGCACACTATTATGCCAACGAAGAAAATATTGCTTGCCACCATTGGAATGGCCACAACTGTGACCAGCAATAGGGCTGAAATAGGCCATATTTAATTCTTCACCTTACTTCTCCACCATCCTACAATGTTCAGAGTCACAAATTAGAATCGAGGAAGAAGAGGGTGATGAAAAAGAAACATCAGCACTCATACCCAGATACCAGCTCAAATACTAACACTTTTAGAGGATAGTTTAGATGTGAGATCTTCCAGTGTTAGACACCAAGCATGGGTGAGTTGCAGCCAGGATACAGAGTTACACGTGAAACTAGATACAATAGTAACCATGGGACTACATGCAGTTCTTGTTCAAGTGCAGAATGATGGAACCAGGAAATCTGAATAATTCACATTGATAGCATTGACAGAAGCAAAACAGAGATATGCTACAATTGAGAAAGAAGCATTAGTCATTACATAGGATGTGAATGGCTTTCAAGTGATCTCATAACGTCGAGATCCTAGTTCAAACAGGCCATAAATCCCCAGTCACATTGCAAGGATAAAAAGAAATAGCAACAATGGCATTGCATATCCATGAGGGATATGTATGATTTAACCAGAGGATGAAATCATGTACAGCTTGTGATGCTGAGAAGAGGAGGTTAACTAAAGAATGTACAGAAAAAGAAAAACATCACTATGTTGCCTCACCCCAACTTTTCTCAGAAAGAAATGGCCAGAGAGAATCAGTCTTAATATCCCTCTTTCCAACTTCCCAATGATAAGTGAGTGGTCACATTCCCAATGGCATAGGAAAGGATGGCATTATGCTCCATTGGGTATGCACATAAGCCTCCTGCCAATTGTTATCTATGGGTCCGAATGGGTAAATAGTTAATTGAGAGCAATAAGCACCATCTACTGTGATGATGTCATGATGACTTGATGTGGAAGTAAAATAGGACCTCATGGGAGACAGACTTCCTATTAATACAGAGCTTATTCTGACAATGTTTAAGCAGTTGCAGAGATGCAATAAATCATATCTTGTTTATCCCACAAGATTCTTCTCTTTGGACCAAAAGCTGGCTACCTTCATGTACACTAGATGGCATAAATTCTTAAAGAACCTATACAGATGTAAGTAAACACAAGAGTAGTGAGTTGGACTAATTTGGTAATGTCCTGATTGCCAGCAGTATTCCCAAACAATTCTGAGGCAATAATTTGTTCACATTTTGTAGTCATGCTGAGCGACAAGAAGGTGGGTAATGATCTTTTATATCTTGTTTAGCCATTTGACTCCAGTCACAATCTTATTATTAAAACACAAGAAGGGAACTAACATAAATGTAATCAAAATAAATTGGAGATTGGTGTCTGCTTCTATGGTTTAACGTGGTCACAAGTCATACCAATTTAGATAGTAGGAATTGCAGATGCTGGAGAATCTGAGATAACAAGGTGTAGAGCTGGATGAACACAGCAGG
>JAHRHZ010000025.1:31982309-31998786 GCA_024137785.1 Ginglymostoma cirratum
CCTGCTGTGTTCATCCAGCTCTACACCTTGTTATACCAATTTAATAAGTGTCTACGCCCAATCAAAGGGTTTTGTTTTAAGATATTTTAAGCTAATGTTTAAAATAGGCATAAGATACCCTTGAGTAAGCATTGTGGAGAGTTTCCACCCCTTGAAGAACACTTTTCTTCTAAATGTAAAATAGCAATGAGCAAGAAGGTGATGAGCTTGCCTCAATCAGGATTCTTCTGCCACCCCGTGGGCACAAACAAAAAGAAAATTAGTGGAAGAAAATATAAAATGTTTCCTGGAAAATGAAGTGAATTGGGGCGATGTTTTGACTGTACAGGTTACACAATCACATTCCACTATATAATTCACTTCAACATGCTTCCTGGAACATATCTGAGGGCTACTATGTAGCTTAGCAGTATATCTCTGTTGCCAATGAGCTGGCACGGGCAAGTTACAAGCCCCGAACAAATGAGGACTAATTTTGATTGAGGTGAAAGATCAATCTATGTTCTCAGTTCATACCAGCAGGCTGGTATTTATTTAATTCATACCCCAATAAATTGGCCCAAATGGAGTAACTATTTCAATTAATTTGACTCTGGTCACCCTAAACCTGGAGTGAGTCCAGAAGTAATTAGCAAGCTTATAACGTTTTGCAGATTCCTTCACTCTTCTTTTCTTTCTTTTAGCCAGTAAACTCTGGAACTTTTTAACATGCAAGCTAGATACGGCATAATCCCTCCTCCTTGCCTTCTTCCCTATCTTTTCAACTTCAGTGGTCTCCATTAGGATGCCTTTTTCCACAAGCTCCTCAGCATGAATAAATTCTCCTTTTTTCTTCTGAGCTGTAAATCTCTGAGTGTGGTTCCTGTAGTGTCTGCTCAGAGCTTCTCATCCTCTCTGCTCCTGGCGCTGCTGTTGTTGGCCCAGTGTTGAATAGCAACTAAGTCTGCTGTATTATGAGGCCCTTCTGGCTGAGACTCAAACCACCTGCAAAAAGAGACTACATTGCTGGCATATGTGACATTGCAAAATGCTTTAATCCTTGAATTCAAAGTGGCCTTTAAACTGCAAAATAAAAGGCAGTCACATGCTACCTTTAACATGTTGAGTGCTGCGCTGTTCACTTAGATGTATTGAATTTACATCACATCTGTGAACCTCATGACCTGCTATGTGAGTATAGCATGTTAAAAAGTAAACAGGATTTTTAGAGATTCCTTGTTGCTCCTTTTCTTTTTGCATACTTTTGCAGAGTTTATGAGAATGTATATTTGATCATGAGGTGTGGCATATATGCATAGGGGCATTCATTGAATTTCAATGGAATATTCTATATTTCCTTGAGACTTCAGTCCTTCATCCACATTTAAATCTTTTCTTCTTTGTAGGGGAACCTGGTCTACCAAGTCCATGCATTATTTCTTGGCCAATTGGAAATTTAATATGCTAGCTGAGACGTTTTCTCATTCCACGTTATGGACATCCATCAGGAGGCAAGCGAGCTTTTGGAGATTTAGATATTAATATTCCTCCTTTCATCCCTGTCTCAGTAGGCCTCCATCTTAACTGAGAGTTCACATTAAGGGAAATAATGAATGTTACATATCCAACATTTTAAAGGACATTATAAAGAACCAAAGATCCTCCAGTCACTGAACCTTTAATCAGCTCCCAGAATTTAGGAGCACGTAGCAGCACAGGGCTATTTAAAGGGTGCGCACTGACTGCTATTCTTCTCTTTAAGGATGTAGCGGGACATCCGGATGAGATTAAACCTCACTTTGTTGGATTTGAAAAATGCCAATTTCTTTTTTTATAAAAGGAAAACCTTTTAGCAGTGATAAGAGATAAAAGGTACTGCAGATGCTGGAGAATCTGAGATAACAAGCATGGGGCTGGATGAACACAGTGGGTCAAGCAGCATCATGAAGGGTTTAGGCCCGAAACGTCAAGTTTTCCTGCTCCTATGATGCTGCTTGACCTGCTGTGTTCATCCAGCCCCATGCTTGTAACCTTTTAGCAGTGACCATTTGTCCAAGCATTGAATCTGATTTAGTGGCCATGAGGCCATGCACATCACTGAGGTTTGCTGTTTAACACAGTAGCACTCTGTCAATAAATCTATTAAAAAGCAATCTCCAATCTGAAATGCCTGCCTCACAGAGTTCTGACTCTTAGTAAGTCAACTTTTGAAGTAGGTTGTGTGGAAATCCAAAACTAGAGTTGAGTAAATGTTCAACAGGTTTGCAATTGGTTTCTTATTTTACACAACGTCTGTTACCTGCCTTACCATAATAAATCCACATCCAAACGTGTTTTACCTGTGAGCAAACACTGTAATAGGCCCAATCAAGTAACAGCTTCCTTGTACACACTCCTGTACATCCAAAAAATAATAATCAATGCCCATGGAGTCCTGTCTCTGAGAGGTAGCTCCATGAATGGAGAAAGTTCTCTCTCCCTGCATAATTCACTTAAATATATTGATTTGAGCACTCGGACTTCGCACAAGCATGGTATCATGAAAGCCGGTATAATCTAAAGTGGGTGATGTCTCTGCCTATCCTGAACTTGGAAAAGCAACAAACCACCATCCTGAATGAAGCCACAATTCATGGACATTTCCCTGATGACCCCCCTTCTCCACCACCCTCCCCAAACTCTGATCCCAAATACGCCTCCATCTTGCTCTAACCGTTAACAGTCCTGTAATGATAAGAGGGTCAATGAGTCCTGAGCAGAGATAAAGTAGTCCTGACAGTTTGCACCAAGTACCGACATACTGTCATCAATTATGGTAATAATGTGCTAAACTTTCCAGCATACCACACACAACCCAGTCTCTTGGCAAAAAGGAGCAGATTCAGCTCTGTCAGTTCACAAGCCTCCTCCCTGCATATTCTAACACCTCACTGTCTATCATTTGCAAATGACCAAATTTTTTGTTAGTTAAAATAGGCCAAACATTTGGCAGTTTAATACAGTCAGTAGGGGAAAAAGGAACATGAATCCTGGCATACACATTGTGGATACATGACATGCAATGCATGTTGTCATTCACTTTTTAAACAAAAATACATGGAGGAGAATAAGGAACAGAAAGACAGAAATAAACAGTGATGTTAAAATTAATCATAATTCTTAGTCACCAATGGTATTTTTAAAGACTTCTTTTCAGACAACACTCACTCTTTAAAAGAGGATTGGAGGATGGATAAGTTGAAGGTCAAAATGTTGATCCTTATTCAAAGTGAAACGTCATTTTATTTAGCCTCCTATACCATTGATAAATTGCATGGCTGAAACATAAAATAAACAAGATAAAGAGAGTTTATGCACACTATGACTGTTTATGAAAGCTTCTTTTTAAATAATCTACAAACTTGCTGGATTCCTGAACAGTGTGGTGATGCAAAGACATATTAATAACCAACTTCTTACTGGCTGTTTACAAGCATTGGATAGAATTCCATTATACTTAAACCAATTTTATCCTTTTCTTATATGAAATCAAACCATAAATTAAAAACATGAAAAATGCAACATTTCAAATAAATATCCTATCCTGAAAAACCATGTCTGGCAACTAATAAGCAGTTCAAAAACATAGCAAGAACTCAAAGCTCAAATAGCCTTCCTGGAGTTCTCCCTCCCCACTGGCAAGAAATTTCAGAAAATAGGTTGGCAGTTGGGTCTAGGCCCGAAACGTCAGCCTTCCTGCTCCTCTGATGCTGCTTGGCCTGCTGTGTTCATCTGGCAATGTCCAGAGTCATCATGAGTTTCTAGGGATATAGACTGATTCAGTGTGACATCCTCATCTATCCAAACAGTAGGAAGGACAGAATTAGCCAAGGAGAGGGTGTGTATTGGAGAGTTTCAAGACTTTTGTCCTCAATCTCGATTGTATCATCAGCTGTTATGCTGAAATGAATGAAGCATATGCCTTTCAGTCAGGTTACGTAACATCCATCCAGAGTACATTATTGTCTCATAGCCTTAAAGTTTGAGGAAAACAGTCATAATGAAGAGAAGCTGGTCTCCCTCAAAAAGGGATCCAATGAATCTTTTGAAACCAAAAATCCACAGAGTTGGTGAGTGACTACATAGAAGGGAAATTGGCAGATTTTTGGCTGCTTAGGGAATTATCTGCTCAGGTATAAGTAGCAGGCAGGAAAATGTAGCTGAACACAACAATATGTTTAACGTGAGATCTTTATTGAAGTGAACTTCAATACTTCAATGAAGTAAAATGTCGTCTTACACTATATGTGCTTCATGACAGAGGTCACTTGGCTAGTGCAGATGAAGAAGAACATTTATACATGATTGCATTTCAGTTCAAGAATTCCCCTTTTATACAAAATAAAAGAAGAAAAAAGTGCAGGTATTGTCCTACACATTTTGAGTTACCCAAGTTAACAAGTATACACAGACAAAATATTCTAATTTATAATATATACTATATGTTATACACACACAACTGTTCTGATAAAATACTAGTTTGTTAGCCCCATCAGTCTAGGCATATGCAATGCACTCATGCTGGTTTCTTGATTGTATACGTGCATGCACGTTGTTGTTGGCTGTTTATCTGGATGATATTTTCCAAAGGAATGTCTTCCGACACTATTTGTTGTTGCTATGGTCCCCATTGTTGTTCCATTTCCATTGTTGTATTGCTGTGGATCTCTGGGTCTGATGGTTGATGTGTCATCTGTTTAGGTGATGCTTTTTTCACCTCTTCCTGCAGGTGAAGACCAGCTTCTGCAGTTGGGTGTATGTGCCAATGGGCGTACGTGGTTGTGACAATATTTCTGGTCATTCACTTCCACTGCAAATATTCAAGGTAACAACAGCACCACGCAGGCCCCAAGTTGCTACTTGGCCAAGCTTTTGTTGATAGCATTGACAGTCTGTACTTTATCTCTGTAATGCTCAACTTTGGCAATGGTTTAGCAGGATTATTGAAATCAAATTTGGCTTTCTGCCGTTTCATCTTGATTTTGTTATTATTTTTGGCTTCAGTAACATTTTTTTTTCCAATGTAAGGGTGGTTTAGTTGCAGCACAGCACTACCTTTGGTCTGAACTACTTTCCATGCTATAAGTCAATCTCTTTTCTCTACTCGGGGATTGTCTTTGTCGTGGTAATCCTTTAATTGTGCAAATGCGCAGGTTTCTGTCGGACAAGTTGATCACGTTATGCATTGATCAGTGGAATCAGTTTCATTTTGGTTTCTAATATTGCATACTTGTCATTCATAGGTAACATTTCAGTGCAAAACATGCCTTCAAAACTTTTAAAATTTCTGCTGCATATTTTTCCCACTCTTTAAGAGAAATTAATAGTGAAATATATTTTGAGACAATTTCCTCTCAACAGTGATAAACGTGTGATAACTTGTGACTCTTCTAGTTTGCTCAACAAATTTGTTGCTATTTCATTTGGTCCTGAAGAAGGGTCAGTAGACCCAAACGTTGACTCTATTTTTTCTCCACAGATGCTAACAAACCTGTTAAGTTTTCTCAGCAACTTCTGTGTTTCCTTCTGATTTTCAGCATCTGCAACTCTTTGTGGGTGTTTTTTGCTGTTACTTCGCATTCTATTGTGCATGGTAAAAAATGTTCAGTTTTTTCTTTGTTTCCCTGGCATTGGTAAAGGAGCTGGTTGGGGAAATGCTGCAATTGTTTTCTCTTATCTGGTGTTTTAACTGTGGGATGGATCCTTATTTCTTCATTGTTGTTTATTTTAGCAGCTCACAGCTCTGCACAAGTCTTTGTCTTTCTGAAGCTGTGCATTTTTACAGCTCTGCAACACTCACCTTAATCCCACTTCTGATATCATCTATGCTGTGTACAATGCAGCAGTGTATTCAACACAAGGTATTGACCACAATGAAGTGACCTCTTAAGGTATCTGCTTCCTGGGTGTACTTCATGGTAGAGGTCACAAGGCTATGGCATTTTGGGAAGGACATTTACACATGGGAGTGCACCTGACTGAGGGGCATAATGTTATGGGAGTCATCGAAAAGGTGGATTAGAAGCAGCTTTTCCCCTTAATTAAAGGGTCAACAACAAAGGGGCATTTCGAGGCAATTTTATGATTTTATTTTCTACCAGATGTTGGTGAGAATCTGGAAGGCACTGCCTGGAAACCTCACAACCTTTAAAAATTGCTTCGATGAGCACTTGAAATGTCATAACATTCAAGGTGATGGGCCAAGTGGGACTAGTGCAGATTTACAGTAGTTTTTTGTTGGTGCATACATGATGGGCCGAAGGGCCACTTCTGCACTATTTGATTCTATGGTTCTATATAGTTTCATTTCAGTCCAATTAGTGCAGAAAGTCAGAAATGATCACATTGATAAACAAGCAAGTTTTAGGGACTATGTGATCTGCTCCTACGCCATGTTTTATTTTCGCTTTGTAGCTGCCCACCCACACATCCACTCCTTTACTGCCACCCCCTCCAAATTCCACGGTAGTCCTACACACCCATAACTATTCCATCAGATGCCACCAGCCATATTGAAATTAGGGAATCATCTTTGACCATGGGCTCTTTGACAGAATTAGGAGGAGAACCTTCTGACAGATATACTCCAGGCACTTACAGTGGAAGGGCATGCCCACAATTTCCAAGTCACTGATCACATTAAATAGGGAAGTGTAAAAATAACTAGTGTTAAATTGGGCTTAGTCGGTGATACAAAAGAGGTAACAATAGACTGAGAGCTATTTATAACCTATCTGATTTTCTTTAATGTTGAAAAGAAAATTGTATGGTGTGCAAAATGGGCTGCAGGTTCATTATTATCGTTTAGGGTTACTACCAGAGGCTAATAGTGATGCCGATATTTCATTAATACAAGCAATAGCAAAAGCTGTCAGATTTTAACCATTCCAGTCATAACAGGATCCTGGGTTACATGCTGCTAATCATATGAATTAATACTGAATAGCTACAGGCGAGCACTCATATATTAAAGCATTGTTAATTTGTTTATTTGATTTCAAAAGACACATGTTTTGGCACTAGTGGTGGGTTATAGAATTGGAAAGCTACACATTTGCAATATTTCATTTTATAAGTAACTCTAAAACTAAGTAAACACTGTCACTTGTCTCCTCTTTTGGCAACTAAATGTAACAGGTTTGATAAAAGTCAGCAAAGCAAACTGAGGTAACTCAGATCCTTAACTGGGACTACATAGCACACTGTGTCACCCACTATCACCCAGAACCAGTTTTAATCTTCTCCAGACCAATGGGAGAAAATCTGTTACGGGATATAAAGTTTGTACAAACTACTTTCTGAAGATTGGCAATCTCATGCAGGTTACAACTCCACCCCTTCCTTTTTATAAACAAAGGGACAGAGCTCTGCATTTCTGACAATTGATTCAGATCAGACTCCTTCAGAAATGTGGAGCAATGCTACCATTCTGAAAGACCACACGCTGTGCAGGACTGCCAAGGTACCATAAATAATGTTGCTTCTCCTAGCAGTCAGCTACTGTATTCTAAAATTTATAGGACCAGAATCATGGGCAGTCTCTATGATAGCTGCTATAAAATGGTCAGTACATGAGGTTAGCATGAGGTTAAGATTTTGGGAGGGTAAGGTAACAGGTAAGTAGGGTGCTGAGAGGGTAGGTAGACAAGTAGTGTGCCGGGTGAGATACAGTGTCAACTGGGTAGGGGTAAAGCATCAGAAGTTGGTGTTCCAAGGGCACAGTGTTAAATTGGTAGGATTCCAAAGGGTAGGGGAGTAGACTGCTAGTAGCTAGGTGTGTCAAGTGGTTAGCATGCCAAGTGAGTATGGGGCATAGGTTGCCAGGGTGCAAAGTGCCAAATAGATAGGGTTCCAGGGTGAAAAGTCATAATGATACCAGGTAAATAATGCAGTGTTTAGGGTAGCTTATGGTGATGAGGAAGGGGTCGATCCAGGAAGGATGGAGGTAGAGGAACATTGGGTCTGGTGCAAGGGAAGTAGATAGTGGATTCAGAGTGGGGAAGGGGTACAGCATGTCTGTAGCAGGGGAATGCTTGTGTGGCTTGTGCAGAAAGGGACAAAGTTGTGGGCTCCCAGGAGAGAGTAGCCAGTCAACCCAGAGTCTGGGGATCTATGTGAAGGATCTGGAGGAGTAGAAGATTTGGAATGTGTGAGGTAAGTGTGGGGTTGGCCGAATGGCTACTCAACAGTCAGAGTATGTATTTAATAATCTAACTTTATCCGAGTAACTACTTATTTAACTTTGTTGGAACCCTTTGAATTCTACAACTGGAACAGAGAATTTTGGAGGGCTGTGGTCATAGAGGAATTGCCCAGTGGAACCTTCAATTTCCCAGGTAATTCCTTAAGGACTGCTTGGCCATCAGAAAATCCGGGCCCGTGAGACTGGATCGTTTCAAGCCAGACAGTACAACAAAGATGCCCAAAATTTGACACAATTCATGGACAGGCTGATAGACTTAGGCAAAGGAAGCAGAAATCAAAGAAAGGTTCCAGTGATGTAAGACGGATGATCCTCAGAGTGAAGTGAAGGCTTATAGGAAAAGCAACGTACTGTGAATCCCCTTTACTGAAATAGCTGATTTTTTTTTACTGTAGTCAGCTTTATTTTGGAGGATTTGATGCCAACACAAGCAACAAAATGTATCTTTTTTCCCAGAATTGATCATATCAGCAAATTTCCAAAAGAAACTGAAGTACTCCTTAATTCTAGTCTGTTTGCAAGACCGTAAGGAGTCAATCATTCAACTTTGAGATTGATATTTGAACTGATAACATCAACTCAGGAGTAGATAAAAGCATTTTAGCTAATTTATCATTACGTGTGTCATTCCTGGAACATAGTTCACTTTCCATTCCAAGAAAGTTTAATGGACAGAAAAATTCACAGAACAGAGTTAATACTATCAATTGATTACTCTGATATGAAAAGAAAATACTATTAAGCTGTGGATAATAAAACAGTATATTTTAACTGGGGCAATTTAGCACTACTGAAACCAAAAGTTCACCTTCCCAGATGGGGGCGTACGAATCATTTTATAGCATGATCTGTACTTTTTCTCTCTTGGAGACAGGAAACAGAAGTTTCACTGCTACATTTCCCTCCCTTCAACAACAAATAAACTGGGCAGTAAATGATTAAGAAGTGAAGTGAAAGTTTTAGAAACGATGTTATTTCATTCGTGAGTGTGATTGTAACCATTCTTGAAAAAAATCATTTCAATAATTCTGAAAAGAATGAGAGGTACTTAGGTCGAAAACTAATGTTGTAAGTCACAAGGCTACAAGAGAATCACAGAAGTGAAACCTGTTGAAATTATTGTTATAGTGTTTCATTTGGTTAATACACTTCTGAAAGACAGCATCTGATGCAGAAATTCTATCACTTTCTTTCGCAGAACAGTGTTTCGCAGACCCTGACACAAGATCCTGACTCATAGTCAAACAAGTATAACTGAAACACCAATAGAATAGTGAGTGTTATTTATTCATTTAAGAATGCTTCAGCAACAGGCTGATGGACCTAAGGACCTTGACTTGTCCAGGCTTTGCTCATACTCTCAACAGTTTACTAAAATAAAGTCTTGAATGAATTAATCATTATGGAGGAGCCATAAGACCATAAGATGTAGGAGCAGAAGCAGGCTAATCAGCCTATTGATTCTGCTTTGCCATTCAATGAGATCATGGCTGATCTGATAATCCTCAAATCTACTTTCCTGTCATTCCCCCATAAACTTTGATTTCTTTAATGATTAAAAATCAGTCTCAGTCTTAAATGTACTTAATGACCCAAATTCAATAGCTGTCTGCAGTGAAGAATTCCTTAGATTTACAACTGTCTGTGAGAAGAAATTTTTCCTCTGCTATCTTAAACGTGCGACCTCTTACTCTGCCCTTTGGTCCAAGACCTTCCCACAACTTTTCCGCACCTACCCTGTTAAGTCCCCTATGAATTTTATATGTTTCAATAAGGCCATTACTCATTCTTCTATTTTCCAACAAATGCAGGGCCAATCTACTCAATTTCTCCTTATAAAATGGCCCCTCCATAGCTAAGATCAGTCTTGTGAACCTTCTCTGGACTGTCTCCAATGACAATGTCCCATTCCTTAGGTAAGGGGTTCAAAAACTTTTGAGAGTGTCCAGCTGTGGTTTGTCTAGTGCCTTGTTTAGTCTTAGCAAAACCTCCTAATTTTTATCAGAGCTAGTAGGAACTGCAGATGCTGGAGAATCTGAGATAACAAGGTGTAGAGCTGGATGAACACAGCAGCCAAGCAGCATCAGAGGAGCAGGATAGGTGACGTTTCGGGCATAGACCCTTCTTCAGAAATTTCTGAAGAAGGGTCCAGGCCCGAAACGTTAGCTTTCCTGCTCCTCAGATGCTGCTTGGCCTGCTGTGTTCATCCAGCTCTACACCTCGTTATCTCCTAATTTTTACATTCCATTTACTTTGAAATAAAGGCCAACATTCCTTTCACCTGCCCTATCATCTATTGAACTTGAATCCTAGTTTTTTTCTTTGGTGATTCACGAACGAACACTCCCAAATTCCTATGTTTCAAAGCTTTCTGCAGTCTTCCTCGATTTAAATCATAGCTCTTCTATTCTTCTCGCATAACGTCTTAATTTTCTACACTGTATTCCGTATGCCAACATTTTTTGCCAATTGGCTTAATCTGTCTATATCCATCTGCAGATTCATTGAGTCATCCTTACCTTTTGCCTTTCTCCCTATTTTTGTGTCACTTCCAAACTTTGCGGTGGTACATTCACTTTCTCATCCACATCTTTAATCTATATCGTGAATAATTGTGGTCGCAACAGTGATTCCTTTGGAACACCAGTAGTTACAGGTTGTAATTGTGAAAATATGTATCCAACTTTCTGTCTTCTACTAATAAGTCCTTTATCCATGCTCATATTCCACCTCCAACACCATGTGCTCTTATCTTGTTAAGTAAGTAGGTAGATAGTAATCTCAGTAAAAAGTATAGAGGCAAACAAATCAGCTCAGGTCTTGAAGCCCAAAATGTTCTCAGGCTAATTTGTAAGAGATACTCCTCAGGTCACACATGATGTGAAATAACTTTTAAATTTAAAAACAAAAAAAAAACAAATAGATGAGATTCATAGCATGACACAAGTTTTATAATGGACCAAGCATGAAGATAGATCCATTGTTACTTATGATAAACAGGCAGACCACTCAAATGGCAACCATTTAAAAAAAAATCTTCTGAAGTGACAAATAAAAGCATTTAGTCATTGTCCAGAAATTGATTTGTGCCTAATTGAATACCAATGCTTGTGGGACCAGATTGAACCCAAAGCAACGTGCCATAACAACATATCAAACTCAATGTAGGCATGACTTTCAGTTGTATTAGGAGGACACACTACAAACTGTGAAACATCTCTAAACCCATAGTCCCAAGTGGGCAAACATAATTAAGATTTTGTTGCCACTGTGCTTTCAGGATTCTTATTGTAGATCTGATTTCACAGTTAAATCTGTGTCTGTCTTTACAGGACAAGGGGTCAAAGCGCAAGAATGTATTTGCTAAGAAAATGTAAATTAAACATTTTTTAAAAAAGTGTTCTTTCATGGGATGTAGATGTTGCTGGTTGAGCCAGAATCATTGCACAGTACCAAGTACCCTGGAGAGGGTAATGATGAGCTGCCTTCACCAGTCACTGCAGTCATTGAGGTGAAGGGACATCCTAATTGCTGTTAAGAAGGGAGCTCCAGGATTTTAACCCAGTGGCAGTGCAACATATTTCCAAGGAACGATGGCATGTGGCTGAGAGGAGAATATGAAGGTAAATATCTGTTGCCCTTGTTCTTCTTTATGGTAGAAGCCTAAATTTGGAAGTTGGTGTTAGAAGAGCCTTGGTGAAGTACTGTATGCCATCTGATACACACTGCTACCACAATGCATGGGTGGTGAAGGGAGTGCATGTTGAAGGTAATGGATGGGCATCAATGAAGTGGACTACTTTGCAGAAGGTGCTAAAGTTCTTGTGTTTTGTAAAAGTTGCACCTTATCTAGGGAAGTGAAGAGTATACAATCACACTCCTAACTTTTGGCTTGTAGATACAGGAATGACTTAGTCCCTGTAGAATTGCTAGCCTGCTCTTGTAGCCAATGTTTTTATACGGCTGGCCCAGTCAGTTTTTGGTCACTAGGACTCCCAGGATATTGATAGTGAGTGACTCGGTGATGGTAATGCCATTGAATGTCAAGGGGTGATGGGTCGAAAGGTAAATAAATCCTGAAACTGATGAGTTGCATTCTAGGGTGTTAAAAGACGCTTCTACAGAGACAGTGGATGCACTGGCAGTGATCTTCCAAAAATCCTTAGATTCTGGAAAAGTCTCAGCAGTTTGGAAAACTGCCTTTGTAACAGCCTTATTTAAAAAGGGAGACAAAAGAACGGTAACTGTAGGTCAATTAGCTTAACACCTAGTTCCAGTTGACAGACAGTCGGTTTGCGACTCAGAGTGATGCTGACAGCGTTGTTTCCATTCCCATATTGGCTGAGGTTACCCTGAAGGTCCTTCTTTCTCAACCTCTCCCCTCACCACCAGCCATTTCACTCAGAGAGCGGTCCTCTGGGACTATGGCAACTTTACACCGTGAACTAGCTTCCAATTTTATTTAAGCAATAAACTTTGCCTGAATCATATGTCTACCAGCAAAGTACTCTACAGTTCTCAAACAATCTGTGTAAAAAAATTTCCACCCCACACCCCCACAACATCTCTGCCTTTAAAACTGATTTCCATCTTAAATTGTCAAACCCTTATTGATGACTCCCAGAAGAAAATAGGTCTTCGCTATTCACTCCAACAAGAAGCCCTTAAGAAAGTTGGGAGATTCACCAGTCCCATTTGTATATAATTTATCTTGCAAAAGACTGAATCCGTGGAGCATCAGTGACACTACTTACTCTTGTAACCTTGAAGCTATTTCAAAGTTAGAAGCTTGTCTTTCCTCTCTTCAATATTGCTTTCCTTTGGTGACAATTTATTCCAGATATTAATCACATTGTCTGGGCAAAGGAGACAATTCTTCTAACTTCTAGTTTCATGTTTCATTTGTTGTTTGGTGATTTTGTATTCTTGTTCTCTGTTTCCAAATTCACTCTTGGAGATTAAGTAGCCTTGTCCATTTGGAATAGAGAAACAGCACTAAACACCAGATAGAAAGTTTAGAAAGTTTTACAAAATTCTGTTGTAACTCAAATGGGCAACTGCGCAACCCCCCCGAGGAAATAGGGTAGAACCAGTCATAACAGGCTACTGCTGCTTTACACAATGCCTGATAAAAGGTAAGACATTTCACACCTTCTCTGAAGCCAAAAATGGGAATTTGATAGGAACTGCAGAAGCTGAGGTTTCCCGATCAGTGGGAGAGCTGGAAAATGGAGAAAGGTGAAACATATGCAAGGGCACATGTGCAGTCAACAAGTGGAGTTCAAGACCTGGCAAGATGCCTGGACCCCATCCCCTGCAGCCCTCACCAAAAATCTACACACATATTCTTCAGGAACATAATAACGATTGATTGGATGAGTCCCCTTATTCAGGAGATTAGAGTTGTGCGTGACAACCTCCCATTATCAGGCATGTGGAACAGGTGAGTACAGTGCCAATGTAATGTGCTGCCAACTCTGGCATGAGTCACTTTTGATACCCACCAGCAATCATGAATTTTAGGGTGATGACTTGTAGAACTTTGTTCAAATGGTGGCTGTATATGTTATGCTAAGGATGGAATTTGGAAGGTTGACTTTTATAGGTAACATGTAAGAAGCCATATACATTTTCCTTTTTGACTATGAAATGGAAAACGGAAGTTGCACGCTGCTATATGTCCAAAACGTGCAAGGAACTGGTGTGTGCTTTAAACATAATTTTTAGAGCAGTGAGAGCGGTACTTCATGGGACAGCGTGACACCAAGATTCTGTAAATTAAGGAAAAACAACTTCACAACAGCCTTCAAATTGGTCCAGCTCAAGACCTATGAGTGTAGTGACAAAAACAGAAGTTGCTTGAATAGCTCAGCAGGTCTGGCAGCATTTGTGAAGAGAAATCAGAGTTAATGTTTCGGGTCTGGTGACCCTTCCTCAGAACTGATGGTAGCTAGGAAAATATCAGTTTATATGCAGAAGATAGGATGGGGTGAGGGCATAAGAAGCAAAAGATGGCTGGGGATAGAGCCCAAAGAGAGGGAAGAGCAGTTAGACAGACAAAGGAGTAGATAGCAATATAGCTAGGAGGGTGAATAGCTATTAATGGGGATTGTTAGTGGCTAAAAATAGATAGTGTGTAATGACTGGCTACGTGATAAAAAGGATTGGTGTGTGGGGTAGGGGGCTAGGAAATGAGAGCATTCAGGCCATAAAATTATTGAACTCAATATTGAGTCCGGTGGGGTGCAGCGTCCCCAAGTGGAAAATGAGGTGTTGTTCTTCCAACTGGTGCTGAGCTTCACTGGAGCACCGCAGCAAGCCTGAGATAGAGATGATGGCCAGGGAACTGGGTGGTGTGCTAAAGTGGCAGGCAACTGGAAGCTCAGAGTCTATTTTGCGAGCAGAACATAGATGTTCTGTGAAGCAGTCACCCAGTCTATGCTTCATTTTCCCAATGTAGAGGAGACCACATTGTGAGCAGCAAATGCAGTCGACTAGCTTGTGGGAAGTGCAGATAAAGTGCTGCTTCACCTGGAAGGTGTGTTTGGGCCCTTGGATAGTGGCGACGGAGGACGTACATCAGCAGTTGCAGGGGAAGGTGCCGTGTGTGTGTGTGTGTGTGTGTGTGTGTGTGTGTGTGTGTGTGGCAGTGTTGGAAGTAAAAAGAGAGTGGACCAGGATGTGCTGGAGGGAACGGTCCCTGCGGAAGGTGGACAAGGGAGGAGAGGGGAATATGTGTCTGGTGGTAGCAAGATGTTTAATGTACCCCAGGAATAGACAGTCATAATTGGGTGCAGGTACCCATGGCCACCGCCCTGACCTGAAGGAAAAATGAGAGGAATTAAAACAGAAGTTGTTGAGGGTGAAGACAAGCTCGGCCAAGTGGAGGAGGGTGGTGGTGGGTGGGGATGGTTCAGGCCTTCGCTGCAGCAAGAAGCGGAGCACCCTGAGACCATCTGGTGGAAGATGGACGTGTAAAGGGATTTCACAACCATGGTATGTGGAACATTCCGTTCTAGGTGTTACACCTTTGGCGGTTGCAGGGGAAGGTGCCACGGGGTTGTTGGTGCAGCGGTGTGGGGGGAGGTGTTGTTGAAAGTGAAGGAAGAGTGGGCCAGAGTGTCCCAGAGGGAATGGTCCCCATGGAAGGCGGACAAGGGAGGAGAAGGGAAGATGCATCTGGTGGTGGGATCTCGCTAGAGCTGGTGGAAATGGTGCCTGATGACCTTCTGGATTTGGATGCTGGTGGGATACTAGGTAAGAACAAGGGGAAGGAAGAGAGTGGGTGAGGGCAGACATGCGGGAGATGGGTCAGATCCAGTTGAGGCCCCTGTCGACAACGGTGCTGGGGAATCCTCGGTTGAGGAAGAAGGTGAACAGTTCAAGGGCTCCATTGTCAAAGTTGGCCTCATCTGAACTTATGCGACGGAGACGGAGGAACTGACAGATTGGAATGGAGTCTTTACAAGAAGCAGAATTCAAGGATGTATAGTCCAGGTAGCTGTGAGTGTCAGTGGGTTTATAATGGATAATAGTGGCCAGTTTATCCCCAGAAATGAAAACAGAGATGCCAAGGAAGGGAAGGGAGGAGTCAGAGATAGACCCAGCTGAAGGTGAGGGCAGGGTGGAAATTGGAAGAAAAATCAATGAACTTTTCCAATTCTGGATGAGAGAGGAAAGCAGCACCGATGATTTCATTGATACGTCAGAGAAACACCACCAGAGCTGGAATAATCTGCCCATTTACCTCCTCCCTCCCCAGCATCCAAGGGCCCAAACATACCTTCCAGGTGAAGCAACAGTTCACCTGCACTTCCCACAGTCTAGACTACAGCATTCGCTGCTCACAACATGGTCTCCTCTACATTGGGGAAAACGAAGCATAGACTGGGTGAGCACTTCACAGAACATCTATGTTCTGCCCACAAAAGAGATCCTGAGCTTCTAGTTCCCTGCCACTTTAACACCGCACGCCAACATCTCTATCTCTGGCTTGCTGCAGTGTTCCAACAAAGCTCAGCACCAGTTGGAAGAACAACACCTCATTTTCCACTTGGGGACCCTGCAGCCCTCCAGACTCAATATCGACTTCAATAATTTTAGGACCTGAACTCTCCCATGTCCTAGCCCCATAACCCACATACCAGGCCTTGTTATCACATACAAAAACAAAGTTGCTGGAAAAGCTCAGCAGGTCTGGCAGCATCTGTGAAGGAAAAAACAGAGTTAACGTTTCGGGTCCAGTTCTGAGGAAGG
>JAHRHZ010000025.1:31999186-32029023 GCA_024137785.1 Ginglymostoma cirratum
CCTTCCTCAGAACTGGACCCGAAACGTTAACTCTGTTTTTTCCTTCACAGATGCTGCCAGACCTGCTGAGCTTTTCCAGCAACTTTGATTTTGTTCCTGATTTACAGCTTCTGCAGTTCTTTCGGTTTTTACTTGTTATCACATAGTCTACCATTTCATACTACTTATTGTTAGTCACTAACAGTCCCCATTAACAGGTGTTCACCCTCCTAGCCATATTGTTATCTACACCTTTGTCTGTCTAACTGTCTTTCTCTCCCTTTGGGCTCTATCCTCACCTATCATTTACTCTGTACACCCTCATCTTCCCTATCTTCTGCATATAAACTGACATTTTCTGAGCTAGCATCAGTTCTGAGGAAGGATCACTGGACCCAAAAAGTTAACTCTGATCAATTCTTCACAGATGTTGCCAGGCCTGATGAGCTTTTCCAGCAACTTCTGTTTTTCTTCCTGATTTACAGCATCCACAGTTCTTTCAGTTTTTATGAGTATGGTGCACTGAGAGACATACAGAAGCCTGCAAAGAACAAACTTCTGTTGCCATTTTTCTCTGTGAGGTGAAAAAAACAAACATCTACAGACTCTAAACAAGGAATTCTGATAAGAAACAAAATCTGGGTCCACCTTATCAGCCACTGAATTAAAGATTAGCCATTGCTCTGCAGACAACATTGTATCATCATTGCTAAGTTCAAAAAAAGAACTGAGACTTAACTTTCCAGCATTCTAGTCTGGACTCACGCATAACAGAATTTGTTTTGTCCTGTGTATACTTTCCAACTTCTATATAATATGTATCAAACTCTATTTTATGCCTTTTTTTTAAACGAATGAATGCATGCGTGAGCTTGGGGTTTTAAAGGAGCATAGGTAAAATCACAATATGAAATTAGTTTTCCAACTTTAGACAATCGTTAAAGAATAAACTTATTTACTATAAATAGCATTGTGTTATTATTTTAATCCAGAATAACAGTCTTCTTGGAAAATTGATCATCTAATTCGTTTAGATGGGTAGGTACACATTTGTCACAAAAACAGAAATTGCTGAAAAAGCTTGCTGCCAGACTTGCTGAGCTTTTCCAGCAATTTTTGTTTTTGTTTCTATTTTACAGCATCCACAGTTCTTTCGGATTTTTCTTTTTAGTTACACGTTTGTGATTGCTATCCAAATAGTGGCACTTTGTCAATAACACACTTTACCCAAGGGAGTTATGACAACAAACTGTCAATTTGAAAGTCAATACAACTAATGTTTACACAAACATAAAGATAGCTTGATTTATCACAATCAGTCTTTTGAATTCTATCCCGCTGTCACAAAGTTATCAATATTTTTGTTTAAGCATTTTTCCATCTTGAAATTTGGCAATGAACAGCTTTGTATACACAGTGCAACTCAATTTTCGACTCTCTCCAATGCATTGCTCTGTTGCGTCACACCTTTAGAACTGGCACGGGCAATAAAGGAAATGTGAAAGTGTAAACCATTGGAAGAAAACCATTATAAATGCATTGATGTCATGCTACCATAGCAACACACTGCTGATTTTGTCACCTGTTTAATCATATCGGACAACACTAAATCACCTGCAATATTTTAACAAAAACTATTGCTAAAAGCACGAGATTGATATCGCCAATGTCTTTGGAAACATTGCTTTGTCAGCCATTAGTGTTCATATATGAGGTCTTTTGCTTGCAGGTTTTGGCTAAGTGAGGATCATGTCGAGTTTGATTCTCACCATAAGACCGAGCGCGTTTTCTTACTGTATCTTACCAAATGTGCCACATGAATTGACATTTGAGCTCTGACCAGTGACAATCACATCTGATTTCCACCCCATCATGCCATGCAGTGTTCCTGGAACAATTCACTACTTACTAGGTGGGTCTTTGGAGGGTTGGTGTGGACACAATGGGCTGAATGGCCTGTTTTTACCCTGGAAGGATTTTATGACACTTCAGTGCACAATTTCTATAATGGAGGTCTTATGGAGCAAGTGGTGACTTGAACCCATCAAGAACTCGATCTGATTTCCCCCATATTGTGTGTTCTCGATGGATAGTTTCTTTGGCAAGATTGGTGAGATCACCCCTGTGGTAAGTTGGGCTGCAAACAAGAATTTAATAAGCAATAATGAGGGCCAGCTGAGAACTTGCTGCTGCCTAGCAAGAATCCCGACATGCTACTTGAGAAAAGTGAACAAGATATGGCAGGATGGTCTTGATGTCAAGATGGGCCTCTCCAAACATCTCAATCAAACCCACTACTCATTTCATCATAGTCCATATTCCTAGAATTCCTCCAATGTGGAAGCAGGCCATTCGACTCACAAGTCCCTCCAGACATCCAAAGAGCATCCCATCAAGACTCACCCCCCTTACCCTAACCTGGAACCCTGCATTTCCCATGGCTAATCCACCAAATCTACGCATCCCTGGATGTTATGAGAAATTTAGCATGGCCAATCCACCTACCCTGCACAGCTTTGGACTGTGGCAGGAAACTACAGCACCTGGAGGAAACCCACACAGGTACAGGGAGAATGTGCAAACTCCACACAGATAGTTGCCGAGGATAGAATCAAAAATTGGGTATCTGGTGCTGTGAGGCAGCATTGCTAACCACTGAGCCACCGTGCCACCCTTTTTCTTTGTTTTAAACTTTTTAAAAAAAATTGACAACCCAAGATATTAGTGCATAAACTGGGAAAATAATACCTTAAAAGTTTTGCTTTTCTCAAAAGTTCATAAATGAACATTTCTTGAGAATGCATGTGCTGGTAACTTATTGCATTTTGGCTATTAGTTATAATTGTTTGGCTCCACAAAGCTTTACAACAGTATACACACTATACAAGAGATAGAAATAAATGAAGGAAATCAACCCAACACAGTATATTGAAAGCAGGATAAATTCCTGCTCCTATGATGCTGCTTGACCTGCTGTGTTCATCCAGCCCCATGCTTGTTATCTCGGATTCTCCAGCATCTGCAGTACCTTTTATCTCTGATAAATTTAACTAATATAACACTACTTTGAAATTTCATCCGGCATTTCCAAATTCTTCATATTATGTTTCTTACTCAAAAGAACAAAATAATGTTGCAATTAGTTCATTAGTAATGTATTGGAGGAAGAAGAAAGTCCGCTAGGGCTACATCAAACAGAACAACCTTTGGCTCATTTAAACTTTGGGAAAATCCAACTCCTTGAGTAATGGACTACTAGAAATAAAGCTCTTCAGGAATAATCCATGCTGGCTAGCTTAGATAAATTTGTTAGTCATCCTAATTTTAATGGCAATCTAGTAACCAGCTTTAAAGCACTGATGCAAGATTGGTTGGAATGTAATTACAATTTGACCTGATTCTGCCACCAGTAGTGCCATATATCCATTTCCCAGCACCTGCTGCACTCACATTTCTTTTAAGAATTTACGGTGATTTTAAAAAAAAGTAGTCTCTAAAATGGCTAACTGACGCCATCTTCTCATTCTTCCCCACCACTATACATCTCTGCTAGTTTATTGAAGTTTGGTCCCCAATCGTTCAAGTGGTCATAATCCTGGACTAAATCAGAGTTGGTGGACAAGTTCACTGAGCTCAAAGATTCTGCTTCTGACCTATCACCTTCATAATCAAACACCAAAAGGGAGTCTGAAGGAGGACCAGTTGGATGATTATCTGTGGTCTTCAAATTCTCATCAATAAAGTTGCCAATCTCATCTGGGCTTGCTGGGCATGGCCAATACTGTAGTCTCATGAGTACTGGAACCATGTCATTACGAACAACTTCAGACCTTGCATCTAGATGTCTGTGCAGTTGACTGAAATCATAACCTTGGTCTTCCTCACCACCACCTTCTTCATCACAATATTAAATGTTTCCAGAACATCCTCTTCAGGCAGTAGGGGCTCCTTTTTGACATTTATTGTTTGGAGCCTGGGAAGAATCTGCCAAGACCATTTCCAGAATAGAACTTTCTCACCTGTCGCATGGACTCAGGTTTCAAAATGTTTGGCAAAGTGGTGATTCTTTCAGTATCTCAGTAAAGTGCCTGTGCTCAACATGGTGAGCAAAATGTTGAGGGCATGCATGAGAACGGTGATAGGGAATATCATGACGTGATTGCATTACTAACCCAAAGGTGAGCCACTGACTCCTAATCACCAATAGCTTGCATTTGTGTCCTGGGCTGCTGAGGAGACTGTAAAATCTGAGGTCAGTCTGCATTAGCCAATCTTATTCGCTAGGCTTTTTAACTCGCAGCGGGCTGGATCAGGGGAGGGAGGACTTTCAGTAATTTTTGACATGATAATAAATGTTTAAACATTTCATATGTATGCACACAAGTTTTTTTAAAGTACTTTTGGGTCATAAGTGTATGATATGTTCTCTTTTTCCTCAATGGAAATTCAGTAAAACATCGAGTTCCTTTAAATCTTGGAGAACTGAAATCTTAAAGTCTGGCAATGCTCACAACAACTCAAGCAGTTTATAATATTTCATTCTTATTATTCCATTTCACTTGGAAAAGAATTCTTTCCAGCAAGCAGGCGTCCCCCAATGTAAATCTCAGTCCCATTTCTCAAGCAGAGCTGACACTGCTGTACCAGGGGCTAACTCCTCCATGAAGAATTGCCAGTTATGTTTCTTCTATTTTTTCCGCAGGATTCAAGGAGGGAAAGAAAAAAAATTGGCCAAGCACAAGTCTTAAGTAAGGTCCACAGATAAAGATAGATTACTCTGGCCTCTGCAGCTTGATAAATAGTTCCTGAAGCTTTTCCCTTTGTCTAATGCTTGCTTTGGAACCTTTAAGTTTCTATTACCGTTCAGTTTCATTGCTTTCTTGTCAAACAGCTCCATGGAAAATCTACGTGACTTCTATTCTTTCTCCAACTGTATGATGTTGCCATGACTAGCTGGGCTGGTTTTTGTTGTCCATCCCTAATTATCCCTGAAATTAATTGGCTTGTTAGGGTCATTTCAGAGGGTAGTAAGTATCAAGTGCTTTGCTGTGGTCCGGAACCAAGTAAAGCTGACTGATTTCCTTCCCTCAAAGGCATCAGTAAACTCGATGGGTATTTTATAACAATGGGTAAATGGTCAAATTTAGGCTAGCTTTCAATTCCAGAATTTTATTGAATTCACGTTTCAACCATTTGCCAAGTTAATATGACAACCCATATCCCCAGAACTTTGGACTGGGACTTGCAATTACCGTGCCACTGCTTTCCCCTATTACACTTGACCAAAGGTATAGAAAGGAACACAATGCATCTCCAATTAAATCAACAATGACCACATTGCTAAAAAGGGTATTAGACTAGAAATGGAATAGCTTTTCAGCAAGTCTACCACTCATCTAAAGAGCAAGAGTAGGAACTTCAGTTTGATTGACGTGTTTGAATGGGGAGACAGTTGGTTGGGTAACACTGGGGTGGCATTTCTGTGAGGTACGTTTCCACGCATGGTCACATATTCTATCTTGCCAGATGTTGCTGTGGCGTTTCCGCCTCAAAAATAGCAAATGTTATAATCCATATTGTTACCCTAACTGCACATTATTGGATTGATTTTTTAAATTGTTTAACAATGTTTACCTTGCCATTCCATTGTATGCATCAATAATGTATAAATTCAGTGCTGAAAAGATATCCAGATCATGTATTCAATATCTAATTGGCTCTAGATTTATTTGAATGATCCTGGAACATAGATATTTAGATTATGAACATTGGTTGCATAAACTAGGTCTAATATAATGGCCTAAGTTTTGATAAAGATGGAGAAGTGCTTGCAGTATATCTTACCTGTAGACATTATTCTGAGACCTATTATTTTAAAATTCTTGTTACATGATGGATTTCACAACCAATCCCTACCACATTAGAATGCCTGTCACTTTAATCATTGTTTGACAGATCAAAAACCTTCTGAAGTTTTTGAGGTGAATTCATAAATACAAATACTTGCTTTTATGCGATTCATTATTTGAATTAAGTTACATGTGGTAATTGGTTTTTATCAATAAGACTCTTTTAAAATAATTCATCAAGAGACAGAAAGTTATGTTACTTCATCTCAGACGATTCCTTAGGTCAGTTGTTATGGATACTGGGTGAGCCGGCAATGAAAGGCCATTGGGTGCAGAGGGCATGTGTTGGTATGAATTGGCACTTACTTGACAAAGACAAGGAGGGTATGAACAGGGCATAGGTTGGCATGAAGGGTATGAAGGTCCATGGGAGTGGGTAGAGAGGCATGTTGTGCAATTGACTAGCGTGGACAGGGCATAAGGAATGTTTCTTTGGGGGTGTGAGAGGTTAAGGCTGGAGAGTTTTAAATTCAGTTGTTTCTAAATATCCTCAAAAATCCTGGATCATCAAGGCGGGCCTTCAGGCAACACAGCTCAGCATCTGGCAGGACCTGTTGCTACCTTGGCACTGTCTCTGGTGACAGCATGCCTTACTACTGCTAACACCAGCAACACTGCGGCCAAATGCCTTTCCCCTGCCCCCAACACTCAAACCCTCAAAATGAATTAGGCTGTCTGGGTCACTTTGTTACAGGCTTAGTTTGTGGACCATGCAATTTTCTTAACTCTGAGCTTCAGAAATTTAGAACCCTACTCAATAAGTTATTGTTGGGGCAATTGAATAGGTAGATGTTTGTAAGTTAAGTGCATCAAAGGGAATAGAGCAAAGAAAATGGAGTTGACATGAAATTGAAAATTGATCCAAATGAAATGGGGAGTAGGTCTAAAGAATTCCATGACTTTTTTTTATTCCAACAGGTATTGTGCAGTGGTAACTCTTGTGACAAACACAAAATTCTATGACTTTCTCAACAAAGTAACATGTGTTCCTTGAATCATACAGTCCATGATGTCCTTTGCTAATCTTACATGTGATGTGGGCGTCAATGGCAAGTCCAAACAATTCTGCCTATCCCTAATTGCCCTTGAACTGAGTAGTTTGAGAGGCCATTTCAGAGGACAGTTATGAGTCAACCACATTGTTATGGGTCCAGAGTCACATGTCAGCAAAACCAGGTAAGGGTGGCAGATTCTGGATTTTGTTTTATAACAATCAGTCACTATTACTATTATTGGCTTTACAGTCCATGGTTGTTCATTGAATCCAAACCCTACTACTAGTCCAGAGAGATTTGGATCAGTGTTGCCAAAGCATTAGCACACACTTCTGGATTATCACTTTGGTAATAGTTCCACCACTCCAGTATCTTGAGAGAAAGTAATGAAATGCTGATGAAATTTTCGATTGGATATCGAGAATTTTTCAAAAAAATCTATTGCCGTTCTTTTGTTTACAATGTGGTCAGTGCCACAAACATTTCAACGACTTTTTTTGGGAAAATAGGCACATTGTGTGGTTAGAAGCCAGTTTTTGCTGTTCAGGATCATTTGTCTTGATATTGGTCCATACTTGTGACTCTTGGTCCCATTATTTCAGAAGAAATCATCTGAGATAAATCAGTAGAGTGCAATAAGAAATGCATTATTTAAATCAATAATTTGGGGTGGCACGATGGCTCAGTAGTTAGCACTGCTGCTTCACAGCTCCAGGGACCCAGGTTCAATTCCAGCCTCTGGCAACTGTCTGTGTGGGTTTCCTGCAGGTGCTCTGGTTTCCTCCCACAGTCCAAAGATGTGCAGGTGAGATGGATTGGCCATGGAACATACAGGATCAACCTGGAATGCTCTTCAAAGAGTCAGTGTGGACTCCTTGGGCCAATTGGCCCGTTTCCGCACTATATAGATTCATTCAAAGACAGTTTTGTTGTAATTTTTATTTAGCTATTTACATATGATACTTGTGACTACTTGCACAGACTGTAGCAGGAAAAGAATCACCATTATCAGCCCATGACATGTAGATCAATGTAGTGGCATGCATGTAGTTCAACTCTGAATACTTACCATTAAAGAAGCTGAACAGATCAATGCAATTCACAATCAGTGGAAAGAAACTCACTAAAGCTAACCTTTCAAAGCAAATCAAATCAAAGAATGCAATTTTGTCAATATAGAAATCATTCATTGAACAACATTTGAACTTCTGGTCTCTCACACAGTGAATGATATAATTGCATTGGAAATAGTGCAGTGATGAATTATTACAACAATTCCTAGTCAATAGAACCTTAGTTATCTACAGTTAGAGTTCAACAGCTTAATGAAGACAGACTTAGAGGCGACCTGATGAAGTCAAGTAAAATAATAAGTCAGATACCAATCTTTAATTTTTCTTCCAGGTGCCTGATGCCTTTCTGGGATTGGTGCATTTAAATACCCGACAGAAATTAAACCATTGGTACAAACAGGATAACAATAATACTAAGATCATAGGGAGACATGGTGGTGCTTAATGAATCTCTGTTACGTTATTTAAATGAAACTACATGGAGATTTGAATCAAAGATTTGAAAGTGATGACAGGACTGCATTGGATTGATTGCACTTGCTGGGATTCAGGGCACAGCTGTTTCCTGAACTCCAATCTGAGAGTTCTATATAAACTCAACCTTCTTAAAAACATGCTTTTTATTGAATCTAACATAATACTAATATGCTTGTTTTAAGAAGATAGACCTATTGTGGCAGGATTACTCTTGATCCCACAATGGAATACAGGCACATCATTGTTGGTGCTCAATCAAAGTTTTATATGTTTTGGATGAAACCTTTATTACATTTTTTCCCACTGTTCAGTCTTAGTGGGGTTCATTTTGTGCTGTGCTGAAGAGCTTAAAGCCGAACACAACAACATGCATCGTGAAATGCAGTTCTTGTAAAAAAATAGTCACCAGGAAACCAAAATAAAGAATTTTAAACTGTTAGTTTTGGATTCCTTCCAAAACAGGCCTGACTAGAAAATTGGTCCGGGGTTTCCAACGCCTTAAACTTAACGGTGCACTGTTCTTTACAATGGGGTTAATGCTTGCAAAGAAAAATGTGATTTAGTGTTCTGTTAGAATTTTGAAGTGAACCGGAATGTTGTAACTTCTGCAGATTAATTCTGCAGAACACGGCAAATGTTACTTTGCACAGCACAATAAACAGATTGGATGTCCTAAGATTCTGGTTGATAATTCTATATTAGCATGAATATGATAGTGTCAACAACTGAAGAATTCCTGAGGTGCCAGAAATTAATCTGATCTGACTTCTTCCTTAAAACAAAAAAAAAAGTTTCTTGAATTTGTGAAACACTGTAATAGCTTGCAGAGTAGTTACTATCAAAACACCTTGTAGTTTCATTTCAGAACATCAGAGATGCTAGAAATTCCTGACTGCAATTGCATAAAGACCGTAACCGCCTGAAAATGAAAAACAAATAGTGAAAGATTACCATCCTGCTTCCAGCTAAATAGCAGGAAGAGTGTTTTGGAATGATCTCAGGGAGTAAAGGCGAAGTGGGGTAGTACAGTCATGATGGCAGGAGGACGCACCGATGGGGTGCACACAGGTTACTGTATTTCTTTTTCAGCCCTGTTTCTTCAACCCCCAGAAAGGAAAGTGTTAGTCTACCAACATTAAAGAATGTTAGTTGGCATAAGTTTATGAAGCTACCTGTAACTTTAAGACAGCATCTTATCCGCCTGCACCAATCCACAGGTTATGGATTCAAACAGTTGGCAGGAGCTAGGATCTGAGTCTATTAAAAAAAACTGTTCACTTTTCAGCCACCTGGTTTTCCCCAGGGAGATGGGGTTAAAATCAACCCCATTACATAGGAGAGGAAATGTGTTTGATGTTGTGACTAACGTTTGGAACTAATTATGTTAGGTTCTGAGGAATTCATACGGCTGAAAGGACAGCCAGATAAGCTGCACTATACAATGAAGGCTGAACGAGCCCATTATTTGTGCGATAAACAGAGATTGGAGGACAAACAAACCAATCTGAAGAGGAGAGATGGGAGGTTCAAGACATGCATCAGACTAAACCTGAGGTTTTATGTAAAAGAAAAGTGGAATTTCTCAAGACCATCCCTTGAGACTTAGGGAACCTTCTGAGTGAAGGGTCATTATAAATGTAGCTCAAAGCCAGAGCCAATAACAGCTGAAGGCTGGTTGATGTTCAAGAAGCTCGATATAAGCTGAAATGATCAGAGATTGCGAATGGGATGGAATTGATTAACTGCAGCCACCTGGACTACACAAATTGGAGATCAGACAGTGTCTTTAACATGGAAATTATAACAAAAAACTCAGCTGTTCCACCTAATGAGTCAATGGGGTACATTTATGTCATCATTACCTGGTTGGTAATATGGCTCATTAGACCACCCTTTACAGGACTCCACTGATTTTGATTCAATTGTTTCAGCACAATGAAAGTCAGACAAATTCTCTGAAGGCCGGAAGTCCACCTGACAAGATCACCATCCAGATAGTGTACACGAAAATCCAATCCCCATATTGGTTTTATCCTGTTCATCTTCATAAAAAAATCATGTGTTTACCCTGTTCTTTTATCTTTCAATCGTGTAACAAATATAGTCTTGTTTCATAGCTGCAATCACTGCAATTTTTGATGCCGCCCAAAGGTTGCAGGAACAGCACCTCATATTTCACTTGGATACCCTGCAGCCCAATGGTCTCAATGTGGACTTCACAAGCTTCAAAATCTCCCCACGCCCGACCTCATCCCAAAACCAGACCAGCTCGTCCCCGCCTCCTTGACCTGTCCATCTTTTCTTCCACCTATCCGCTCCTCCCACCTCACTGACCTACCCCCACCCCCACCTACAAGCCTCATCCCGCCTCCTCAACCTGTCTGTCTTCCCTCAACTGACCAATCCCCATCCCAACTCCCCACCTACACTCACCTTTACTGGTTCAATCCCCGCCGCCTTGACCTGTCCATCTTCTCTCCACATATCTGATCCTTTATCCACCTTCCATCATCGCCTCCCCCTCTCTCCCTATTTATTTCAGAGTCCCCTTCCCCTCCCCCATTTCTGAAGAAGGGTCCAGGATCGAAACGTCAGCTTTCCTGCTCCTCTGATGCTGCCTGTCCTGCTGTGTTCATCCAGTTCTACACCTTGTTATCTCAGATTCTCCAGCATCAGCAGTTCCTACTATCTCTATGCTTAACAGACCATGTTTGTACTCAGCTTTATTTATAAACTCCAAAATCTGAAGGTTATAGACTCATAGATGTCTACAGTTTAAATCTATTTGAAGGATTCCTTTATAAACTGAGCCAGAAGTGATTACAGTAGTGCCCCATACAGAAGGAGGGGATAGTTTCTAACTAAATAAATGCAGCAGAATTTATTAGCTGGATCAGCAAAAGCCAAGAAGAGTGATTAAAATGGCAGCAGGAGGAATTGTGTACTTTGATACAATGTTAGACAAATCCCATCTTGCAACTGCTTTACTTTAATCAATCTCTAATGGGAGCACTTTCTGAGTCAAAACAAAATACACTTCCTTGAAAATATTGTGCAGAATTTATTCATATTTTGTTAACATAAACAGCCCAAGGAATGCCACCAAAATAAAAATGACAAGAAGTGATAAGAGTAACATATAATCTGTTACACAAAGCTTTCCTAATAATATATTTTCTCAGGAGTCATATAGATCTTTCTTTTCAGTGCCTTGTGTTAGTTGACTACAAATTGTATTTCACTGTGTATTTTTTTCCGGTATTCCTAGTTTGACTGGAATAATGGATGCCCTGTTTAACAGGAGCACCCCCGACCACTTTAGGCATCCATAGCTAATCCCTCAATCCTGGACACAATATAATTCAAATATAATGCTTGTTGGTTCTAGACTCATTCGCGTTAGAACATCAAATATTTGAATTTCCATTCTTCGAACAGAGTATGAGGTGTTTTACTGAGACCAAGAAAGCAGGAATGAGAGGAAAGGGAATATAAGATTGTTAAAAGGGTAAACTATGACTTAAGACGATGAATAACTGAACCATAGAGAATCAGAGATAATTTTATTGAAACAGATAAAGTTCTGAAGGTAGGTTAACTGTTGAAAGGATGTTCATTCTCTCTACAGCAGAATCTAGAGATAAGGGTAAAAATTTCAATGCAAGGGGTTCCCATTTAAAACTGGGATGTGGAGAAACCTATCCTCTCACAAGGTTGATAGTCTTTGGAGTTCTCTTCCCAGAGAGCAATGG
This sequence comes from Ginglymostoma cirratum, assembly GCA_024137785.1. Classification (NCBI taxonomy): domain Eukaryota; kingdom Metazoa; phylum Chordata; class Chondrichthyes; order Orectolobiformes; family Ginglymostomatidae; genus Ginglymostoma; species Ginglymostoma cirratum. The sequence goes on from JAHRHZ010000025.1 coordinate 32,011,372, forward strand.
AGATTAGGTCATTGAATAAATTCAAGGCTAAATTGTCAGATTTTTGAGTGTTAATGGACAAAAGAGTTATGGGAGTCAGGCAGGAAAATGGTGTTGAGGCCTCAATTACATCAGCCAGGATTTTATTGAATGGTACAGCAGGCTGGGTGGCCAAATGGCCTACCTATTATCTCTCTCTACTTCCTGCTCCTACTTCTTATAGCCTTCTATTATCATATACAGATCAGGAAGATGTCAGGTTGCATGCAAAGTTGTGCCAGTGTGTACAATTGATCTCATCAACCCTTGGTTATGGAGTGGAGAATCCCTAGACCCCTGCTCCTGTGTACTATCTGGTAACCTTGTGTTTAAGTTTGTGTGTATGTAGGTGATTGCAATTACTCCTTTGAAAGATCAGGCAGCTAATAATAACTGTGTTTTATTACACAAAACACGATCGGTTGGAAAAGATAGCAGATAACAACAAATCTGACAGTAAGGAATCAATTCGTTCTTAAAATGAGGATTGGGATGACTTAGTATCAGGACTTTTATTCTGCCAAATACCTTCCACATATTAGAAAATGCAAATTGCTTAGTTACAGTCATTTTCTTTCCAGCCATTTTTTTTGTACAGTTACCACAGTCACAGTGTAAACATTCAAACATAGCATGCCACGTGACCTTTAGTTCAATTGCACAAGAACCAATATGGACACAATTAGATGTGACTGTATTATAAGGCACCACGTCGTCTCACTCCGATCCTTGCGTTGAGAATTTTAATTAAATGCGTCATACACTTTATTTTTATTTAGCTGCTGTGATTCCCTTCCTCACCGTTCAAACAATTTGAAAACCCACTAGTTTTCTAGTCAGATGGCAAAACAGTTGAAACTGCTTTTTTTTCCCCTCACAGATGTATGAACAGAATGTAGAATCTAATAGTTACCATGAATGTAGTTGAAACCCATCAGAATCCTATTAAAACCTATCCATCAGGCATACACATGGTTTTCTGATCACTGCTGTCCAAATAAACAAAGTCACCGCAAGTATTATCCGGCAATTACTTATGACAGCGAAGTCCCCTTGACTGTAACGTGACAAGAACTAAATAAAACAAGTATACGACAATGATGTGTACTCACCTCCACATCAACTCAATAGTGACTAGAAATGAAAACTGAGAGAAACAGCACAGAAGTGTTGGCATTGATTCTCTGAATAAGCTCTCCACTGCCCTGATCTTTCTGCGTACATTTTCAACCTCTCACTTTTTCAAGAATTCATTCATGTTATTTCTAAAAGTTTTCACAAATCGTGTTTCAATGTCTTTTCCTGGTATGGTATTTCCAATAACGCTGTATGTAAGAGAGACATTATCTCTTCAGGCTTTGAGGTGGGGCCTTTAGTTACCAACTCACCAACCACCGAAAATAGTTTTGTTTTCTGTATCTTATCCATAGTTTCGAACATCTTTTTCATTGCTTAATTTTCTTTTCTTTGGATCTCTACACAACTAATTGAAGCCTCAAATGAGTGAGATTGACCAAGTAATTATTTTTTCCTGTTTCCAGCCTGTGGTTTTGATCTCATTCCTGAAACCTCTGAAACAATTCTTTGCTCTTGTACTTTCATTTTCATGATATAACATTCCATCTATTTTTCTCTCATTTTTCTTTCAATCCTAGTATGTCCAATTTCTTCAGTGGATTTAATTTAATAATTTTCTTTTCAACAGTTCTGTTTCATGCATACATTGTTTACCATCCTCTTCACAGTAACCCTTGTTTCCCTTCCCCACCCTCTCAAGGACAATTTGTCAAGAGCATCTACGAAAGTGAAATAGAATCTGATTTCACATCCATTTGAGCTGCCTCCAAACCAGCCACTTCAAGTTTTATTGGAAAAGAGGTCAGGAGGGCAGGTAACCAACTTACTCTCAGGAGGCAATTCAAGCATTAAATACAAATAAACGCAAAATACTGCAGCTGCAGGAAATCTGAAATAAAAGCAGAAAATGCTAGAAAAACTCAGCAGGTTTGGTAGTATGCATGGAGAGAAAAACAGAATTAACATTTTGAGGCCAATGACTCTTCTTCTGAATGCATAACTTCAGATGACCTAGATCTTCCTGGTTTCCCAGGAGCACAGGACAAAATTATTTTGTTATCTTTCTCTCTGTCAAGAACGTAATGTTTCTCTATCCACACACACTCCTCGACCTGCTGAGATTTCCTAGCATTTTCTGTTTTGTTTAAAAACAATTAAGGAAGCATTATCTCTAAATTTTAACTGTATTTCCATCTTTAACATATGGAGCCCAGTATTCCTAATGGGTGAAAAGGAACAAGATATTCCCTTTAATTTCTGAGGTAACAAGGTGTACAGCTGGAGGAACACAGCAGGCCAAGCAGCATCAGAGGAGCAGGAAAGCTGGTGTTTCGGGCCTAGACACTTCTTCAGAAAAATCCTACTATCCCTTTAATTTCTATTTGGTATCCATGGTCTGTTTGCTGAATTGTGTTGCTTTATTTTGTAGATTATCCCTCCCTATCTCTCCTGGTTACACATGGATGCATCAGACAATGACTTCTGCTTGTCGCCATTCTCTGATCCCCATGCATTAACTCCTAGATTGCTGAGCAGTCACACACCTTAAAGGGAACAACGGCCCTTAAGGGTAAGGTAAGTATTCATAAGGTAAGTATTTTCATTGTATTGCTTATGGGTCAAAAGAAGCAGGATTTTTCATCCAGGCCCAACAAGATACCCTCCACAAGTGAATGCCTCTCTCGCAACCCCTCCCAAATCACCACTGCTGTGATTACCCAACTGCTTTGCAGCCATGATATCTGATTTGACACCCTCCCACCATCATCAAAAAGATTGACTCCAACAAGATGTTCAATCAAATTATGGCTAAACACCAACAAAAACAGAAACTGCTGGAAAACAAAACTCAGCAGCTCTGCCAATATCTGTGAAGAGAAATCAGAGTTAACGTTGCAGGCCCAACACGCTTCTTTAGAATTCAGAACAGTTCCGAAGAAGTTTCACTGGACCCAATACATTAACTCTGCTTTCTCTTCACAGATGCTGCCAGACCCACTGAGTTTTTCCAGCAAATTTCTGTTTTTGTTTCAGATTTCCAGCGACCGCAATTCTTTCGGTTTTATATCTAAACACCATCCTTCCTTGATGTCCAACCTGTCTCGCTCTTCATTATCTCAGACTTAAGTGATAACTGCCAGGTATATAGCCAGCCTGTCAATCTAGCTGACAGGCAGACCCGAACCTTGTAAAAGAAATGTTAAGACATCCTTTGGGTTAATTTCAGCTGGATGTGTGGAAAAAGGTTCTTTGTAGGTTTCTATTCCATAAGCTCCCTTACACCATGCCCCTCTCCTACCTCTTTCTTCCTGACCCTGAGTAAACATTAGGTCTAATGGGTGTGGGAAATTGTATCAACTTACACTAATCATTATATTTGAAAAGATGCACTTATAGACAATGCCATATTAAATCTCAAAAACACCGTAGTGATCCACAATTGACAAAGTACTTCAATGTACAGCAACCCTTATTGTATAGGCAAGCATGACAACCATTATTCTTATAGCACGGAACCCAAAACAATAACAAAATAAATAAGAAGATACTTTTGTTTAGTTGGTTGAGTAAGCTTTATTGTTCAGGGCAGTGGGAGAACTCTGAATTCTTCATGAAATATTGATGTAGGCTTTAAAAGTGAATAGATCAACAGGGGTGTGATAAGTTTCACTTCCTATCTAAAGACGCACTTCTTCTAACATCGATTCTTTACTTCTGTGCAAAAGTGTAACAACGGTTGCCCAGCATACACAGCAGAAAATCTCAGAAATGTTTATTCTACTTATTTCTATCAAGAACCTATTGGTCGAGCCATTCCTTTAAAGTGAGTATGTGCAGCCTCTGTAGGTATCAGATATACTACAAGTTGTTCGCTCAAGAGAAAAGTTAAGCCAAAACTAAATGCACTTAAAGTGTTCACCTATACAGCCCCCAACAAATGCAAGGGTGCCAGCTTTGTGAAAGGGTAATTGACAGATTCTATAATCGACACATTCCTTTTGATTTTAAGTGATTTGCTTTGCTCTCATATATACATAACCACAAAAAACCCAACACAGTCTATGTGTGAAAGAAATGTTGAATCTTATTTCTGATTAACACTACTTGAGGTTAGCTATAACTGTCTTAAATTTTGAGTTTTTGTTACTATAACAAACTAGTTCATAAACTACTGCCAAAAGGAATGAGAAAAACAACACTGGAAAGTCCTAACATCTCAAGCCTGGTGTTGTACTGCATACTTGCTAAAGCACATGTACACCCAATGACCTATCAAAAAGGGCCTCTCACCATAACAAACCTTTTTACTGGCCCCAATATTGTCAGTAACAGAGTTAAGTGTTCTCCATGAGGAACCCTGACAAAAGCAATTCCTTTGCTACATCCCATAAATTGTTAAGAAGGAGTTTTGACCTTACATCCAACAGCAGAAATAAAGTATTTATATATTTTAGGTGGGAGAAGACAGAATGAAATTTCATCCATTTAGAACTTCCCCTTTGACCCTTCAACCTACGCTTGTTCCCAGCCGTCAACTGCCATTATTCACCTCACAAAAATAGCGATAGAATTTGATTTTGCTGAGCAGTCAACATTTATAAAAATCACAGATCATATTATGTTTAATATTAAGCTAAAAATATGTTTATCTTTTGGTGAGAAATATAGTGCAACAACTCACAGAATGCAACAACTGCTGTGTTAACCCACCGATGGCATCTGTTTCATACTATTACTCTGAATCAACATTGTCATCAATTCTCCTTCAGCCTATTTCAAACTGATCAAACATTAAGCTGTTTCTTCTTGAAACAGGGAATGCTGGCAAAATGGCAATTTTTGCCCAACCACACTTAATATGAATCAACTGCTTATAATAGGACTGGAATCTCAGACAGGCAAATCAGATTTCCTTTCCCTGAGAAACATTAGTGGACAGGTTTTAAGGTAATTTAACAGCATTCAAAGTCACGTTCTACTTCTAGGGTTTAAGTGACCTGATTATTTAGCTCATTTTCAGAATTTAATATCGTTACAACATAAAATGATGTGAGAGCATGTAAGAGATAGTAGGAACTGCCGATGCTGGAGAATCTGAGATAACAAGGTGTGGAGCTGGATGAACACAGCAGGCCAAGCAGCATCAGGGGAGCAGGAAAGCTGACGTTTCGGGTCTGGACCCTTCTTCAGAAATGGGTGAGGGGAAGGGGATTCTGAAATAAATAGAGAGAGAGGGGGAGGCGGATGGAAGATAGATAAAGAAGCAGATAGGTGGAGAGGAGATGGACAGATCGAGGCGGGGATGAGGCTGGTAGGTAGGAGGTGGGGGTGGGGGTTGAGGTCGGAGGAAGGGATAGGTGGGAAAAAGGACGGACAGGTTAGGGAGGCAGGGATGAGCTGGGGTGGTTTTGGGTTGCGGTTGGGGGCGAGGAGATTTTGAAGCTTGTGAAGACCACATTGATACCATTGGGCTGTAGGGTTCCCAAGCGAAATATGAGGTGCTGTTCCTACAATCTTCAGGTGGCATCGTTGTGGCACTGGAGGAGGCCCAGGATGGACATGTCATCCAAGGAGTGGGAGGGGGAGTTGAAGTGGCTCGCGATTGGGAGGTGCAGTCGTTTGTCGCAAACCGAGCGTAGGTGTTCCACAAAGCGGTCTCCAAGCCTCTGTTTGGTTTCCCCGATGTAGAGGAGGCCACAATGGGTACAGCGGATACAGTATACCACATTGGCAGATGTGCAGGTGAACATCTGTTTGATGTGGAAGGTTTTCTTGGGGCCTGGGATGGGGGTGAGGGGGGGATTGTAGGGGCAGGTGTAGCACTTCCTGCAGTTGCAGGGAAAAGTGCCGGGTGTGGTGGGGCTGGAGGGGAGTGTGGAGTGGATAAGGAAGTCAGGGAGAGAGTGGTCCCTCCGAAGGCAGATAAGGGTGGGGAGGGAAAAATGTCTTTGGGAGTGGGGTCAGATTGCAGGTGGCGGAAGTGTCGGAGGATGATGCGTTGGATCCAGAGGTTGGTGGGGTGGTACGTGAGGAAGAGGGGGATTCTGTTTTTGTTGTTATTGCAGGGACGGGGTGTGAGGGATGAGTTGCGGGAAACACGAGAGATGCGTTCGAGGGTGTTTTCGACCACTGTGGAGGGGAAGTTGCGGTCCTTGAAAAACGAGGACATCTGGGAAGTCCGGGAGTGCAATGCCTCAACTTGGGAGCAGATGCAGCAGAGGCAAAGGAATTGGAAAGAGAGGATGGCATTTTTGCAGGAAGGTGGGTGAGAGGAGGTAGGCTTGAAATGGATATCAGTTTTCAGGTGGTTGCCAGAGATGGAAACAGAGAGGTCCAGGAAGGAGAGAGATGTGTCGGAGATGGTCCAGGTGAACTTAAGGTTGGGGTGGAAGGTGTTGGTGAAGTGGATGAACTGTTCGAGCTCCTCATGGGAGCACGAGGCGGCGCAGATACAATCATCGATGTAATGGAGGAAGAGGTGGGGGATAGGGCCAGTGTAGCTTCAGAAGAGAGATTGTTCCATGTTCCAGAGCATGTAAATTGTCAGGAAGATCCAAGGAGACTTCAAGAGGACCTGGAATGGTTAAATGAAGTGGCAATTGCATGGCAAATACAATCGAACATAAATGAGTGTGAAGTTATTCCCTTTGATAGGAAAAGCAGAAAGCAGAATATTTCTTAAATAGCGAGAGGTTAGGAAGTGTCAGTGTCCAAAGGCTTATGGGTGTCTTTGTTAATGAATCATGAAAAGCAAGCATATGGCTGCAGCAGACAATAATGAAGGCAAATGATATGCTGGCCTTTATCATAATAGGATTTGTATGTAGATGTAAAGGTGTCTTGCTGCATATGTTCATTCTTACCAAAGCTCTGTACATGGAAGATTGTGTGCAATTTTGACATCCTTATAAGAGAACGGATGTATTTGCTAGAAAGGGAGTGGAATGGATGTTTTCCAGCTAATTCCTGTGAATGCAAAATTGTCTTCTAAGGTGAGATTGAGAAATGTTGTCCTGTGCTCTTGAGAGTTTCATGGAATAAGAGGTTATTACATGGAAGTTTATAAAATACGTCCAGGATGTAACAGGCTAGATATGCTGTTTCCGATGACTGGTGAGTCTAGAACCAGAAGACATAATCTCAGAAAAAGTAGTAAGCCACTTAAGACTGAGATGGGGAATTTCTTCACTTAGAAGGTGGTGAACCTTTGGATCTTCAATCCCAGAGGCCTGTGGAAGATGACTTCAAGGGACATGACATAGTTGAGGCGTCATAGGCTCTGACTGGCTTTGAGAGCATCCTTGCCATCCTTAGTTGGATGAAAAACCTACTTCCAGGCCAATCAGAGTAGGGGAGACACCCTAGCCTTAATCATAACCTGTATTTCAATGGGACATAGGATATGAGAGACAGACAAGAACCTGCAAACTGATTTCAATAAATGGATGGTGAAATTGGATACAGATAAAGTCTTGTCAGGAAAATTGGAACAGCTGTCTATCAAGCCTGTTCCATGATTTAATTTCGTCATGCACAATTCTCTTTTCCTTCATTATTCATGGGATGTGAGCATTGCTGGAGATGCCAGCTTTGTTGACCATCCCTAACTGTCCTTACATTGAATATCTTTCTGAGCACTTTTCCGAGTCAACCACATTGCTATGGGAATGGAGGGCACACCAATTAGGCAAACCAGGTAAGGACTACAGATTGGCATCACCACAGGGAACCGATCAACCAGATGGACATTTACTATAATTGATGATTGTGAGATTAGCTTTCAATTTCAGATTTTTTTTAATAAGAGTGTAAATTCCACCAGCTGCCATAGTCGGATTTGAACCCATGTTCTCCAAAGCCTTAGCCTAGGCCTCAGGATTACTTGTCCCATAACATTTCTACTGCTCCATTGTTTTCTTTTGATATTACGTATCCCTTTTCTGTGCAATGATATAAATCTATCAACATTGCGTTGAAATGTTCAACTGATTCAACCTCAAAGTGACTTCCATTACTGTTTCAATGAACCAGCCATAAAATTTCAGCCTTTCCTGGACTCGGGAAAGGTGCCATCAAACTGGAGAATTATGGTCTTTATCAAGAAAGGCTGCAAAAGGTCATCCCAATAATTATGGATCAGTCAGCTTACTTGGAGAATCTTTGAGAAACAATTATTTTGGATAGAATTAGTAGTCACATGGAAAAAGATAGATCAATTAGGAAGCGTTAGCATGAATTCCTGAAGGGAAAGCTGTATTTAAGGAACTTGCTGGAGTGTTTTGAAGAGACAAGGGAAAAGTCCAATAAGTGTAATACTATTGATATGGTATACATGGATTTCCAGAAGACGTTTGATACAGTGGCACACAACAGACCTGTGAGAAAAGTTCTAGGTCATGGTGTGAAAGGAACAGAGGCAAAAGAGATTCAAAATTGGTTGGATGATGAGAAACATAGAGTAATGGTTAATGGATACTTTTCAGGCTGGAGGAAGAACACTTGCTTTTCATGATATATATTAATAAGCTGGGTCTTGATGTTTCAAAGTTTGCAGATGGCACAAAACTTGGAAGAATTGTAAGCTGGTGCAAGCACAATGGCCAAATGTTCTCTTTCTACACTGCAACAATTCTGTGAAAAACAGCTTTCTGACACAACCCTGAGTGGCCCAGCTATAATTTGGGGGTTTTCCATCATTGTTTTGGATTCCCCCACCACCAGTGAAAAGCAAATGTGGCACTGAGACCATGAATATCTTCTTCAAATTAACAATGACCAACGCATGGGATGAACTTGCCAACAAAGCATAGAGGTAAACAAAAAAATTGGAATCACTGAAGAAACAGTTGGCCGCTATGATTGGAAATTGTAAGTTTGTTTTGGATAGAAAGAGCTAAGATATACCAACTACTCTTCCTCCTGTAAATCTCCAGCTCTTAAACAATCACATTAGTCATAATAAGATGCTTCACTGTGATTAACATGGGGCTAAAACATACTGTTGTAATGGCATGAGTTGTAAGAGAGAAACAGCATCATTTGCACCATCATTACACCCTTTACACACACACTCATCCTAAGGGGCTGTGAGATTTTTGAAACCATTTCATGTACATTTTTTTCCACTGTAAAATTTCGATCCATTTTTGTTTCAAATGCAAGTTTTAATTAAAAATGAAGAGTTATATACAGTTTTAAGCATTGTAAAAGCTGGCAGATGTAGCAGATTTAGCATAAAGAAATAAACCAGCATTGCTTCACAGAGGGGTAGTCAAAAAGTTGATGCTGAGACAGACAAGGAAATATTACAAGGGGTAACCAAAAGTTTATCCAAAGCTTTGGGGAGGAAAGGGAGGTAGAGAGGTGAAAGGATTTAGGGAAGGAATTCCAGAGCAACAATTTGCGAATTGTCAAGGGTGTTTCTTATTTCTGAGGTGTTATATATTGTAAGTGATATTCAAAGTCGCTTCCCACACAGGCCGAGGTTATCATGAAGGTCCTACCTTTTCAACCTCGCTTGAGGCATTGTGACCTTCAGGCTAAACCACCACCAGTCACATCTCTCTAACAGAGCAGCCTTATGAACCTCTGGGACTATGGCAACTTAACTTTTTGCTTCTATGTAAATGCCAGCTCTTCTCCTTGATGATTCCTTGCATGATTCATTTTGCTACTCAAGGTGTCCCCTTACATGTTTCACCTAAAAATGGCAAAGCTAATAATCAAAAACCTTATTCAACGTAGCTTTGTGGAGGAGAAACAGGAGAGAGGAATTTTGCAAAACCTTACCTGAGCAGGTTGAATTGGTGAGTGAAGTATATTTTTTATTTGATACATGTTTAGTGCAAAAAACTCCATCTTTCCTTATGACATTATATCAGATACCAAACAGATTAGACACAGAACAAATCTTTCTTGACACTCTCATGTTTCTAAAGTTATTCCCAAACACATTAGTTTGAAATGTAGCAACAGGAGAATGGCATTCAGTCCTTGAGCTTTCCCACCATTCAATTATATACTGGGTGAATTGTGTGTCAACTCTTTACCTATACAATCAGCAGTATTCTATGCATCGGATTATTTAATGCACATTTATCCTTAAATACTCGTGTATTTTTTGTCATATCTAAATATGACTTCCCTGGTGATTGGTATTGTTTCACGAATTATAACATGGTATATTGCATGAGATGAAGTAACAAAGTCTCATCTTATCCATAGAAGGACTAAACTTGGTTGTAAGCTTTTGTAAGAAATAGAACTTCTCTTTCGGTAAAATTGATCATGCAGTGCAACTATAGGGATTACTTTTGGCTGTTGTGTAATGATGTTGTAAGCCACAATATTAAACCAATTTGGGATAATTGGCTACTTGGTGCCACTTACCATTTGAGCAAGGCTTCCTTTGCACAGTGCAACGTCTGCTCTCTCGGGTTGGGGGACAAGTCACGTCTTCTGATGAAGGTCCTTGGAGCAATTGCCTGGTCCTTACTTCTGTCCCTCTTTTGAAACCACATGTCCTCCGACCTTTGGTGCATGGGCCCCAGGGGCTCCACTCACTCAATTCACATTGAGCTGTGAGAAATTAAAAAGTAAATAGAGTCATACAGCACAGAAACAGACCCTTTGGTACAGCTCGTCCATGATGACCAAATTTCGCAAACTAAACTAGTCCAGTTTGCATGTGTTTAGGCCTATATTCCTCTAAACCTTTCCTATTCATGTAATAAATGTTACTGTCCAAATGCAGAAAATTATTTTGAAAAAGATTTCAGTGTAAAGCCAAAGCTAATAAGGATGCATGGGACAGTATTTTATTGGTCACTGTGATTCCTGTCCGTCTCTGCTTAAACACTCTTCTCTGGCTAAAATGACATTGGCGAGCAAACCTAGCATAAGGAAAGCTGCCTTAAAACAATTTAATCTTAGGAACTGTGTTAATTGTTTAAAAGTCAGAGTTTCAACCCCTATCATAGAAGAAGATCCTACCTTACAACAGTTGACCAGTGCCAAGTGGGAGAGTAGGCTTCTTATAAGTCTCCAGGATTCAGAGGGGAGTCTGGCTGGCGCTGGTTAGGGGAATGAGGGATGGTCATGACCAGATTTGATGGGCCCGAAAGGGGAACGGAGTGAGCGGGTAAAAGTGGGAGCAGGACTTTGGAGAAAGAGATGCCTTTGACAGGCACTTGTCCAAAACCAGCTAAAGTTGCCACATTTGCCATTCAACATAGGCCTCATCCCGCAGCAGGTAAAACACTGGTTAGGCGTGAACGAAGCCTATAAGTGGCTATTAATTGGTCACTTAAGGGTCTTCATGGGCACAAGGTGGGTTTTCTGCCTGACATCTTAACTGCCAGCCTCCCCCTTGTCAGATAGGATGAGGGCAGACAAGTAGCCAGTGGAATGCCACCTGCTGGCACACTGGCTTACAGTCATAGAGAGTCCATGGATGTACAGCACAGAAACAGACCCTTTGGTCTAACTTGTCCATGCTGACCAGATAACTAGATAAATCTAGTCCCATTTGTCAGCATTTTGGCCCATATCCCTCTAAACCCTTCCTATTCATATACACATCCTGGTGTCTTTTAAATGTTGTAATTTTACCAACCTCCACTACTTCCTCTGGCAGCTCATTCTATATCCGCACCACCCCCTGTGTAAAAACATTACCCCTTAGATCATCTTTTAAGTCTTTCGTCTCTCATCTTAAACCTATGCCCTCTGGTTTTGTACTCCCCTAATCTGGGAAAAAGACCTTGGTTATTCACTCTGTTCATGTCCCTCATGATTTTATAACCCTCTAAAAGGTCACCCCTAAACCTCTGATGCTCCAAGGAAAATAGCCCCAGCCTACGCAGTCCCTCTATACCTCAAACCCTCCAAAACTGGCCACATTCTTGTAAATCTTTTCTGAACTCTTTCAAGTTTAACAACATCTTTTCTATAGCAAGGAGACCAGAATTGAATGCATATTCCAAAAGTAGTCTAACTGATGTCTTATATAGCCAAACATGATATCTCAACTCCTATACTCAATGCACTGACCAATAAAGGCAAACATACCAAATGCCTTCTTGACTACCCTGTCTACCTGTGACTCCACAATAAACAATGAACCTGCACTCCAAGGTTTCTTTGATTGGCAACACTCCCTACTACCTTATTATTAAGTGTCTAAGTCCTGCCCTGATTTGCCTTACCAAAAGGCAACACCTCACATTTATCTAAATTAAACTCCATCTGCCACTCTTCAGCCCATTTATCCTTCTGATCAAGGTCCCATTGTGCTCTGACGTAACCTTCTTCACAGTCTACTACGCAACTAATTTTGCAGCCTTACTAACCATATCTCCTACATTGACATCCAAATTATGGAGTTGGAATCCAAGTGTATAGAGCAGATGTTAGCAAATTGGAGAGATTAACATCTGCCCAAGGAACCTGACTAGGATTGAAATAATTAGCATTGTAGCAATGGATTTATTTCAATTCGGCATTTGCCAAATCAAATGAGTTATCTTTGATAAGTGTGGCATTTTGGGTTAAATTGGAAGGAAATGGTTGTTTAGTTTTAAAGTTTTTTGTATCTGTTCTCTTTGTTTTTTTAAGCTATTTAAAGCGGAGAGGTATCTTTCATCTTTGAAGTTGAGTGATGTCTGAGAAGAGTATGAGAACAATTTTACACTTTTAGCTCCCTATCTCAGGATCAGATATTCCTCGATAATGGAGCTAATGGCCAGAGTCCAGTGTGACTCTCCTTTAGAACCCTGAACCCCAAATTCCAAAGCAGAGTCGTACTAGACTCAAAATATTATCTCTATTTCTTTCTCCACAGATGCTGCCAGAACTGTTAAGGTTTTCTGCATCTACTTCAGATTTCCAGCATCCACAGTATTTTGCTTTTATTTCTCCAGACTGCTCCAACACTTGGTCACATTCCATTTTGAGTAGCATAATCCCTATTTTGGCATGCAATTTTCCACAGCCACATTCTTTGGCTATAACTTGCTGTGTCTGCCAGGTATAATAAAACCTTAAACCAGATGCTTATGGACAGAAACCCCTTCTTGCTTCCTGCTGCCTTGGGCCACCGCCTCCTGGAGGCACTGTAAGTGTAAACTATTGATATCAAAGTAACTGTGTGATTTACGCTTTCATTCAAAGATGGTGCAGCAAAACTAGTCAAGGAAACTATCTGTTTTCTGGGGTGCATTCCAAATGTGATCCTACTGTTGACATCTTGTCCCAGTGTCTCTGTGGAAACTACAACAAAGGTTTTAGTAAATAGTGTTAAATTGGTTCGTACTCACCAGCGTGGCTACACTCCATGGTGCCATTTGCGGCTGCAAACCCCTCTGGACAGCTGTCATAACATTTCCCTCGATGCAGGTACAGTCCTTCTTTACATTTAGTACAAAAGTTTCTGCTGAAGCAGGCCTCGCAGTTCTCAATTTTGCACTCTGGAAGAACAATGATAAGAACGTCTGAGCAAGTTCACATTTTTCAAGCATTAGAACGATATAATGTAGTTCAAACAAATAGCACATTGACTTGATGTTCTGTGGCTGTAATCTCAAGCACAATCTTATTTCTTTGACACAAGGTAAACAAGTTGCATGAAAAAAAGCCTGTCTCATTTTACCATTTGACAGCTTCTTTCATTTGTGACTTGAAAAGTAATGTTTGCACTCTTTCCCCAGACAAGAGTTACAAAAGAAGAACCTGTTCTTAATTTCTAAAACCGGAAGAGGGCATGGGGGAATGGGTCAAGTAGAGAAAATGTCTTAAATCAAGGAATTTGTTGAGCTAATGTTAGCCCTTGCCAGTGAACTGTTCCTTTCAGCTAACATGCGGCACATAATTGAAGTCAAAAGGACTGTTACAAATTTTGGGACTGTTACAATTATTCTCTTGGATTTGTGAGGTGATTGGTTTGTCATGTATGCATAGTCACCTTCCTCATAATCGTAAGTTTATTTTAACTGCCTAATTTATTTTATATTTTAATGGAGTCAGCATCTGTTGCCCATTTCAAAGTGTATTTGAATGGACTGAATTTCTTGGCCGATGAAGACACAGCCACATTCACATTCCACCAGCTGTTGTAATGGGATTTGAATACATGTCCTCAGAATATTAGCCTGGCTTAATAGTCCTCTAACATTATCACAATGCCATCTTACACATTATACTGTGAATTGGCAGAGACATAACAAGGTGTTCACTTATGTATGAATTCTTCAGTCCTCCAGTTGTGTCCATCCAGATAGTTCGCTTAAACTATTACACTAAACTTGTGAGTATTCTCATGAAATGCAATCAAGATAAAATTCAGAAGCTGCCTTATTTTACAGCTTCAGTCAAACTGCAGGGCAGAATTTTCCAAACTTAAAAGTTTTTCGGCCATGAGGGCCATCTTTGTGTCATTATTCTGTTGGCAGCAGCAGGTCATTTTCTGGTTCAGTCTTATGGAAAGCAATCCAATTAAGGCTATTCTTGTGGTATAGGATCCAATTAGGGAAAACAGGCAACTTGAGAAGCAGGAGCGTGATTCAGCACACACCACGTCAAGGGGGTGACCGGCCTCATGTGTCTAAAGTAAGAGCATTGCCTATGACTGGCAGATAAGGATTATTGGCTTCTTTGAGTCCAAAGCTTTCTAAAGATTCTGATTCAGGACTGAATGCATGTAGGCCATTTATCATCATGAGGAATGGTTGATTGTGCATTATTCATTTGTGTCCTTTTCTTAACTATTCTAATATTTCCACTTCATTTTGTCAACATTTTGTCAAATTGCTAGGACTATCCCCATAGACTCTGCATCCATCTGATTCAATCTAGGGCTATGGTCTGTCAGGAGTTAATGTCAATGTGGCATTTCTTTATATTGGCTTTTCAGCACATCTTTGAAACATTAATTCTGTTATCCTCTGACATGTCTAACTGAGCTGGAAGAAGACAACCCGCATTATATATAAAGAAAAAAAAAGTGAAGTTCCATACTAAGTAAAAATGAGCAGGATTAAGTCTAAATGTCAATATAGTAATGAGTGTAAAAGGAAAATTCAATGTCATACTGTTCCTATTGACCTTGGAAACATCAAGTGGACTATGCAATCATACACTATGGTCAAATTTCTAATCATCTTAGCAATTATGGACACACACACAATATATTTTGTCTGGTCCAATATGTGTTCCACCAGAGTTCTCAAATCGTCAACTGTAAAGAAAATTCAAAAAGCAATCCTCTTAGATGATAGAAGAGAGGCTTAATCTCTGTCATTGTAAATTGTTGTGAAAGATGCTTTTGTTTCTTCTGACAGCAGAATGGACATGCATTCGGAAGATCTGAAGCTCAAGTATGGATGGAACATCGTTGCACTAGGTCTTGGTAAAGCCATATGGGATTTTGAAATAAAAGCAGATAGCATCCATTAAATGTTTGCTATCTCTAATGTGAATGAGTCCTCATGCAGGAAGCCAGTTGATTGACAAGTATTCAATACTGATACGCCTCATGATCAGGGGGTGAGGGAGTGGTGGGGAGTGGGTTGGGGGGGGAGGGGTTTGCTTGCTAAAAGTCAGTCCTTACTATTCCTAATCATCACAAAGGTAAAGATATTTATCAAAGTTTGCAAAGTTCCTGATTTACCTCTTTGGTGGAATACCTCTCCAATCCACAAAAAAGTCATGTAACATTTTTGAAACGATTCTGTTCAAAACTGTCTTGATGGTCTTCAGACATCTCGTCATAGAGTCATACAGATGTACAGCACGGAAACAAACCTTTCGGTCCAACTTGTCCATGCTGACCAGATATCCTAAATTAATCTAATCCAGTTTGCCAGCATTTGGCCCACATGCCTCCAAGCCCTTTCTATTCATGTATCCATCCAGATGCCTTTTAAACATTGTAATTGTAC
The DNA here is from genome assembly GCA_024137785.1 of Ginglymostoma cirratum. NCBI lineage: Eukaryota > Metazoa > Chordata > Chondrichthyes > Orectolobiformes > Ginglymostomatidae > Ginglymostoma > Ginglymostoma cirratum. The sequence goes on from JAHRHZ010000025.1 coordinate 32,027,403, forward strand.
CAGTGTCCACCACTTCCAATGGCAGTTCATTCTATGTTTGAAGATTTTATAGTAATATTATATGAAGTGTTAATTTCTCTTGCATGCCACGAGCAGTTACTTGACTTGTGTCTGTGTTCCATGTGAACAGATGTTAGAGGTACACATCTGAAATTAATGCATCATCTGTAAGACCATTGCAGTGGCTGGCATGGTAGATGCCCACTATGCAATGTCACATGGTGCTGTTAGTCAGGTTGTCCTGATACAACAGCAAACTCTGGCCTCTTCTTCGGCTTGGAGCACCCAATGTACAGTGAAGTCAAACCCAACACATCTCAAGTGTGTTTGAGACACATTTACCACTGCCAATGTTAATGAAACACATCGACCACTGCCAATGTTAAGCCACATGGGCCTGGGGTGGGATGAAAAGCATGAAAGAGCAATTATTCCACTATCAGGAGGTGGTTTAGTCAATGAAAGCTTATAAGGAGGCTTTGTGAACTGCAGATATCAGGTCTTAAGTGTTCTGTTCATTTTGCAAAGAAAGAACTGTGTTTATTCATCAGTTTGTGCCTGTAACGTTGAATTGCTGTAATTATATTATATATGAAAGGCTTTATTTTAATATTTTATATTGTTGGATGAGAATCGTTCACTAAGATCTGAATGTGGGTGAAGGAGATTTCCCCCTTACAGAAATAACCAACAGAAAATGAAAACCCTTTTCCCTTTCTTGTCAATTTGATGTTTTGCCTTTTCTCCACCCAAGTCTGGATGACATCATCAGGTTAAGGAGTTTATTGCAGTTCTCAACATTAACCCTTTCAGAACTGTTACCTAATGCAAAATATAGCTACAAATGTCTTTGTTTCATTTTTACAAATGTATATTCATGTATATCATTACAGTTACCACTCCCTCTACTGTACCCAAGACTCTGTGGTGACAATTCCAGGTGGTGTGGAGGCTTTACTATTTTCACAGAATGCATTTGCTTTGGACTTGGAAAATTGGTTGGCTTGTTGACTGTTGACCTCAATTTTGTTCTTAACTGTCTGCTCTCTAAAATCAATCTTTTATCTCTTGGATGTCATTCACTGAGGATGTCAGTCTATTATCTTATATGGATCTTAATCCCCTGAATTCCTTTCACAGGATAACTTTCCCAAACTGAAACAGGTAGCAGCTCCCAGAGAAGCCCTAGGGAACTTTTAACCTCATAATTCCCTTCATGGAACACAGTTGCTTTAATGAAACAGGTATTTACTTTTTCTTTTCCACAGTGTCCTTGGTTTCTGAGCCAGGCAATTTCTTTGACAGTATCCTGGATCGATGGGTCAAATAGTTACTTCTTGAGCATGTCATGAGCCTGTGTAGACAGTGGTCATCCAACTCATATTGCTGAGGCCAGGCGCCAACTCTCTGAGACAAGGGAGGCGCAGTTGTAGTATGGCGCACTGACCTCTACATTGCTGAGACCAGGCGCCAACTCTCTGACACCTCCTCCTACCGCCCCCTGGATCATGACCCCACCCACGAGCACCAAACCATCATCTCCCAAACCATCCACAACCTCATCACCTCAGGTGACCTCCCACCCACCGCCTCCAACCTCATCGTTCCCCAACCCCGCACC
>JAHRHZ010000025.1:32037994-32082520 GCA_024137785.1 Ginglymostoma cirratum
ATCCATCTTCTATCCGCCTCCCCCTCCCTCCCTATTTATTTCAGAACCCTCTTCCCCTCTCCCATTTCTGATGAAGCGTCTAGACCCGAAACATCAAGCTTTCCTGCTCCTATGATGCTGCTTGGCCTGCTGTGTTCATCCAACCCCACAACTTGTTATCTCGGATTCTCCAGCATCTGCAGTACCTTTTATCTCTATTCTTCCAAGGTTTCTGCATTTGAACACCAATCTGGTTTCTTTTCACTGCTGCATATTTTCAGCATTGTCTGTCTTGACAAAGTCAGTCTCATCCAAAATAACACCCATGAAACTGCATTCAGAATGTTATGTCCAGTTTCAATATTTTAGCTGCAAAACCACATTTGGTATGATGAAGATTGCACTGCGCAAAACAAAGAGGGAGAGCCAAAATTCAAATATCATTTTCTAAGACCAAAGGAACAGAATTTGTGCCACTTCTACTGCAAATATAAGCATTAATCAAAGTCTATAAAATGCTTAAGGGAAAAGGTATGTATATAGTTGAATGTTAACTGTGAAGATTCCTATTTTCCATAAAAGTGTGGAGTTGAACACCAAGGAAAGTTTAGTTGTGCGCTACGTTGATTAAATGTCTCCCACACCTCTGCCCTCACATCGTCTCCCCCGAACAAAAACAAAAATAAAGACAGAATCCCGCTTGTCCTCACATATCACCCCTCCAACCTCCGCATCTAATACATCATTCTCCGCCACTTCCGCCACCTACAATCTGACTCCACAACCAAAAATATATTTCCCTCCCCACCCCTATCTGCCTTTCGTAGAGACCACTCTCTCTATGAATCCCTTGTCCACTCCACACTCCCCACTAATCCCACCACCCCCGGCACCTTTCCCTGCAACCGCAGGAAGGGCTACACCTGCCCCTACACCTCCCCTCCTCACCTCCATCCAAGGCAAAAAACGAACCTTTGACATCAGACTTGGGTTCACCTGCACATTTGCCAATGTGATCTACTGCATCCGTTGCACCTGATGTGGCCTCCTCTACATCGGTGAGACCAAGCGAAGGCTCGGAGACCATTTTGTAGAGCATCTGTGCTCTGTACATGACAAACAACAGCACCTTCCGGTCACGAAACATTTTAACTCCCACTCCCACTCCCTGGGCGACATGTCCATCCTGGGCCTCCTTCAGTGTCACAATGACAGTACACAAAAACTGGAGGAAGAAGGCCTCATATTCCACCTTGGGAGCTGACAGCCCAATGGCCTAAACGTGGATTTTACCAGTTTCAAAATATGTCCACCTCCAGCCTCATCCCATGACCAACTCTCCCTCTCATCCCTGCCTCCTTGATCTGACACAACCTCACCATCTTCTCTCCCACCTATCAGCCCCACCCATCCCACTGACCAATCCTGTCCAAAGCCTACATGCACTCATCTATCACCATTCCACCTGCCTTCCCCAGCCCCAGCCCCACCGCTCCTCTCTCTATTTATTTCTGAGCTCCCATCCCCCTCCCCATTTCTGAAGAAGGGTCCCGAACCGAAATGTCAGCTTTCCTGTTCCTCTGATGCTGCCTGGCCTGCTGTGTTCCTCCAGCTCCACATTATGTTATCTCTTATTACAGATTACAAAATGTTTTTCAAAGAGAGCACTCTTTGTGTACCAAATGTTCTTTTCTGATTCAATAATTTCTCAGGCCTGCCAAGTGTCATCATTAAATGTGACAATCACTGAATAGGATTTTAAAATATAGTACAGTTTTTTTTTGTTGAGGAGAATACAAATATGCTCAAATGCGTCAGCATCCTGTTTCACCCTTACTGACAATGAAAGTCAATTTCCTGATGTTGATATCTGTTGCAGACATGCCCAGGGAGGTAGTTTCTCCACTTTAATTTTATAACTTTTTGCTGCTGCTTCTGTTCAATGTCTGTGCTTTTCTCATTGACGGTGAGATATTTGTTTTGTTGAATTAATGTTCACGTAACTGCTTCTGAAGGCTCAACAAAAAAACCTAGGATACAGAGCTCAACTTCTTATCTGTGCTGAGCAGGCTGATCTTAATAGCAGGAGTGCCACAAACACTATCAAGATGTGGATGTGTAGGGAAATAGTGACTGTGGCAGAGGTGGACTTGGTCACGTTATTTCTATTACAACTCAGGGACCTTGGCTGGCAAATGTGCAAATATGATTGTCAAGTGAGAATAGATGGAGATCAGCCTTTGTAAAGGCTCATTGAGGTAGCAGAGGCATTGCCAATAGAATTGTGTCCCGGTAGGGAGTTGAGGGCTGCAGTTGCGCAGGAAAGCAGGTAGAAAGTTGACAGAAAACAAAGGAGAGAAATGGGCTGTATTGTACATTCTTTTTACTCTTTGGTGAACAGCCACAAGCAACGCACAAAGCAGACTAATGATGAAATCACAGAAACGCTTCAGAAATCCCATTCCTCAGGACAAAAAAAAAATTCATCACTAAGTGTCCTTTCTTCAAAGATTAAGTATGTCGATAAAACTGTGACTGATGGAGTTTAAAATGGAGAAGTGAGAGGTCATGCCTTAGAAAAATAGACCAGATATTTCATAAAGTATAAGAACCTAGGAACTGCAGGAAATCGGAGACCTTTTAAAGTATGCAGAAATTAAAGCTTGTAGACAGGTTCAAAAAAAAAGTTAAAGGGGTAATTAAATGGTAGTGTCTCTTCCCAGGGTTGGGCTGGAATTAAAATTTTTAAAAAATGGCACATTTGCACATGGCACTGGTTTGATTGCCTCTAATAGCTGATCTTTGACATCAACTTCCCTTCTCCTCATTGTCACCGTATCCCTTAATTAGGGACAGGAAACAGAATTTGCCACCCATATCCCACAAGTGAATTTTAAAAAAATCCCTTTATATCTGATACTTTTGCTTTGAATACACTATGAGAGGTCTGTTATTGGGGTTTGAGTGATGTGTGCTGTGCCCAGGTGTGTGCAAGAATTGACCAATGAAAGTGCCAAAGTTCATCATGATGTCAAGAGCAACCGGAACCATCTTTTATGCTTTTGACAAGTGACAAGGTGAGATTCTCACTAGGCAGTGATGAGTTACCAATCGATGCTCATTATTCATTATTAAATGCCTGATTAACAGTCTACCTCACATCACTAATATACAGCCTCCTATTTTACCAGTCTCACCAAAAACGCTAGATGCTGGGAAAAAGTTGCCAAGGAAACCAGGTCGAGTACCTGATGCTTTCAGCTCACTACGCTCAGTAGATAATCTCCATGCTGGAAACTGGGCACAACATCTCAGGTCATGCTCCATTGGCACGGGCCATATGTAACCTACATCCATGAGCGTTGGCATCAGACATGAGCCAGCCTCTACGAATTTTCATGGAACACGACCGATCCTCTTCCATTTCAACATCATCTCAAAGGATGGTCTCTTCATCCCAGAAATCAATCTGTGGACATTTATTACACACCCTCCAAGGCAAGTTACATACTTCTTTAGGTAAGAGAGATCAAAATTGTACACAGTATTCCAAGTAGTGTCTCCTGAAGGCAGGAAGGCTTTACTGTTATGGATGGCGTATTCCTTTCCAGAATCTATCTGCTACTTTCTGAAAGTCAAATGGCCGTGCTGTCTAGCAAATGCAACATGATGCACTTACAAAGCATTATGTTCAATCCTTGTGTTGTATCTGCTCTCAGTCATTACATTCACTCAGTGTAGCAATACTGCATCTTGTAGGATTAGATGAAGCAACTTTGAAGGAGGATTGTGTGGAGCATTAACATGAATAAAGACAATTTGAGCTGATTTTTTTGTGTGCTGTATTGAAACAATAAGAAATGAAGCTCCACATGTGGTTCCCATACTTTGTAAATTTTTCTTCCAATGTCAGAATATTATTCTGAGCTTTACCTGCAGAGCTGAACCATCAGATGCTGACCTGGTGTGGTGATGTTTATTAGGAGCTGCCAGAATATGCACCTGAAGGCAAAATTCAAAGTATAATTTCAGAGATCCTTTTGCCATTCTATTAACCATAAGAATGAGTCATCGTTAATTAACCCCAAAATCTCCAACCCACAAGTGTCATGTGACTTTTTGAAATGATTCCTTTCAAGACTAGCTTGATGCCCTTTCAGTTCGATTGAAGTGTTTTTGAAATATTATATAAGGTGTTAATTTGCCTTGTATGCCACCAACAGGTTTTTTGCTTGTATCTGTGTCCTGGTTAGCAGATGTCAGAGGTACACATCGGAAATTAACACACCATTACTGAGACTATCGCAATTGCAGATGAGATTGATACAGTCTGTACAATAGCATACACCAATACTAGCCAGATCGTACTGATACAAATCAAAGCACTGGCTTCTTGCTCAGCTTGGAGCATGCAATGTAAACGAGCAAACAGATGTTGGGTTCAAAATTGAAATACACCACAGCCCCATTCAACAACTTCCAATGGAAGAAGGGTCACGGGTCCTGAAACACTAATTCTGCTTTCTCTCCACAAATGCTGCCCAACCTGCTGAGTTTTTCTAGCAGTTTATGTCTTTGTTTTTGACTTCCAGCTCTGCAGTTCTTTTGTATTTTTTTGGGTCTATGGCTTATTGGTTTGACTGTGGTAGAGGAAAATCACCAGTGAGCCTTAACAAAGAGGGGCTTTTGTCTGAAACAAGTTGCATGTCAACGATCTGATGCAAGTTACATCATACTAGGGCTAAGGAGACTTAGGATATAAGTCTTCACTCCACAAGATCCTAAGATGTTCTGCTTTTCCCCCTACCAAATCTATAATAATATCAGCAAATGGTATGTTGGCCTTCGTTGTGAGAGGTTTCGAGTACAGGTGCAGGGATATGTTGTTGCCATTATACAGGGCCTTGGTGAGACTACACCCAGAATACTGCATGCAGTTTTGGTCTCTTATTCTGAGGAAAGATGCTCTTGCTCTCGAGGGAGTACAGTGAAGGTTTACCAGGCTGATTCTGGGGATGACGGGACTGACGTATGAGGAGAGATTTACCAGGTTACTATTGTTTTCACTGGACTTCAGAGGAATGACGGGGCATCTCATAGAGACTTATAAAATTCTAACAGGACTGGACAGGGTGGATGCAGGGAGGGTGTTTCCGATGGTGGGTGTGTCCAGAAACAGGGATCACATTCTGAGGATTTGGGGTAGAGACGGATGTGAGGAGACATTTCTTCACCCAAAGAGTGGTGAGTCTGTGGAATTCAATACCACAGGAAGTAGTTGATACCAAAATATTGAATGTATCCAAGAGGTGGCTAGATGTAGCACTTGGGGTGAATGGGATCAAAGGTTACGGGGAGAAAGCAGGATGAGGCTACTGAGTTGAACAATGATCAGCCATGATCATAAAGAATGGCGGAGCAAGCTCGAAGGGCCGAATGGCCTCCTCCTGCTCCTATCTTTTAAGTTTCTAATTATCATTGCCTTCATACAGCTGTCCACATTAATCCTTTAGAACTATTACTTTTTGCAAAATACTCCCATCGCAGCTTTTCTCCCCACATTGTATATTCATGTATGCAATTACATTTACTACTACCTCTACTCCACCCAAGTCTCCGCACTAACAATTCTGGCTTGAATGCAGGTTTCACAGTTTACAGGCATAAGCTTTTCTTTTGGTTGCCAGGTATTGCTTGTAACTGTGGAGCTTCATTGTTCCATAGAACTGATACTGACACTTAGAATCTGCCGTCTCGCCTGGTGTTTTTTGTGGTTTGTCACACGTCTTTTAGGAACATAGAAAATAGGCACAGGAGTAGGCCACTTGGTGAGCCCGCACCACCATTCAATATGATCATGGCTGATCATGCAATTTCAGTATTCCACTCCTGCTTTCTCTCCATACCCCTTGATCGCTTTAGCCTCAAGAACCACACCCAGCTCGCTCTTGAATATATCTAATAATGTTTAGTTTTATATCCCACACATAAACGTAATATATGATCTTACACCGCTGTGAAAAGGTTGCTCTTCTTCTCTCAGGATTTTACTGTCGTCATTTTCCTTGCATTCTGCTTCCTATACAATTTGAATATTTTTCTCCAATGTCAAATATTCTTTGGACTGCAATAATTCCAACAAAGACTTATCAGTAATTCTAACGTCAATTCTGTTTGTGTTTTAAAGAATTTCATTTAAAAGCTCCACAGTCACAGTTTTCCACTAATATAACTTAAATATTGCATCCCTCGAATGTTGAACCTTTCTGTTAAAATTCTTAAAGGAGGATGATTTGAATTTTCTCAGTTTATGTACTTGTTGGAAGTTTGCAGAATTTTATCAAATGTATCTGTGTCTTGTTTTTTGCCTTGATAAGCCGTAATATCATAAGCCATGGCCATTATTGAACAAAATTGCATATTTAATTGTTTAGCTCATGATTTAGAGCCTAACTTGGAAATAGTGCCGTACTTGAAGAACTCTTTTCTTTTTCTGTGATTTATTTGGCTCACCTCTGAAATCAGTTCTTTCTCAGAATATCATTTATCCTACCATTGTCATAAGGCGATAACTCATTTTCTTAATTTAAGGCTTTTTAATTCTACAGTATCTAAATTCTGCTTTAATTCCTGGCTTTAAAAGCTTTTAACCTTGCAGTATCAATGTTGTTATAATTGCTTTTCCAAATTAGATTCTTATTTTTCCATTTACAGAAAAGTTGATTTATTTTCCTTCCCTTAAAACTCTGCAATGCTATATCTCTGTACTGACGTTTGGGAGTTTTGTCACTTGCTTTGGTCAAAGCAGAAGTTTCGTGATATTCTTGTTGACAAAATGGATGGTTACCCAGCTTTCACAACCTAATAAACAATGTCTGTCCTTTTCACAACTTTCCCAAATAAAGCCTATTTCCATAATAAATGTTTCATTTCTGAGCCACAGATTAATAACAGATCTTTTGCTCTTATGACAGGCTCAGTGTTTTCCATGCAATCTTCTTATGGTAGGCTCTTCTGTTTATATTTTTAGATTATCTCTTCATCGCCTGAATTCTGGCTTTGCAATGTTAATGGGGCTGCAACCTTGATTTAAATTGCTTCTATGGCCCTGACTTTCCCTCTGTAACTGTGCTTGTTGACACTTGTTATGGTAGTGACACCCATTGTGAGTCGTAAGTACTTTTTCATTTAATCTGCATAAATTCAGACAGTTCTTCACCATTAATTTAAAGTTTTCACACTGCGCAACAGGAATTTTTAACTTAAGTCTTATATCTTAAAGCAAAAACAAACTGCTGAAGAAACTCAGCAGGTCTAGCAGTGTCTGAGGAGAGAAAGCAGATTCAATATTTTCGGTCCAGTGATCCTTCTTCAGAACTGTTTTGAAGAACGGTCACAGGACCAAAAACATTGACTGTGTTTTCTTTCTACAGATGCTGCAAGACCTAAAAGGTCTAAAAGGCATTAGGGTGGACAAATCCCCAGGTCCGGATGGGACCTATCCCAGGTTACTGAGGGAAGGAAGAGAGGAAATAGCTGGGGCCTTAACAGATATCTTTGCAGCATCCTTGAGCACGGGTGAGGTCCCAGAGGACTGGAGAATTGCTAATGTTGTCCCCTTGTTTAAGAAGGCTGGGATAATCCAGGTAATTATAGACCGGTGAGCTTGACGTCAGTGGTGGGGAAGCTGCTGGAGAAGATACTGAGGGATAGGATCTATTTACGTTTGGAAGAAAATGGGCTTATTAGTGATAGGCAGCATGGTTTTGTGCAGGGAAGGTCACGTCTCACCAACTTGATAGAATTCTTTGAGGAAGTAACAAAGTTGATAGATGAGGGAAGTGCTGTAGATGTCATATACATGGACTTCGGTAAGGCATTTGATAAGGTTCCCCATGGTAGGCTGATGGAGAAAGTGAAGTCGCATGGGGTCCAGGGTGTACTAGCTAGATGGATAGAGAACTGGCTGAGTAACAGGAGACAGAGCGTTGTAGTGGAAGGGAGTTTCTCAAAATAGAGAACTGTGACCAGTGGTGTTCCACAGATTTCCATGTTGAGACCACTGTTGTTTGTGATATACATAAATGATCTGGAGGAAGGTATAGATGGTCTGATTAGCAAGTTTGCAGATGTCACTAAGAATGATGGAGTAGCAGATAGTGAAGGGGACTGTTGGAGAATGCAGCAAAATATAGATAGATTGGAGAGTTGGGCGGAGAAATGGCAGATGGAGTTCAATCCAGGCAAATGTGATGTGATGCATTTTGGAAGATCCAATTCAAGAGCAAACTATACGGTAAATGGAAAAGCCCTGGGGAAAATTGATGCACAGAGAGATCTGGGTGTTCAGGTCCATTGTACCCTGAAGGTGGCAACACAGGTCAATAGTGTGGTCAGGAAGGCATACGGCATGCTTTCATTCATCGGACAGGGTATTGAGTACAAGAGTTGGCAGGTCATGTTACAATTGTATCGGACTTTGGTTCAACCACATTTGGAATATTGCGTACAGTTCTTGTTGCCACATTACCAAAAGGATGTGGATGCTTTGGAGAGGGTGCAGAGGAGGTTCACCAGGATGTTGCCTGGTATGGAGGGCGCTAGCTGTGAAGAGAGGTTGAGTAGATTAGGATTATTTACATTAGAAAGACGGAGGTTGAGGGGGGACCTGATTGAGGTCTACAAAATCATGAGCGGTAAAGACAGGGTGGATAGCAAGAAGCTTTTTCCCAGAGTCGGAGACTCAATTACTAGGGGTCACGATTTCAAGATGAGAGGGGAAAAGTTTAAGGGAGACATGCACGGAAAGTTCTTTACACAGAGGGTGGTGGGTGCCTGGAATGTGAAACCAGCGGAGGTGGTAGAGGCGGGCATGATAGCATCATTTAAGATGTACCTAGACAGATACATGAATGGGCAGGGAGCAGAGGGATACAGATCCTTGGAAAATAGGTGACAGGTTTAGTTAGAGGATTGGATTGGCAGAGGCTTCGAGGGCCGAAGGGCCTGTTCCTGTGCTGTAATTGTCTTTGTTCTTTGTTCTCTTTGTTCTAAGACCTGTCGAAATTCTCCAGTAATTTCTGTTGTTGCTTCAGATTTCCATCATCTGCAGTTCTTTTTATTTTTGTTTTAGTTCTGATGCTGGTTTGCGTCTTAACTGAATCTCTTATCAGGACCGTCCCTACATGTCCTCAATTCCCGATGGAATCTGTGACTGTCAGACATGACCAGCTTCCAGCTCACGCTTGCTTCTGACCAATGCTGAAGTAAAAAACTGAATTAATAGGGGCTGGTTCTCTTGCAATCTTCCCGTATGACAAGGTTTTAAAACTGTAAATGTCCAGCTCTGCTTCTGACTCAACTAGAATTCTCACCATTGTTACCTTGCGGTATGAAGCAATAATGCTCACTGCTGATCACCATGCTGTATGTGTTGTAATGTCAACCATCATCACCTTCTGTTTGGGTGGTTTGTTGTCATCATCCTCTTTCCTTCATGGGTTCTAAGGGTTAACTTGATTTTCAGTGGTAGAGGAAAATCACTACTAAGTCATAATGATTCTTATCTTAAACAAGATGCGGATTATTGTATGATAACAATTAGGTACAAGTTATATTGGTAAGATAGACATTGTTACTAACTCTATAAGGAAACCTTTAATAGACATCTTCACTTTACAATATCCTAAGTTGTTCTCCACCCAAGTTCATATGATTCAACAGATTTGGTGGAGATAAACGCAGTTTTCAACAATAACCCTTTCAGGAACAGTATAAAGGCAGTCAGAGTATACTTAAGAGGGAAGTAAGGAGGGCAAAAAGGGGCATGAGATAGCTCTGGCAAATAGTGTTAAGGAGAATCCAAAGGGATCCTACAAATACATTAAGGACAAAAGGGTAAGGAGGGAGAGGGAGGGAATACGGCCCTGTAAAGATCAGCAAGGCCACCTATGTGTGGAACCACAGGAGATTGGGGAGATACTAAATGAGTATTTTCCATCAGTGTTTACTGTAGAGAAGGATATGGAAGATAGAAACACGGGGAAATAAATAACGACATCTTGAAAAATGTCCATATTACAGAGGAGGTGGTGCTGGACGTCTAAAAACATGTAAAGTGAATAAATCCCTGGGACCTGATCAGGTATTCCCCAGAACTTTCTGGGAAGCTAGGGAAGAGATTGGTCGGCTCTCGCTGAAATATTTGTGTCATCAATAGCCACCGGTAGGGTTCTGGAAGACTGAAGGTTGGCTAATGTGGTTCTGATATTTAAGAAAGGTGGAAACGAAAATCTAGGGAAATATAGACTGGTGAGCCTGACTTTAGTGGTGGGCAAGTTATTGAAGGGAATTTTGAGGGAGAGGATTTAGATGTAATTGGAAAGGCAAGGACTGATTAAGAATAGTCAATATGGCTTTGTGCGTGGGAAATCATGTCTCACTAATCGGATTGAGTTTTTTTGAAGAAGTAACAAAGAGGATTGATGCAGGCAGAGTGGTGGACGTGATCTATATGAACTTCAGTAAGGCGTTTGACAAGGTTCCGCATGGTAGACTGGTCAGCAAGGTTAGATCACACGGAATAGGAGAACTGGCTGTTTGGATACAGAACTGGCTCGAAGATAGAACACAGAGGGTGATGGAGGAGGGTTGCTTTTCAGACTGCAGGCCTGTGACCAACGGTGTGCCACAAGGATTGGTGCGGGGTCCACTGCTTTTTCTCATTTTTATAAATGATTTGGATGTGAACATAGGAGGTATGTTTGCAGATGACAGCAAAATTGGAGGTGTAGTGGACAGCGAAGAAGATTACCTCAGAGTACAACAGGATCTTGATCAGATATGTCTGAGGAGTAACAGATGGAGTTTAATTTCGATAAATATGAGGTGCTGCATTTTAGAAAGGCAAATCAGGGCAGGACTTATACAACTCATGATAAGGACCTGGAGAGTGTTGCTGGACAAAGAGATCTTGAGTGCAGGTTCATAGTTCTTTGAAAGTGGAGTCGCAGGTAGACAGGATAGTGAAGAAGGCATTTGGTATGCTTGCCCTTATTGGTCAGTGCACTGAGTATAGGAGTTGGGAGGTCAAGTTGCGGCTGTACAGCACATTGGTTAGGCCACTTTTGAAATACTGCACGCAATTCTGGTCTCCCTGCTGTTCAAAGTATGTTGTGAAACTTGAAAGGGTTCGGAAAAGATTTACAAGGATGTGGCCAGGGTTGGATGGTTTGAGCTATAGGGTGAGGCTCAATAGGTTGGGGCTATTTTCCCTGGAGCTCAAACTCCGAGGGGTGACCTTATAGAGGTTTGTAAAATCATGAGGGGCATGGATATGGTAAATAGACAAGGTCTTTTCTCTGGACTGGGGCAGTCCAAAACTAGAGGCCATAGGTTTAAGGTGAAAGGAGAAAAAATTAGAAGGGACCTCAGGGGCAACTTTTTTTATGGAGAGGGTAGCGCGTATATGGAAGGAGCTACCAGAGGAAGTAGTGGAGGCTGGTACAATTACAACAATGAAAAAGGCATCTGGATGGATATATGAATAAGAAGGGTTTAGAGGGATATGAGCCAAATGGTGGCAAATGGGACTAGATTTATTTAGGACATCTGGTCAGCATGGACAAGTTGGACCGAAGGGTTTGTTTCTGCGCTGTATATCACTGAGTCATTGAGTCTATGCCTATTAGCATATACAACATTCATCAGTTATCTATTTCAATAATAAATAATCTGAGATCTCTGCCAATATTGTTGAGTTACTTAATTCCAGTACTTAGGCAGAGTATCAGGAGTTCAGTCTGAAAGTTCAGTCAGTTCAGTTCAGTGCAAAATAGTATTCTGCGATCTCAGATATTTAGAGGGAATTGAACCCACAAATGAATTTCTATTGCAACAAACATTTCAGAAGCCCAGTAACAGCAAATCCATCCGTTCTCCTGTAGCTTTGAAAGCCAGAGTACTGTAAGCTCTGCTCAGTTGCCACACTGTGATTGCTTTTATGTTATACTGGCCATGGAGTAAAGCGAGCAACTACTCCTGCTATAAGATTTATTGAATTTAGACAGTTGTTTTCTCATTAGTAACCAATAACTTCTGGGGAGAGATATGTGAAGTTTGAGAAAAGTAAGAAAATATTAATGACACACGATTATCCTTGTGCCTCACCAAACACCTCATACCCTTTGCTCAGACATAAGAAGGTCTTAAATAATAACAGATGAACATTGCAAAAAAGTATCAGTCTCTTGAATTTCGCACACTGGAGTTTGGCTAGCTGCTAGTAAACTGCACCACTTTGTGGTTTATGACTTCACCCGTTCCCTTAATATGGGAACATAAGCCTTAAAATCTATTCCCGGTATTTACTGTTATGTGTAACACATGTCCTGTTGATTGAGCCCAGTTTTGTAGTTGCACTGGTTGTCAGTTATGTCATATAGTCAGAATCGACAAAGAAAGCTGTTCTAGTTTATTTGATCTGGTCCTTCTGGAAGACCAATGCTGAGAACTTCCTTTTACCTACACCTAGGTATTTCCTAAATGACTCCAGTGTTTTAAAACAATCTTATCGAACCAATCAATTCCAATTGTTCATCTCTGCCGAGTAAAATGGAATGTTTCTGATTGTCCAAAATTTACTTCCTACACATGCTAGATCTGCGTCAACATCCCCTTCTGCCCTGTTGCATCTGGAGTTCCTTTTCCTGGCTTACTTTCTCTCTTTCCTTATAACATATTGAACACCTTTATAATGTATTCTTCCTCTGATGCTGTCTTCTGCTACTATAAATCATCATTTCTGTTTGTCTTGTTACTGCCTCCTGGGTTTTGGGGGAGTAAGATCTTGCCCGAATTTTTGATAGAAGGTAGACCCAATCATGGCAGTGAATTAAGCAGTAAGCTTGATTAAGTACAACTATATACAGGAGATACTAAGAGAGGACATTTCTGGTACCTAACACACTTTGGTCCCACTTCCATGTGATCCGACATCAATATGATTTGAATCCTCACACACATACTCAGTAGCTATTTATGAGCTATTATTAGAGAAAAGATATAGTTAATTCTTTATTCCATGATCACCAAGAAGACAGGAACAGGAGTAGCCCTTTCAACCCATTGATCCTTTCCTTTCATTTCATCAGACGATGATTCATCTGTATTTTCACATCCATTTAACTATCATGTTTCCACAGCCTGTAATCCCTTTCCCAAAGAAAATCTATTAATCTCAGTTTTGATCCTTTCAATTGATCTGACATCAACAACCTTGGGTAAAGTGGTGAGCTCAGAGTCAGTGGTTGGAGGAGTGGTATGGAGGGCAATTTTACAATACTTTGTATCAACAAGTGCTTTTTGACATGATCTTTAAAAGGCTTTGTTTTAGTTTTGATGCTAGCCCATTTGTTTTGGACATGTAGATGAGGAGAAATAGTTTGGATGGAGAGAAACCATCAACTCCTTTATTTTAAATACCTCAATTAGATAAGCACCTAACTTTCTAAATCCAAGATAATAAAACTCTAGTCTATGCACAACTGTATTTTATCACGAAACCCAGTTAATGAGACATTAAGATTGTATTCAGTTCACAATGAATGCACAGAATTATACTGCTTTCATGATGTTATGCCCAACATAAATAAATTACAATGAGAAAATCTAATCATAATAAATCTCTTTGGGTTTTATTCTCTGTATGTCATGAGTTCCATTGTGACAATAGCGACAGGAAATCCATTTCTAACTGTAAATTCAGCTGACACCTTCCTTCAAATGAATAGAATAGCAACAGAATTAGTTTTATCTATTTGAATTGAGTGCAACAGCTCTTTTGTCCAGTTATAATGATTCTGTCACATAATGCTATTATATGTCATTGTTCTGTTCTCAAAAACTGTTGATGCCAGTTACTTTGCATCAATTCATTCCCACCTCTCTGCATTTATTTATCTCCCCTTCCACATCCAATTCTCCCAACTGACCTTTCTCTGCTTGTCTTCACTCTTTTTCCATCATTTCTGGGGGGTTTTCCCTCACAAAGTTCAAAAATCAACACATAACCAGTTTCTGGTTAATTACATTCTTTATCAAATACATCTGATTTTCTTTCAGGATTTTTAGTGATGTTTTCCACTACATTTAGATCTCCTGGTTTGGTATCTGTCCTTGTGTTCAGTTTGCTCCAATGTCATAAGATTGTCATCGTATGAATGACTTTCAGTCAAACCCAAAGGAATACAAGGCACAGTGGTTCCGTGGTCAGCACTGCTGCCTCACAGCACCAGGCACCTGGGTTTGATTCCACCCTAAGGCAACTGTCTGTGCCTGTGTGGGTTTCACCTGGTTGCTCTGGTTTCCTCCCACAGTCCAAAGATGTTCATGTTAGGTGGATTGTCCACTGCATCCAGCAATGTGCAGTCTAGGTGGATTAGCCATGGGAAATGCAAGGTTACAGGGATGGGTTGGGTCTGGATGGGATGTCCCATGGAGGGTTAGTGTGGACGTATTGAGCCAAATGGCCTTCTTCCACACTGTAGGATTTTATGAATTGGAGAGCATAAGGATTACAAAGGAAGACCAGGACAATGGAAGTGGCCTTGAACTGCTCTAACAAAGAGCAATGTGAACACAAAAGGTTGAATGGCTTCCTGTGAGCTGTAAACATTTGTACTTCGTAGAACAATCAGTCTGTAAACAGCTCCACAAAATGTATCTTTACAACCATACATTCAGACAATTTTCTGAATTCTTTTCCTACCTGTTCCAAATATTCTCTCTGTTTTGAATTGCCTTGGGATCCTTTTGTAATCACGTTATATAAATTTACGTTGTTAGTGATCTGTGAAGTTCATTATAAGAAAGAAGCAAATGCTAATAATAGGGAGCATTGATCAAAGCCCCCCGAGCCTTGTTGCTATTATTTGAGGTGCCGTTGCAACAATATATCACAAGGAGCTATTGCTGACCGATACTTTTCCTTCAGATACATAGCAACAGAAATCAACGTTCAAAACCAGCTCCTCATTTTTAAAGCAGTGGTCAAAATAATTCAATTTATTTTCTTTTACCCAAAAATGAGGAACTATAGTGCAATCATATTTCTTTTTAACCAACTTTAAAGTGTATCAGGGAAAATTTGCTTTAGCATTGACTTATATGTTATTTCACTTGTTATGTTCCTTAGATCAATATCTAGCTGTGTCAGGATCTGAATTTCAACTCAGGTCTGCTCATAGTGAATCCGACAGGCAGCTAGTGGACAGGTGCATTTTTGAACTTCAGCATTTCTGAAAAAAAGAAACACGCAGTTGAAGCTTTTCTTTGGCACTCAACTAGTCAGAATGCGGGAATACCAAATTACAAAGTAGAATCAATATGCATGACATAAGGAAATGATGTTGATTGGTTAATTTCCCTTGCAGTATAAGTTGTTACTCCTTCTGAAATTTGGCATTCTTCTTTGTGTCCTGATCAGTGCAAGATGACAAGCTTCAGTGCATGACTTCTTTTACAGAGTTTAAATTGCAAAGATATGTAGGTTTGAGCGTGGGTGAGGTGTTAAAACTGGCAAAAGTGCAAGTGCTAATTTAGCCAGGATGCCAGTAACCAATTCCCTCAAGAGTGTTGGACTGCATATTAATATATATCAATTGCTCAATCGGACCAATATTTCAATACATTTCCAAGTTTAAAATCGTATCTAAGGGTTTCCTAGACTTCTTAAAACCTGACATCTAAAGCAAGGTGAGAACATAATGGCAATAGAGGAGAGTCTTTAGACTCAAACACCTACTGAAGAGTTTTGAGCATAAATATCTGATTTGATACTGCAATACTATACTAAGAGATTGATACGTTGTCCGCAGAGGTGTTTTCATTCAGATGAGATGTCAAAGGCCCTGTCTGTGGTCTCAAGTGGACATAAAATATCCCACGACATTATTTTGAAAAAATGCAAGTTATCCCAGGCGTTCTAGCTGAAGTTATCTTTCAGTTACCCCACTTCCACTCCATGAATGCTATTGACAAAAAGCAGGCCTGGAAATAACCAACCACCATGAGTACATCATCTCATGCATTCATATTCCCCGACTGCTCAAACACCCCACATCACTTATTTATTATCAAGTAAAACAGAAATTGTCACCCTGACACACAAAAAAAGGGAAACCCAAGAAAGCAGTGTAAAATAATGAAACTTTACATGATTGAACTCAACAATGAATGTTAATAGCATTGCATTTGCTCAGATTCTCTTGAGCAACACTTTGTACGTCTGGTTCTCTCCCTCTCCCTTGCTTTTCATCTCCTGAAGGAAGGGACAGACTTGTTTGTATCTGTAAAGGCATATGTTCACCCATTGGATGCAATGCATTTGCTAATGGTGAGCATCAGGGTGAGGTGCAAAATTGTATGTTGGTGAGAGCAAATGCCAATTCAGGTTAGATAGATGGAGATGTAAGGGATTGTATAAAAATAAAGGATGGATAGGCTTGTCGATTAAGTGGTTGTGAGGAGTGATGTGACAAAGTAAGTTTGACAATGATGGGAGGTGATGCCCTGTGTAGGATATTGGTGAACGTGTAGCTCTACTCATCTTTTCTTAAAGTATTCCTGAATTGAACCCAGGAATATTGCTTAGTGCTCCCACTGCTGATGACCTCCGGCCATACTGCCTTGATGGCAGCTATACATTTCTTCTTAATTGCTGCAGTTCAGCATCTTTCTCTAGCTACTCACAGTCCTCGAGCAGTCTAGCAACTAATGTCATAATGAATCGAGGCAAACCCTTGATAACCCTGAATCCATGCTGAGATTTCACCCGCTCTTTGTTCAGACTCTAAGTCCCATCTTTGGATTGGCCCTTTTAGACCAGAAGCTCAGATTGTTTCATGGGGTCTTCATTATGCTATCTGACATGCAACTGACTTCAAGGTCAGAGGTCAAAGGCAATGGAGACTCAGTTCGGTCGGACTGAGTGCTTAATTCCGGGAATTTGTCTACAAGACAATTTGGTGCAGTCAGGGTTGAATTGTTTTTCTGACTTTCAACAAAGGAGTAGCCTAAAATAGAGATATAGAGACTATGAGGGCCGAAAGCTAAAACTCAAGGGCATTAATTAGGCATTCAGATAGATCTTGGTGAGCTTTAAATGTTTCTATCTCTCTTAACTGGCCCAGTAGTTAAAGCTGGTACGGGAGACAAACACAGATATTAAATTTATTTTTTGACTCGTTAAAAACTGATAATCACGTGGTGATATTTGAAACTTAAAATCTAATTAGTTAAACAACAATAAAATAAAGATAGAGAGCTGCTGATGCTCCCATGTTTGTGCCAGAGCTTAGGCTGTTCCTTCGGCTGATGAATTATTATGGAAAGTTTATACAAAACCTGGCCTCTACCCTGGCACCTTTGCATCAACTCTTAAGAAAGGGTCAGCCTTGGAAATAGTCATGTAGCCAAGCCATAGCTTTCAGGGAAAAGAAGAAACAGCTATCTTCCTCTAAGGTGTTAGCACACTATGATCCCAAGCGAGATCTCGTATTGACATTGGCTCCCTGGGCAGCATTGGGGTAGTATTAGCTCATAGGTGGCCCAATAGGGAGGAATACCCAATAGTGTATATGCATCCAGGACTTTGGCTAATGCAGAATGGAAAAACACCAGATAGAGAAAGAAGGTCTGGCGGTCATATTTGGAGTCAGGGAGCTCCATCAATACCTTTACAGACATAAATTTGTAATATTGTTGTAATATTGACGTATATTTGTAATATTTAAAGAGGACAAGGCAGTACCACCCATAGCTTCAGTCTGAATTCTGCGGTGGTTTCTAATACTAAGTGCATATAATTACAAGTTGGAACAGCGTCTGGGAGGCCAAGTAACAAATACAAATGCACTGAACCACCTCCCACTGGTAGATACACCATCAGTGGTACTGCCACTGGAAGAGTCTGTGATGGTTTTAAATTTTCTGGACACACTTCCAGTCACAGCTGACAATATCAGACTTTGGACGCAGGAAGATCCAGTCCTGGCAAAACTGAAATAGCTGACCCAGTGCTAAAACACCCAGGAGGAGCTACAAAATAAATGATCAGCCTATGTCCTTGGACTCAGAGGTAGAGATTATAGCGAAGTCAGCCAGGTGGACGTCATAGAATACAAGTTCCCTGACTGGGGCTGTTAATCTGATCCAATCAGGGAGCCCTTGCTGATGGATAAGAACAGAAGTGTCAGACATCTTGTTCACTCTGACAGCCAGCTCCAAGTGTCAAAGACTCTCCATGTGTAAATAAAACGTGACTTGGTGACCAAGTCACCAGGATACCAGGATACCAGCCTGTCTGGAGTTATTTTAGGAACTTTCTCTGGTATTTGAGTATTCTCAGTGATGGTATTGGAATCAATAAGATTTTGGTTCGTCATGTGGTTCAAAATCTTTCTAACTGAGTTATATATAAACAGTCTGGCTTGTTCTATTTCATTTTGGATCAGATTTCTGACAAAAATGCACCATTTTTTTAAACTAAAGCACCACTAATTATTTGCAACTATCCATATAAAGTCTTCTTTTGAAATTTAAAAGAAGTTCTCTCTTGATTTACAGTTTATTTCTGTGACTTGATATACTGTTTTATTAAAATATGATTAATTGGTGTTTGTAAATATTTGTAACAATGCTTCTAAAAATAATGTTGAAAATATGCAGGCTTCTTGATGTCAGCAAGTGAGGTCTTTATCCATATTTATGTTGTTTAATAAATTTCTGTTTTCTTTTTAAAAGCAAGCCTACAGCGTTGCGTGGTTATGTTTCAGTGAAAGATTGTAACATGTAGAAGCAGAAGCAGGCTACTCAGCCCACTGAGTCTACTCTGCCATTTAATCAGATCATGGCTGTTTTGATAATCTGCAATTTTGCCGTCCCACCTTATCTGCCACTTTACGAAATTTTTGTAAAATGATTTATCAAACCAGATTTCAGGCTTAGATCTGGCTTTTCCAGCGGTAACATAATGATAGGTTAAGTGAGTAGAGCTGGAGTTTAATATTGGAAAAAGTTGTGTTCCACTTTGGCATGTAGAAACTGTAGAATGGTACTGTGGAGGAATCCGGGTGTTCTTTCATATGGATTATAAAAAAGATACCCTGCAAGTAATTAGGAAGGCAAATAGAATGCTGGTCTTAAATGCAAGGGAAATGGAGTGTAAAAGTAGGCATGCCTTCCACGACTGCACAAAGCTTCGGGGAAACCACACCTCCACTACTGTGCACAATCCAGATTTGTTTCAGGAGAAATACATTTGCATTGGAAGCAGTTAAAAATAAGATTAACTACTATTTTGACTCTCGGGGAAGAGAGGTAATTTATGAGGAAACATCATTAGAGTTTAGAAGAATGTGACGTGATCCAACATACAAGATTGTGAGGGGTTTGACAGTATAGATTCCACGAAGATGTTTTTCTCTCCTGGGGGAATTGAGAACGATGGGGCACAACCAGATCAGCTATAATCTTATTAATTGTTAGAACAGGGTGTCTGCCAAATGTCCTATTCCTGCTCCAATTTCTTATGATTTTGAATCAAATGATAATGAGTTGATGGTATTTAAAGACCACAGGCAGAAGTGTTGAAATTTCATCAAGATTTCAAACGTCCTGAAAGTCTGCTCCTGACTTTCAAGTTAATACTGGGATTAATCTGGGACAAGCAGTCCTGCTTGCAGACTGTGAACCTCACATCCTTCAATGTAAAACAGAATGTGTTGGAAACTGGAAGCTCTCTGGTTTAGAAACAACCAGATACACAGGGCACTTGACATGTCTGTACAAACTGTGCTGGCTTTAGACTGTTGACGGTTGTCTCTGGCATCCTCACAGAATTCTCTATTCTCTGTCTGAAGAGAAACTCCAGGCTCTAAACAACTTTTCCTTAAAAGAAAACAGCTCCCATACTCCAATGTAGATTCATTTGTGATATTTCGTCAACATAAGGAGAAAAACCAAGATCTTCTGATTCCATTGTGTAAACATTTTGATTAGACTGGCACCTGAGATTCCTTAAGTTTCCAAAAATCTCCAGGTTTACCATTTTGTTTCTCATGTTCTTTTTGAGCTTGATATTCCTGTTAAATACAGGTTACAAGTTTAAAAAAAAAACTACCTTTGGAAGTAGGAAGAAAAAGTCTGAGAAGTATTCAGATTGGAATTAGGGATAATGATTTCAGAAGAAAAACCATGATATTTATGCAATGTGCAAGTATGGAACTTGGATGAAATTAATCAATGAAGATCATAATGTTTTCAGATACTCCTAAATCAGAGACAACGTATGCAATGAGAAGAAATATAACCAAACGCACAAATAGTAGAATTGGCTAGTAGGAAAGACAAGAGAGTAAGTTAACAAACGGAAAATAATTAATACAAGACCGAGGAACTAAATTACAGGGCATTTGAGTAATCATAAAACTAAGATTGGACATAATTGAGGAAACATTTTGAAACCATCTGTCCTGTGGACCATTCCAACAGTAAGAGTGTTGAGCAAGGCACCAGAGACAATATTCTTGTTAAATCTGCTGTTTCGGCCTCACCTTGAATGCTGTATGCAATAAAGTGGCTCTTAACAAGGTATAATATGGAAGGCATCAGTCTCATGAAAATAAGACACAGATTCTATTCTAATCCAATTCCTGTGGCTCACTTAGCTGGATCATTATAATACTAGAGGAATACTTTTGTTTGAGAGATAGTAGGAACTGCAGATGCTGGAGAATCTGAGATGACAAGGTTTCGAGCTGGATGAACACAGCAGGCCAAGCAGCATCAGAGGAACAGGAAAGCTTCCGTGAAGAACAAAACGGAGGAAGCCCAACCTATCCAGCTAGTAAACTACTTAAGCTGCTAAGATCATGGCCTGATGACGACCTTAGCACCACAACATAACTTAATCTCTGGTGACAATTTCAAAGCCTGCAGCATATTGTTAGACCATCCCAGTCATTGTCTCTCCTTTCCCTCCCAGCACCAGAAACACCTGCCTGATGGCCTTGATGTCATTGCACGGTACTTCCTACCCCAGACAACTTCATCAACTAATGTTGGGCACAGCAGGAATCATACCGGGCACAGAAGATGCTTGTAGTGGTTGGAGATCAGTCATCTCACTCTTAGAAATTCTGTACAGGAGTTCCTCAGGATAGTGTCCTTGGTCCAATCACCTTCAGCTGCTTCATCAATGACTTCCCTCCATCATGATGTCAGAATTCAGAATACTTACTGATGACGGCACAATTTTCAGCATTATTTGTGAATCCTCAGGGACTGAGACAGCTCGTGTTCTAATGTGGAAAGATCCTAACGGTTTCCAGCCGTGTACTGAAAAGGGGCAATTAACAATTGTGGGCCACACAAGTGCCAGACAATGAATATCTTCAACAAGAGAGAATCTCACCATTTCCATTTGACATTCAATGGTATCACTGAATCCTCCATTATCAACTTCTAGGGAATTATCATGGACCTAGAACTGAACGAGACTAGTCATAAAAATACAATGACTACAGCACGGTGGCTCAGTGTTTAGCACTGTTGCCTCATAGCGTTAGGTACCCGGGTTAAATTCAGCCTTTAAGTGACTGTCTGTATGGCATTTGTATGTTCTTCCTGTGTCTGTGTGGGTTTCCTCTGAATACTCTGGTTTCCTCCCACAGTCCAAAGATGTACAGGCTAGGTGGATTGGCCATGCTAAATTGCCTGTAGTGTTCAGGTATGTGTAGATTAGGTGGGTTATATTGGGATGGGTCTGGGTGGGATGCTGTGTGGGTCGGTGTTGACTTGTTGGGCCGAAGGGCCTGTTCCCACACTGCAGGGATTCTATGATCTTCTATGATCTATAAATTGCCCATAGTGTCCAGGGATGTGCAGGCTAGGTGGATTAGCTATGGTAAGTACAGGGATAGGGTAGGAGACGGTGGGGTTGGGGTCTGGGTGGGATGCTCTTGAAAGAGTCAATATAGACTAAATGGGTCAAATTACCTGCTTCCGCACTAAGGATTCTATGATTCTAGGAACAGTAGGTCACAAGCTGCTAGGAATCCCTTTGTAAATAACTCACCTCCTGACTTTCTAAAGCCTGTCCACCATCTACGAAGCACAAGTTAGGAGAATGATGGAATACTCCTCACTTCTCAGGATGGTTGCAGCTCCAGCAGTATTCACATCATCCAGGACAAAGTTATCTGTATTATTGATACTATATTCACAAACTTCCAGCATCTCTGCCACTGATGCTCAGTAACAGCAATGTGGACAAACTGCAAAATGCACTGTAGAAATTCATCAATGCTCCCTAGAAAGCACCTTCCAAACTGAATACAGCTACAGTCTAGAAGGACAAGGGCAGCAGATACATGGGAACATCACCACTTGCAAGTTCCCCTCCAAACCACCCACCATCCTGACTTGGAATTATATTGCTGTTCCTTAGTGTAATGATGTAAAAATCCTGGAATTCCTC
Organism: Ginglymostoma cirratum; assembly: GCA_024137785.1. Taxonomy (NCBI): domain Eukaryota; kingdom Metazoa; phylum Chordata; class Chondrichthyes; order Orectolobiformes; family Ginglymostomatidae; genus Ginglymostoma; species Ginglymostoma cirratum. The sequence goes on from JAHRHZ010000025.1 coordinate 32,060,511, forward strand.
CCTAACGGCATCATGGGTCGATTCACAGCCCATGGTCTGCAGCAGTTCAAGGGGCAGTTCACCAACACCTTCTCAAGGGCAGAGATAAAAGGTACTGTAGATGCTGGAGAATCCGAGATAACAAGCATGGGGCTGGATGAACACAGCAGGTCAAGCAGCATCATAGGAGCAGGAAAACTTGACGTTTCGGGAACAAGCATGGGGCTGCTTGACCTGCTGTGTTCATCCAGCCCCATGCTTGTTATCACCTTCTCAAGGGCAGTTAGGTCTGGCAATAAATGTAGGCCTAGCATGTAGGCATCCACATCCCATGAATGAATTTAATAAAAAGAAATTAGTTAAAACTACTTAACTGAGGCCCTGAAGTTAAAATGATTCTGATCTCACACTGTAGTAGCTACCTATAGAGGTTTTTCCCCAAATCCAATTTTAACTTCAAAAGCATTAAAACTGCTATCCCAGCATCATTGGTGCATGAAAGTAGCTTTTGAAGTCAGGCATGATCTGTTTATTTCTGGGTCAGGCTAGATACACTAGCCATCACATAATCATTAGAACAAAAAGATATAAAATGACCGCCCACGTTTATTAATGCGCATAAAGTTTGTAGTTGGAGATACTACACAGATCAGAAGATAACATAAGCCTCAAGAAATATCTTCCATTTAGCCAACCAAACCTGGGATCTTTGTGTCCTATTATGGCCAGGTAGGAGAGATGAATTGGCTTTACTCTTTTGACAAGTCACAAGAAAATTATTTTTCAGCCACACCTACAATTCACACTGATTAAACTGTATTACCAGCTAAAACTAAATTACAAGGTTTTCTTGAAAGAAAAAGATGAATTTTATCAGTTACTAACCATGAGAAAAATAATAGATACAATATCAAACACACACAAACACATGTATAAAGTTTCAAAAATGGGAGAGTGCCCCATACAAAAGAGATCAAGAATAGGCAGTTTAAAAAGTACCAAAAATCTTTGATGTGTTAGGTTTTAACCTCAGACCATTCTTCTTTTCATTGATATTTTGTGTCTTCAGCAGTGGTTGAAATTTGTTGACATCCTAGAGTTCTTAGTGAATGGACATTTCTACAATTTGCTTTATCACCAAGAGCTATTTATCTGGGGATTGAGAGAAAAAGCAGGGAGACACACAGCAAGCCTTCTAGTTCTGCTGGTATAAATCAATTTTCTTTCTCTCTCTGCCCAAAATTTGTTGCCTAAAATATAGTTCACTTATGTACTCCCATGTCTGGCTTCATTGTTTTATAAAACTTGATAATCTGCAGGCAACTTTTAAAAAGGTTTGAATTAACTGGGAGGTGCAGATTGGTGTTTAAATATCTTTCATAATGTTGGTGGACTTTGGCTCAGACTAATTCCTGTTTATCAATGGTCTTGTGAGCTTGTTTCGATCTGGTCAAGAGACCACTGCAGGCAAATTATGTTAATGCTTTTCTTTTCTTAAAAGCACAGTAGTCCATGAAAGATCCAGGTATTAAAATCAGATGATGGAAGTTAAAAATTGATGGTTAATTTTCACCACTATTGTAATAGCACTTATAACTTCATAAAAGCCACTGTTTCATAGAATGATTTCACAATAACATGATTGGATAGATCAGGAATATGTCTGAAGTGTTCTACTTGCAACTCAAGAAGTTCAGGTTTAGTGACTGTCTGTTACCCGCAGTGTGTTCATCTTTCTAATGTAAATAAAACGAACAATAACAAGTGGTGTTATGTTTGTTATTCCTGTCGCTATGAGAATATACAAAATACATAAACATGTCAAATATATAGCAACCTTGTAAGGAAGATACCTGGTAAAGACAGAGCTTGTGTCTGAGCCCTGGCACAAGTTCAAACAGAAGGCAGATAATATGATGGAAACAGAGTAAGTAATGCAATGGAAAAGTGTGGTATTATCTGAGCAAAGAAACTGGCAAGAGATAGAGTTCAAACATGCAAAATAATAATTTATTTGTGGGGATAAGCCGTGAAGAATAGTTTCAATTCCAGTCAACTTGAAATGATTGTTAAAACATTTTATTTGTTCTGTTCAGATCATTTAAGTTTGCATTCCTCATCGCATTAGCAAAACAATCATGTTTGGGCATTATTAGTGATTTCAATAATATACGATGTTATTTTCTAAACAATATCTGTGATTTCCAGAAATGGTTGCTGAAAATGGATTATGTTATTTTAGCTTAACTTTCTTTTTGCAGTTTTGGGCTGGTGAAGCGAGAGAAAAGTATTCTGGATTCCTTAGCCAATTACCCGCCATATTCTTGCCCACCACATTAGAATTTTTTCACCTATTTTGATGAGGAGTACATTACCCCCAATTTATTCTTGATGTTATGAAGAAACATTTTCACTGTTCTCATTTTTATATGTCATTTTGTCTTTTGCATGTTCTACCACTGCTCTTTAGAAGGTAACTGTAATGCAAGTGGTTCTCATTATACTCTACTGCACTAATGTCATACAGGTTCAGTAGACAGATACGAAACACAAAAAAAAAATCACAGATGCTGAAAATCAGAAATAAAAACAGAAATTATTGTAAAAACTCAACAGATCTGGCTGCATCTGTAAAGAGAAAGCAGAGTTAATTTTTCGGGTCTAGTAACCTTCTTCAGATTGGTATTCTGTGTTCTGAGGAACAGTCACTGGACCTGAAATGTCAACTCTGCCTTCTCTCCACAAATGCTGCCAGACCTGCTGAGTTTTTTCTAGCAATGTCTGTTTCTGTTTTCTCTACAGAGATGTCAGGTGTTGAGATGTTGTCCACAGCTTATCAACTCTGCTTATAATATCAATGAGGCTAAAGCTAGATGTCATGGCATGCAATGGGAGGCAGTCTGAAAAATATCTGCCTTTAGGTCCAAGGGGTTTTATATGTCTATAAGGAGCAGAGCATGGCTAAGGAACAGGTAGGTCCCTCAAAGACAAGTGAGAGAATTTATGCGTGGTGCCAGAGGAAGTGATTTGATTTGATATATTGTTGTCACATGTACAGTGATAAGCATGTTTTGCATGCTAACCAGATAAATCATACCCTAAGTACATTAGGATAATAGAACAGAGTGCAGAATAGCGTTACAGCTACCAAGAGGTTGCAGAGAAAGATCAACTCTAAGATGAGAGGTCTGTTCATAAGTCTGGAAACAGCAGGGAGGCGGCAGTGCTAACCACTGTCCCACCATGCTGCCCATATGGCTAGGATTTACTCGCATTTGGAAAAGTGTGAACTTATTAACAATAGGCAACATGGCTTTGAGTGTGGGGAAGGTCTTGTCTCAGACTTGATTGTGTTTTTCGAGGAAGTGATAAAGATGATTTGATGAGGGTAGAAGGATAGATATTGTCTATATGGACTTTAGCAAGGCCTTTGCCAGGTCCCTCATGGCAGGCTGGTACAAAAAGTGAAATCACATGGGATCCATGGTGAACTGGTGAAATAAGTACAGAACTGGTTTAGTGATGGAAGACAGTCGCAGTGGAAGGGAGTTTTTCCGACTGGAGATCCGTGACCAGTGGTGCTCTGCAGGGATCACTGCTGGGACCTTTGTTTGTCATATATATATATATATATATATATATATGATATATATAATTAGGAAGAGAATGTAGGTGGCTTGATTAGTAAGTTTGCAGGTGACCCACCAGATAGCGATGTGGATTGCTAAAGGATACAGCAGAATGCAGACAGGCTGGAGACTTGGGTAGAGAAATGGCAGATGGAGTTTAATCAGGACAAATGCAAGATGATACATTTTGGTAGATCTAATGCAGGATGGAAGTACACAGTAAATGGCAGAACCCTTAATAGCATCAATATAGAGGGATCAAGGTGCACAAGTCCATGTTCTGTGAAAGTGGCAACATAAGAGAATAAGATGGTCAAGAAGGCATATGCATGCTTGTCTTCAGCGGTCAGGGCATAGAGTATAAAAATCAATGTGTCATGTTTTAGATGTACAAAACTTTAGTTAGGCCACATTTTGGAATAGTGCACAGTTCTAGTAGCTACACTACCGGAAGGATGTGGAAGCTTTGGAGAGGGTACAGAAAAGATTTACCAGGACTTTGCTTGCTTTGGGGGGTATTAGCTGAGGAGGGATTGGATAAACTTGGTTTGTTTTCACTTGAATGTCAACAGATGAAGGGTGACCTGATAGAAGTTTACAAAATTATGAGAGGCATGGATAGTTGGAGTCTTTCTCCCAGGGTAGAAATGTCAAATGCCAAGGAAAATAGGTTTAAGGTAAAAGGGGGAACATTTAAAGGGAGTGAGAGAGGCAAGTTTCTGAGAGGATGGTAAATGCTTGTTTTGTACTGCCAGAGGAGGTGGGTATGGATACAATAGCATGTTTAAGAGACATCTTGGCTGATCTATGAATAGGGAGGGATATGTTCCACATAGAGACAAAGGGTTTTTAGCTTAGAAAGGCGTGATGTGTCAATGCAGTCTTTGTGGGCTGAAGGGTCAGTTCCTGTGTTGTACTGTTCTTTGTTCTGACAACATTCTGAAGCAATGATCCTACTGATCAGAGTGGATAAATTAGAAAGGAATACAGAGCCTGTTGACAATATTGAATCATAATCATGTAGTTTTACAATATCGAAAGAGCCTATTGACCCATCATATCTACACTGGTCATCAAGCACCTATCTACACTAACACCACTTGCCAGCACTTGGCTTACAGCCCTATATGCTACGTGGTCCAAGTGTTCATCTAAATATTTAAATGTGAGGGTTTCCACCTGTATCATCCTTTCAGGCTGTGAGTTCCAGATACACCCTCCCTCCCTCTGGATGTAAAACCTTTTCCTTAAATTCTTTCTAAACGTCCTACCCTTTACCCTAAATCTATGATCTCCGGTTATTGAACCCTTTGGGGGTAACATTTATTCCTATCTGCCCTGTCTATGGCCCTCATAATTTTGTGTACATCAATCAGGTGTCTTCTCAGCTTTATCTGCTCTAAGGAAAACAGCCTACCCCATTGTAGTTGAATTGTTTCAGCCCAAGCAACATACTGATGAATCGCCTCTGCACCCTCTAGTGTAATCACAGCCTTTCTATAGTGTGGCAACTAGAACTGGACACATTACTCCAGCTTTGGTCGAACAAACACTTCGTGCAGCTCCATTATAACCTCCTGCTCTTCTATTCAAAGCTTCAACTAATAAAGGCAAATATTCCAGTATCCTGCCTTAATCATATCTAGCCATTCTGTTGCCTTCAAGGATCCATGGCCATGCACAGCAAAGTCATTCTGACCCTGTGTACCTAGAGTCACAGTTATGCAGCACAGAAACAAACCCTTTGGTCCAACTTATCCACGCCAAACAGCCAACCCAATTTCACTGAGTCCCATTTGGCACATATCCCTCTAAACCCTTCCAATTCATATACCTATCCAGATTCCTCATAAATGTTGTAATTGTACCTGCCTCCTCCACTTCCTCTGGCAGCTTGCTCTATACACGCACTACCCTCCATGATAAAGTTACCCTTGGGTCCATTTTAAATCTTTCCCCTCTCACCTTAAACGTATGCCCTCTAGTTTTGGACTCTCCCACCCTAGGAAAAAGATACACCTCATCCATGCCCTCGTGATTTTATTAACCTCTTTAAGGTCACCCTTCAGTTCCAGGGAAAAATGCCCCAGCCCACTCAGCCTGTCCCTATAACTTAACTCCTCCAGTCCCAGCAAAATCTTTGCAAAGCTTTTCTGCAGTCTCTTAAACTTAACATCATCCTTCCCAAAGAAGGGCAACCCGAATTGTATGCAGTATTTCAAAAATGTCCTCACCAATGACCTGTGCAGCCATAGCGTGACATTCCAATTCCTGTACTGAATATTCTGACCAATGAATGCAAGTATGTCAAATGCCTTCTTCACCACTCTGTCGACCTCTGACTCCGCTTTCCAGGAACTATGCACCTGCACACCGAGGTCTCTTTGTTCAACAACACTTCCCAGGACCCCACTATTAATTGTATAAGTCCTGCCCTGGTTTGCCTTACCAAAATACAAAACCTCACATTTATCTACATGAAAACCCATCTGCCATTATTCAGCCCATTGGCCCATCTGATCAAGGTCCCATTGTCTTCTGAGATAATCTTTTTCACTGTCTACTACACCGCCAATGTTGGCGTCATCTGGAAATTGACTAACCATGCCTCCTACACTCACATCTAAATCATTTGTATAAATGATGAGTCCTGCCATTTTTTGTGTACTTCTTGCTCTGAACATGGATCACCATATACTTTTCAGGATTAAATTTCATTTGCTGGAGTTCAGCCCATCTGACCAGCCCATCAATATGGTCCATGATATGAAATCTTTACAAGTCACATGGTTGTAATACATTATCATCTGTCATGTTCAGTCAGAATGATGATACCTGAATGATTAATGAGTAAATGCCTACAGTTTCAGAATCCTGTTATTGGACAGCAGCAATCAAATTGAAACATTGCTTTCAATACACGACTCAAAAGTGTAACACACACCATTCATCTCATTAATTTCATGGATAATATTGTCATCAATGAATGGTGTGAGTCACCCAAAATATTACCAAAGTATACAGAAATTACACCATTAACAGGACTTTTCAATGCCAACAACAGCTGTCTATATACAACACCTTTATTGCACAAAGACATCCTGAGGTGCCTCTTAGTATTGTTCACAAATAAACTATGACAACAGTCCATATAAGTTAACAAGGTGTAGAGCTGGATGAACACAGCAGGCCAGGCAGCATCAGAGGAACCGGAAAGCTGACGTTTCGGGTCTGGACCCTTCTTCAGAAATGGAGGGGGGGGGAGGGCTCTCTGAAGTAAATAGAGAGAGGAGGAGGCGATGATAGAAGGTGGATAGAGGAGCAGATAGGTGGAGAGAAGACGGATAGGTCAAGGAGGCGGGGATGAAGCCGGTACAGGTGAGTGTCGGTGGGGAGTTGGGATGGGGGTTGGTCAGTGAGGAGGGAGGGGCAGGTAGGTGGGACGGAAGATGAACAAGTCAAGGAGGTGGGGATGAGGCTAGTAGGTAGGAAGTGGGGGAGGGGGTTCATCAGTGAGGTGGGAGGAGCGGATAGGTGGGAGAAAAGACAGACAGGTCAAGGAGGCGGGGTCAAGATAGGCTGGTCTTGGGATAAGGTCGGGGGCGAGGAGAGTTTGAAGCTTGTAAAGTCCACATTGAGACCAATGGGCTGCAGGGTTCCCAGGCGGAATATAGGTGCTGTTCGTCCAGCCTTCGGGTGGCATTGGGCGCAGACCTGAAATGTCAGCTTTCCTGCTCCTCTGATGCTGCCTGGCCTGCTGTGTTCATCCAGCTCTACACCTTGTTGTCAGGCTCCAGCATCAGCAATTCCTACTATCTCTGAGTGAGTCCATACAAGGTGATGTTCTGATGGATCACCAAAGGTTTGGTCAAAGTGGAAAGGCAACGGCCTAGTGGTACTATCACTGGACTATTAATCTAGAGACCCAGATAAAGTTCTGGGGACCCGGGTTCAAATTCTACCATGGCAGATGGTGGAATTTGAATTCAATAAAATATCTGGAGTTAAGCGTCTAAATGATGACCATGAACCCATTGTCGATTGTCAGAGAAACCCATCTGGTTCACTAATGTCCTTTAGGGAAGGAAACTGCCATTTTTACCTGGTCTGGCCTAATGTGACTCCAGTCTCACAATGATGTGGTCGACTCTCAAAAGCCCTCTGGGCAATTAGGGATGGACAATAAATGCTGCCTGGTCAATGACGCCCTCATCCCATGAATGAATAAAGGAAAAAAAATTGGTAGGTTTCATGATATATTTTGAGGTGAGAAAGAAAGGCTTATAGAGAAAATCTAGAGCGTAGTCCCTAAGCAGCTGAATGTGTAGCGATTGAAATCAGGGACTCATAACAGGCGAGAGTTGGAGCAGCACAAAGATCACAAGGGGTTGCATTGTGGGAGAACACAGCAGAGATCGGGAGAAGTGAGGTCACAGAGGAATTTGGAAACAAAGATGAGAATACTTGAGACTACATTTAAATCGGAGTCAGTATAGGTCAGCAAGTATAGGTGTAATGGGTGAATGGGTTTTGGTGTGACTTAGGACACAGGCAGCAGAGGTTTGGATGGCCAAGTTTATGGTAATGAAGGGAGTAGGCCTGGACTGCACTGGAACAACTGAATCAATAAGGAACAAAGGAATGGGTGACGCTTCCAGAAGCAGGTGTGCTGATGTTACAGGGGTGGAAATGCACGGGGTTCAATGATAGCATGGACATGTGGTCAGAAGCTAAGCTCATTGTCAAACATGAGCAAAAGTTGTGACAGACTGGTTGAGCCTCAGATTCCAGGGGGAGGGATGGAATCCATGTCGAGTGATTGGGTTTTGTGGCAGGAGCGTAAGATAATGACAATGGTTTCTCCAATATTTGATTGAAGGCAATTTCTCTTGGTCTAGTAGTGAATGTCTGATCATTTAGAAGCTATGGTGGAATCGACAGCAGTTGTATGTATGAGGCAGAGTTGGATTCCGTCAGTCTAAGTGTGCCATGGATGATGTTGCCATGGGGCAAAATATAGACACAGAAATCAAAGAAGAGGGGTCACAAAGGTCCATGGAGAACAACAGAGTTTACAATGCAGGTATGGGATCACAGGCGGATATTCTCTGGCTATGGCTGGACAGATAACTGAACCAGCTAAGTGCAATTGTAGCCAGCTGGACAATGACTAGAAAGGTGGTGAAGAGGGATAGAATGACCAACTATGCCAAAGATCCAAGAGAAGGATAAGGAAAAACAAGCTAAAGTTAACCTCAAGATGTAGTTACCAGTGACAGAGCTTAACAACTTCATACTAAGGAGATTTGGGAGACTCCAATGAAAGTACTTCCAGCCACCATTTTCCTGCTTAGTAACTAGAGACATAGAATTACGAAAAACAGAAAGTGGTGGAGCAATACAGCAGGTCTCGCAGCATCTGTGGGGAGAGAGATGTTTGACAGATCTGTCAAGTTTGTATTTTGGTTTAATATTTCCCGTTAGTCTTCTGTCCCTCACTTAGACACGAGTTTTGCTTTGTCCATTCCTACCACTGCAAAAAAAAGAACAACAAGCATATTTGTGTGACATATCACTGACAGTCTGAGTTGCTATGATAATGTGCACATTGTAATTCACGGCTATGGAGGAGACAGGCTTCAACATGCTTTCCATCACATGGCTAACCAAGAATCTCTGATGGAGGGATATGCACGTTGCTATTCAACCTGCTTAGCCACATTATGAACACAACGTCCTCAAATGTCAAATCTTGAGATGGGATTTGATCCAGAACTTCTGGGTTAGAGGGAGGGACAGTACGCACTCGGCCAGAAGACATCTTTGCACAAACAGATACCTGCTCATTGTTTCCATCAAGCACCAGTGTTACCCAGCATGCAAGCTTTGTGTGGCCAGCAGGCAGTCTTTCTTTTAGGATTAATGAATGGCTTTGTAGTGGTAGTACATAATATACAGAACCCTCTTAATGCTGAACAACAAGGTGTTCGATTACTATTGGAACAGATTCTTTAAAATTATCCACTTACTGTTTTGATGATTCCAGCCAAGGTTTTGAGTCTAGTTTTTCCCAATGCATTTATCAAGAAATAGCCAGGGAGAAATCTGCTCAGTTTAGGAGTATCAGTAGAGGCCAAGGCATTTCCTGTTTCCTTTTAATCACTGTATTTTAGTTTAGCATCTCAAAGTCAGTTTGTCAGCAACTGAGAATAGGTAAGTTTGTAAGCTAAGTGCCAGAGCAGGTTGGCAAGTGGATAGTGAAGGAGATAGGGTGGCAGGTGGGGGAGGACTGCAGGGTGGCAGTGGGTGCTTATTTCAGTCAAAAGTTAATTCAGGTGGGGTCAGGAGAGGGTGGACTTATTTTTGGTTGTAAAAAGTTGAAGTTGGGGTGGGTGATGGGGCCAAAGGAGTTGAACTAAGTTTTGGTGGCGATGGGCATAGAGGAGGAATTCATGTGGCTAGGGGGAAGTGTCGGCTCCAGCAGGGCAGAGTATGGGGTTGGTGGGGGTTTATGAGACCTAGATGGTGGTGTGCCAGGCTCTGACAGAGCCAGGCCAGGGGGGTTGTGGGGAGGCGAATATCAGCTCCAATGGAACTGGGTACAATGAAGTGGCATTCTTCCAGGGAGTTGGTGGTTGGTGGGATTGACTCCAACAGGATCGAGCCTGTGTAGGTCAGGTCAGGAGGTACAAGCTGTTGCTTCAGGGAGTACCAGGGATCAGAAGAGGTGTAGTTGGGAAGAACCAGTAATGAATTGGACAGTCAGTTTAATAGTCCTCCTGGAGCCAGAATAGGTTTTTAATCTAACTTTTCCTGTTGACCGCTGGCTTAAGTGAGTTGAAAATCATCAAATTCCCCTACTTAATTGGACACTTGAAGGGTTCCAAATGAGAGGAACTGAACATCAAAAATTTCAATATTCCTGGGCGATTTCCATGAGCCAGCTGCTCCAAAGCTTCCTGCATTGTCTGAAGGCATAACTCCAATCTACACTGCTCCGATAATTTCCCAGCTATCCAAATATCTGGGGTCGTCAAGAGTTGCTGTTTATGATCTGTGCCATCAGCCCCACATTCTGAATGAAGAAGGATGGGCATCATTACAACCCCGGACACGCTGTAATTGGTGAATACTTTAATTGGATCTTCGATTTTTCTTTGTATGAAGACAAACAGAAAAAAGGATGAATTTGAAACTATAATCTGAGTCAAGTAATTCTTTATGTATTGACACTGATAAGACATAATGACCAAGTAACAGTGCAGACATTTTGCATATTGTACCTTTGGCAGCCTGTTTAGCCCTGTTCAATTATAGCCAACTGCTTGAATTCCTGAGTTCATGAAATTCTGAAATTGAATGCTCACTTTTGCTCGATGATATACAAGCCTGATCTCATTTTCTGTTCATACTTTTCTCCATCTCCATTTGGACATTCACTTTGGCTGACTGCTGTACTCTCTGACAGCTTGTTGTATTACCTGCCAGAGTACTCTGCTAATTTATCTAATCTCTCTTGAAGTGCCTGCATTGCTTTACGTTGAAATGTTTAAATCTCAAAGAGGCACCACTAAGTTTTGCCAACCTGTTCTTTTAGTGCAGTTAAACTATTTTAATTTTGATCTCGGGGTTGGGAAAGCAAACTTGCTTAACAAGTGTCTGATTTATTGTGTTTTGAGCTTCTGGAGAAAGCAAAGTATTATAATGAGAGGTTTTATAATAAATAAGTCTGTGGTAATGAGAAATGAGATTCTAGTGGAGAAACAAATAGTGGGCATTGAGGACTCATAAGGAGTTGCATCTTGTTGAAGCATCAGCTGCCCTGTTAGCTGAAGATTGGTGCAAGACTATTTTGATTCTTCCAGAGCAGGCTGATGTCCCCAACAATGGGCAGAGATAATAAGTCAAGATCAGCAGTGGCACAGAAGCTGGGGTGTGTACAGGGAAAACAGTGCCAGAGTCCCAGGATTGTATGAGAACCAAGGACAAATGTAAATGGTGTGAGCAGGATCGTTTCTCAGATTAGGGGTTATGGGGATGGATGGGAAATGAAGGATGGGGGATGGTTTGGAGGAAAGAAAGAGTTTGACTCGAACAAGCGCCCACCATATCTGCCCAAGCCAATGCCGAGTCACTAGGCAGATTTGATCGAGAGGCATAACCACCGAGGTGACAAGTTGCCCGGAGCATCGCAGCTATTGGGTATAGGGCACAGTGACAGGTCCATCGGTAGTTTTAATCCCATCCTTTAGTGGCTTTAAATGTCCTTAGTTGGCTACTATGGGCCTCAATTGGTGGCAGGGACAGATGGTCGACCATAGACTTTCCCATCCAGAACTTAATCCTGGTAAGAATTGCAAACACAGAGGGGTTTGGGTATGCTCCCTCTCTGCCAAATGACATGCTCTCCCCATCTCCAAACTCGCCACATCCAGAGGTAGAAGACTCCATCCATGGAGTTTCACTATACAGCAGGAAAGGGAATGCTTGGTAAAACAACTTGCGTACCTTCCAATAGCTGGTATAGGTTCAGCATTAACCATGAAGCAAGTCATGAACTAATATGCAAAACAGAGCAAAGAGATAGAATATGAAATAATCAACACTAAAACAGTAATAATTTATATTTATTGATATGACTCCCTAAATTCTAATAAAATAGCCTTACTCATCAATCTTTTGAGACAAGGCCCCAGACTATTCCATGTAATCATATTAATGGTACACATTTAACTATAGAGTGCACTAAGTACATTCTCCTGTATGGGTTTAAAAGGGGCCTGTCTTCAGAGTGGAAAAGACATTTGCAAACTATTTTTCTGTTTCTAATCTTTTAGCTCGCTCATCAATTAGGTGAAGTCATGACAATAGTAAACCAATAATTCTGCTGCTCCTTTTTAGACCCCGAAAAACAAAGAATGACCCAATTTATTCTTCAGAATTTCATTTCTCAATATATTGAAACGTCGGGAACTGTAATGCTTATTCATGGCGGTCTACATGGAAAATATGAACCAAATGATATGAACTGGCAATGCCACTTGCAAATGTGAATATGTGTTTTTCTACAAACAATGCCACATTATCTCTTGACTATATTCAAGACTAAATTGAACATATTTTTGATTGACAACAGAGTTAAGGATTATGGGCACAGAAGGACAAGCGAGGATAAGATCACAATCAGATCTGCTATAATCTTATTGTACAGCAGAGCAGTCTTAAGGGGCTGAATGGCCTATTCCTGCTCCCATTTTTTTTCTGTTCTGTTACAGACAATCATTAGAATTGAATAATGGCTGAAGTATTCAGAAGACATAATTTCTGCCCTGAATGATCTTGCACTGAACAACCTGAATAATTAATTTACACAAAACTGAAACCATGTGGAAACCAGTATTATCACTGAAAATACCACCAGGTTTATAAAAATAAATGGTCTAACTAGTATTTATATAGCACCTTTACTGACCTCAGGATATTTCAGAGAACTCAGCCAATTAAATACTTTTGAATTATCAGTATTTTCTAATCAATGTGTTCAGAGATGCAATTACACATTTCTGGGACAGGTATGACTTGAACCCGGCTCAAAGGTAGGGACATGATTACTATTCCACATGAACCCTACTCTTGAAATATGTAATCACTGTTTTAACATATGCAACATGGCAGTCTATTTGTCCATAGCAAGATCCCATAAACAGGCTATGACAATGATCACCTGGTTATCTGATATGACTAAGGGTTAAATATTAGACATGGAATGAAAGACAATGTCTCTAGACTCCTAAAAAGTATCTTAAACTAACTTAACAGTGCAAGTAGAGATGTTTTAGATATCTTAATTTTGTCTTATCAAAAAACATCCATCTTGTTTAGCAGATGCAGATTAGAGCTGGTTCCTGCAGTGAACTGACTATATAAAGCTTCAGATCAGAAGCTCTGGAATTTGTCATCTCTTAAGTTATTGGCCGGACCATCTGTTGCACTTTTAGCTTCAGTTACAGTAAAGACTGGTGCTTAAAACCAGAGTTTTATCTGTACTGTAATCTCGCTGTTTTATTTCCCCCCGTGCGTGTATTTTTACATGGTATTCTATTGTCAGGTTGTTCTATCTTTCTTGTATCAAATGGAATCACAGTGGTCATGCCAAAAGCAAGAAGAAGCAATTCCCATTGAGAGCTTCAGTTTTCAGGATCCAGTTTTATTTTTAATAAATTACATATGTCCAATATAAAAGGATCAAAACTAAAAGCCAAAGCTGCACTACATATCCATGCTCTCACGATACTGCACTTTTACAATCAGAGTTCAGTTGCAGTCCTCCTCCTCCTACTCCAAAATAAAACATCAGCCTTGCCATCTAATCTAGGCATGAAACTGAGTCCAGGTTTGTTCCTCACCCCTGATGGAGAAGAAATCATTTAATCTGAAGTCCAATTCGAAAGTACTCCTATAAGCTACTGCACCCCCATGATTTGCAACCATTACCATCCCATTCAGCTCTCACCCACCATCTACCTGTTGCTAAAGAGACAATTTGTCTGACGTCTGCCTTGCGAAAATGAGTGAGCTGTGGATGCCTGTAATTTCTCCAGGAGCAGCTCTTGTATTTTGGCTGACAGCAAGGTTACCAGATGGGGCACATGGTTTGAGCACAGTGGCAATTTCTGGGCCATAAACATGCCTACAATTTTGGCAGCAAAATTCCTGTAAACTATATAGCCAAGAACAAAGTTTTGGAAAGATTCAGTACGACATACTACAAAGACTGAAGTACATTACCAGCAATTTTTAGATTATTGCAGAAACATTGATCTCACTTAATTGCAACACTGCAATTGATCGTTATGAGATGAATCAAAAATGGGAATTTCTGACATAAATGATTTCTTGTCTCAATAGGATAGCACAGATTTAGATTTTCTTTAGCTAAAATACCAACATGTAGAAATGTGCAAAACTCAACTCATCCAGCATATGGCATCAGAAATCCCAAACAATTTAGACCTGCACCCAAATTTCAAACATAAGTGTTTTGCTTAAGCCTACCAGAGTGTACTGGAACTGAACTGGGACAAATGTGGAGTCATCATTATCACAGTGTGTGGAGGTGCCGGTGTTGGACTGGGGTAGACAAGATTAGAAATCACACGACACCAGGTTATAGTCCAGCGGGTTTATATGAAAGCACAAGCTTTTGGAGTCTTACTCCTTCCTCAGGTGTTCGTGGGAGAGATAGTATCAGATACAGAATTCATAAGTAAAAGATCAAAGGGTCACACAACTAATGAGGATGTACTAAACAAACCTAAGATGCTGTTAAATCTTTAATCAGTCAGAAGGTTTTAATTGATTAAATTGTATATGTTAAATCCCTGAATTCCTTTGAAGTCACTGTCCTGAGAAAACTAAAGGTTTTATCAGTGTAAAGAAGGGGTGACATTTTAGGTCAGACAATGCAGTTAGGTGTGAGGCCTTGTTTAGAATCTGTTTGTGTTTTGGTTTGGAATCAGACTGGTTTTATTTCTTAAGTAGGAATTCATAAAATGCCACTTTGGCTTACTTTTGAACAAAACAGAATGTATCTGCAAATACAAATTCACCCCATAGATTCGTGTGTGTGTGTGTGTGTGTGTGTGTGTGTATGCGTGTGTGAGAGTCTTGCATGTGTGAGGGAGGGAGAGAGAGAGACAGAGCATGCATGTGCATGTGAGATTGAGAGACACTCACACAGATCCTCTCTCATACACACATTATCTCTCAAGCGCACACATACACTTTCTCTCTCTCTCTCACTCACACACACACACACACACACACACACACACACACACAAATTCACCGTATAGATTCACATATTTGCAGATACCTTCTATTTTGTTCAAAAGACAGAGAGTAGTGATGGGTGCATGTTTTTCTGACTAGAGATCTGTGACCAGTGGTTTTTGGCAGGGGTCAGTGATAGGGCCCCTGTTATCTGTAACATATAAGTGATTTGGAAGTGAATGTGGGTAGCCTAGTTAGTAAGTTTGTGGGAGCTGCAGTTAGTGAGGTGGATTACCAAAAGATACAGCAGGATATAGATAAGATGGACACTCAGGTGGAGAAACAGTAAATGTAGTTTAATCCAGACAAACGTGAGGTGATGTATTTTGAATGGTCGAATGCAGGAATGAAGTATAGTGTATGTGACGGTACCCTTGAAAGCATTAACATACAGAGGAATCTAGGTGTACAGGTTCACTGTATATACACAAGAGTATGTACCTTTCATTTTAAGTGAAAGTTTGTACTCAAGAAGACAAGTTGAATTAGTAATGGAGGATGTGATACTTTTCCATTTTAAGCCCTCAGAGTCAGTTTCAAGCATTTCTAGGTCAGTTGTAGCATGCTTAGAGGCAGAGTGAGCTTCCTGTCTCTATCTTAACTATGTGACTCAACTTCAACTTCAGAATGTTCTACTGCAAAAATGTGGTGTTTCTCTACTTCGCACATCATCATCTTGTGTCCGTTTCTGCCAGATATTTTAATTAAAGCCAGAATAAACTGTTGTGTTAAAGGGAATTACTAGAGAACAGGCACAATTCTTGGCACAGCCAGACATCATGGGCTGCTGTAATATTGCCGTTAGAAAACATCATTTTTTAATTAGGGTAACTGTTTATTATAGCAGCTGTCATTCATAATAGCTGCATCATTGCAATGCAATTCATGCCTTCAGAATACAAGGAGATCCTTCAGTTCATGGTGTCTGTACCAGTTCTTTAGAAGATCTGTCAAATTAGCCCCACTCCCCATCTCTTTCCCTATCCCGTCCTCCATATTGTTTTCCTTTTCCTTCATAAGACTACTGTGAGCGTACCATCCCTCCACTAACTGCAGCAGTTCAAGAAGGCAGTTCACCGCCATCACCTTCTCAAGGACAATTAGATATAGGCAATAAATACTGGCTGTAACCTGTTTCCTGTGAATGAGTAAAAGAAGATAACCTAAATCCTAGCTTTCTCAAGGAAAGAGAAAATGGCTCCAAACCTTCTGGATTCTGCAGTCAGGAAGGTGACAAATGTAACTCAACCATAAAGAAAAGTGTTGGGGGTGGGGGGGTGGGGAGGTGGAGAAGAGAAAACAAGGAATTACACTCCACTCGGCATCAGTGAAAAAATCTGAGATTTTCTATGAACCAAGTCATAAGAGATGTAGAAAATCATAAGAATAGGCAAAATCAACGTGGCTTTAAGAAAGAGAAACTGTACTTGACAAGTCTAGTATACCTTTTTGAGGATATAACTAGTAGCATAACTGAAATGAAGCCCATGGGTGTAGTATTTTTGAATTTCCAAAGACATTTTATATGGCACCATATGGAAGGTTTCACATGTGTTTGTAGGGTTAGGTTACACATTTTCAAGTAATAGACAGAGAACAGCATAGGAATAACTGGGTCATTTTCAGGTTAACAAACTGTTAGTAGCAAGGATTATTGCTCAGCTATTATTGCTCTGATATTAATTCAATAAAGGGACTCAGTGTAACGTATCCAAGTTTACTAACTATACAGAAATAAATGGGTAAATTGGTTGTGAGGAGAATGCAAGGAATCTGCAAAAGGCTATAGACATGTGAAGTAAATAGAATGGAACACAGCGAATGAATTGTAAAACAGAGGAATTTGTGTTATTCTTTTGTAAAATCACTTTCCTTCTAATAAGTTTGAAATTACTAAATGTGGCTCTGAGAAATTTGGCTGTCCTTAGTCTTGAAGTCAGAGAGTCATACAGCATGGAAGCAGATGCTTAAGTCCAACTTGTCCATGTCGAACAGGTTTCCCAAGCTGAACTAGTCCCATTTGTCTGCACTTGTCTCATATTCCTCTAAACCTTTCCTATTCATGTACCTGTCCAAATGTCTTCTAAATGTTGTTATTGTACTTTCTTCTACCACTTTCTCTGGCAGTTCGTTGCACATACAAGCTACCCACTGTGTGAAAAAGTTGCCCCTCAGGTCCCCTTTAAATCTTTCCCCTCTCACCTTAAACCTTTGTATTCTAGTTTTGGATTCCCCTACCCTGGGGAAAAGATCTTGGCTCTTTACCTTATCTATTCCTCTCATGCTTTTATAAAACTCTATATCATTACCCCTCAGCCTGCTATGCTCCAGTGAAAAAAGTCCCAGCCTATTCAGCCCTCCTTGTAACTCAAACCCTCCAGTCTCGGTAACATCCTTGTAAATCTTTCTTGCGCCCTTTCCAGTTTAATAACATCATTCCTATTACACGTGGAGGGTGGTGGGGCAGGTGGTGGTGGGGGTGGGTGGGGCGCGGTGGGGTTGGTGTGGGAGTGGTGGTAACACACTAGATCTGTAGACAGAACTCCAAAAGTGGCCTCACCAATGTCTTGTACAGTCGCAACATGATATTGCAACTCCTACACTCAATGCTCTGACCAATGCAGGCAAGTGTGTCAAATGCCGTCTTCACCAGCTTGTCTACCTGTGATGCCACTATCAAAGAACTATACACCGGCACTGCCTAGGTCTCTCTGTTTGACAACAATACCCTAGAGCCCTACAATTTTATAACTACTGCCCTGGTTTGTTTTACCAAAATGCAAGAGCCCACATTTATCCAAATTAAACTCCATCAGCCACTCTTTGGCACAGTTGCCAATAATCAAGATCTCATTCACCAATGTCCACTATACCACCAACTTTGGTGTCATTCACAAACTTACTAACCATTCCTTCTATATACTCACCCAAATCATTTATATAAATGACAGACAACGGTAGACCCAACACTGATCTTTACGGTACACCAAGGTGACCGGCCTCTAGTCCGAACAACAACTCTCTACCATCATCCTCTGTCTCCTACTGTTAAGCCAATTTTGTATCCAGTTGGCTCGCTCTCTCTGGAACCCATGTGATCTAACCTTACTAACCAGTGTACTATGCAGAACTTTGTTGAAAGCCTTGCTAAAGTCCACGTAGACAACATCTACCACTGTGCCTTCATCTATCTTCTTGGACACATTTTCATAAAAAACTTAATCAAGTTAGTAAGACGTAATTTTCCATGCACAAAGCCATGCTGACTATCCCTAATCAGGTCTTGCATTTCCAAATGCATGTAAATCCTGTCCTTCAGGATCCACTCCATCAACTTCCCCATCACGTATGTCAGGCTCACTGGTCTTTAGTTTCCTGCCTTTTTCATGCAATCATTCTTAAATAATCTTACAAGATTAGCCACCCTCCAGTCGTCCAACACCTCATCCATGGCTGCCAATGATATAAATATCTCTGCTAGGGGCCCCATAATTTCTTACCTGGCTTCCCACAATCTCCTGGGATACACCTGATCACACACTGGAGATTTATCTGTCTTTGTACATTTTAAGACCTCCAGAACCTTATCTTTTCCAAAGTGGGCTCTTTTCAAGACATTTACTATTTATTTCCCTGAGTTCCCTATCTTCCATACCTTTTTCTATAATAAATACTGATGCAAAATAGTCATTTCGTATCTCACCCTTGTTGTGTGGTTCCACATATAGACTACCTCGTTGATATTTAAGGGGCTTTATTGGCTCCCTAGTTACTCTTTTGCCCTTAATGTTCTTGTAGACTCTCTTTAGATTCTCCTTAACTTTATCTGCCAAAGCTATGTCCCCATTTTGCCCTCCTGATTGCCCTCTTAAGTATACTCCTATAACCCCTATACTCTTCCAGGGATTCACTTGATCCTAGCTGTCTATATGTGATATAGGCTTCTTTCTTTTTCTTGACGAGAGTATCAATATCTCGAATCATCTGGTATTCCCAACTCCTGCCAACCTTGGTCTTCACTCTAACAGGAACATGCTGTCTCTGAACTCTTGTTATCTCACTTTTGAAAGCCTCCCACTTGTCTGTCATCCTTTACCACCAAACAGCCTCCCTCAATCAACTTTTGAAATTTCTGTCTAATACCACCAAAATTGACCTTGCCCCAATCGAGAATTTGAACCTTTAGACCAGGCCTATTCTTTTCTGCAATTATTTTAAAACTAATAGAATTATGGTCTCTGGTTCCAAAGTGCTACCCCGTTAATACCTTAATAACTTGCCCTTCCTTAATTCCCAACAGGAGGTTGAGTTTTGCTCCTTCTCTAGTCAGTACACCTCCAAATTGAAATTGAAAATTTTCTTGTACACACTTAACTGATTCCTGCCCATCCAAACACTTAACATTACAACAGTTCCAGTCTATGTTTGAGAGATCAAAATTCAATAACAACAGGCATTCAGGGAGTCAAACAACATATTGACCTTTATTGCAAAGGGGTTGGAGAGCATGACCAAGGGGGTATTGCAGAATTCCAGTCCGCTTTGCTGAGATCTCACTTGGAATATAATGCCAATAAAACATATCTGGTCTCTATCAAAGAAAGCATGTATTTGCCTCAAAATCAACACAATGAAAATTCATTAGATTAATTCCTGAGATGAGAGACTCATCATGTAAAAAGAAATAAGTTAAGTGGGCCTATATATTCTGCAATCTGCAGGAAAAAGAAGTGTTCTTACTGAGACATAAAAACTTTTGAGATGTCTGAACAGATTGGCTATGAATGCTGCTTTCACCTGGCATGGACTCTCAAGCTAGGGGGCATCTTCTGACGATAGGAAGCTCACTATTCAGTTTGAAATGGAACATAGAAGATAGGAGCAGGAGTAGACCATTTGACTCTCAAGCCTGGTCTGCCATTCAAAATGGTCACTATACAAAAGCCTGGTTCGGCCACATCTGGGGTATTGAGTCCAGTTCTGGTCACCTCATTACAGGAAAGATGTGGAAGCATTAGAAAAGGTGCAGAGGAGATTTACCAGGATGTTGCCTGGAATGGAGGGAAGGTCTTACGAGGAAAGGTTGAGAGAGCTAGGGCTTTTCTCTTTAGAACGACGAAGGATGAGAGGTGACTTGATAGAGGTGTACAAGATGATCAGAGGTATAGACAGAGTAGGCAGCCAGAGACTTTTTCCTAGCGTGGAGGTAGCTTTTACAAGGGGACATAGTTTTAAAGTGAAAGGAGGTAGATATCGGGGAGACATCAGAGGTAGGTTCTTTACACAGAGTGTGGTAGGGGCGTGGAATGCATTGCCGGAGAGGGTAGTGGAGTCGGCCTCATTAGGGGCATTTAAGCGGCTATTAGATAGGTATATGGATGATAGTATAAGGTAGCAGTGGAGGTTAGATAGACCTTAGGTTTAGGGTAAAAGTTCGGCACAACGTCGTGGGCTGAAGGGCCTCTACTGTGCTGTACTGTTCTATGTTCTCTGTTCTATCACGGCTGATCATCGAGATCAATACCCTCATCCTGCCTTGATCTTTTTAGCCCCAAGAGCTACATATCTACTTCCTCCTTGAAAACATGTGTTTTGGTCTCAAACACTTTCGGAGGTAGTGAATTCCACAGGCTCACCACTCTCTGGGTGAAGAAATATATCCTTATCTCAGTCCTCAAAAGTTTACCCCTTATACTTAAACCATGACTGCTGTTTCTGGACTCCCCCACCATCAGGAACATCTTTCCTCATCTAACCATCTAATCCTGTTACAATGTTATAGGTTTTTATGACAGCCACGCTTATACTTATAAACTCCACTGAATACAATCCTAACTGATTCAATCTCTCCTCATACATCAGTCTAACCATCCCAGGAATCAATTTGGTAAACTTGACACTGAGAGGAGAAGACATTTCTTCAATCAAGGGTTGTGAGTGTTTTTAATTCTTTACACCAATTATGGATGTTAATTTATTGAGTATATTTGAGGCTGCAATAGATAAATGGAAACTATAAAGGTATCAAAGATAATAGGAGTTAGGGAGGAGAGTTGAACTGACCATCAGCCATGGCTGTACTGAACAGTGAAACAGGCTTGAGAGGTAATTTCAAATTCTTCTGCTTTTTTTACTTAAGTTCCTAATGCAGTTCCTGCCCGATAATTTCATGTGACTCAATTTTCATTCCTTTTCCAGATTATGAAGAAATTCTCATCTCCCCTGTGTTGACTGCCTGTTATATAATAATGTGTCTACAACCCTGATGCAGGCACTTTCAAACTAACAGCTGCATGTGGAATCACAACTTGCTGACAAATAGCAGTAATTAATCCAATGCAATGTTATCAATACTGCACAACATTGATTATGAGGTTATTTGAATGTATCAGAAAATAATATTGAACGTGTAATCAAGCCCCACTGAGCAAGCTACCCCAAAGATTTTTCAGAGATAAAAGGTACTGCAGATGCTGGAGAATCCGAGATAACAAGGTGTGGAGCTGGATGAACACAGCAGGCCAAGCAGCATCAGAGGAGCAGGAAAGCTTGACGTTTCGGGCCTCGACC
>JAHRHZ010000025.1:32082920-32107474 GCA_024137785.1 Ginglymostoma cirratum
TCCTATGATGCTGCTTGACCTGCTGTGTTCATCCAGCCCCATGCTTGTTATTAGGGATGAGACATTGATGGGCAAGGATGAAACTGTACCAAATGTTTCCTCATTTGGAAAATATTAGCATAGAAAACAAGGAACAAATATACTCTCCATTGTTGGTTAAACAGAATATAAGTACATCAGATGGCAGATTACAAAAGTAATGCATTGAGCATGGAATTTCTACTTACTGTTGCACTTGTTCATCTCTGGCGTGCGAACACCGAAGTATCCAATTGGGCATGATGGCAAACAAATGCCTGTCTGCCGAATGTCGTTCCTTTCCAGAAGGATGAACAATTTAGGCAAACACTTTAGACATCCATTGTACTCCGAGCATACCTCACACCCTTTTGGACAAACTGGGGTTACCTCCGTGCTTACTGTAAAACAAAACATGAACACACAATAAAAAGCATCAAATTATCAGATTAAATAAAGAAACTTATGTGGGAGCTGCATTCACGCAGAATCAATGTGTGATGGAGAATTCTGTGAAGGATGTTACAATATGTTAAACGTGGACTCTTGAACATTAACTTCCATTCATTTCTTCGTATAACTGAGACTATTCATGGACAAATATAGTTCTTAAAAATGAAGAAACATGGAGCTAAAATGGCTGCAATGGTCACCTGACTACAAACTGAAGCAAACTTCATGAGACACATTCAGAATAAACAAAATTATTCTTACTGACATTAACATTTTTGCCAACTGATTCAGCATCAAAATTTCACTTGTCTTAATTCACACTTTTATGTTAATTTCACCTATGGGGAGATGAAAGACTGGCCTGCTTGTTATCTGGGTTGGAAAGACAAGGGGGCCAAATTCAAGAAAACACGCTGATCTGTTTTTCAATGGCTGCTTTTCAGCAACAGCCCAAAACCAGAGAACATGGATTCATCACAGCAAGAACTGAGAAACTCTCTCTTTCTGTGTTTTTTCTCATCATTTCTGAAGACAGCACCCAGTAAGAAAAAGCCAATGGGGAGACAATTATTCATGGTTTATTCAAAGTTATTTACATCCTTCTGAATGCTAAGAATACCAGTTGACAATTAAACAATTGTGGTCTCTGGTTAAAAATCTTAACAGTTAAAAATCTAAGGGCTTCTAAACTGTGCAACCTTTAGCCTCCCTAATTGTACCAGATATACTATGTTATTAAAATTATCATGAGTTTGTGTGTGTTTGATGTCATATTTATTACTTTTGCTTTCTCAGAGTTAAAATGCTTCTGCCTCTCAATAAAGAAAATCTTGGTAATTACCTCAGTCACTTTGATCTGGTTAATTACACCTTTAATTGATGTGAGCTCAAAGAAATAAAAATATTTATCACAACCAACTGGGAGGAGGTTAGAAAGAAGTTCTGAGGAAGGGTCACCCAACCCAAAACGTTAACTCTGTTTTTTCCTTCACAGGTGCTACTGGGCCTGTTGAGCTTTTCCAGCAACTTTGTTTTCGTTAAAAAGAAGGGAACTGATTTCTCCTCCCCACCTGCTTGTAACAAGCTGTTTTCTTTTTCCCTGTAGCATCTTCACCATGAAGAGCATCACTTTGGAAGATTTGAATGTTATTTCATGGTTTAGGATAGAGTTACAGTATTGCATGTCAGATAGCACAAATAAAGTGGAGAATTTCCTTCAGTTCATTCTGCACACAACATTCTGCATCATGAACTCCATTAAAGATACTGTCCCTCCCCACTCATATTGCATCATTGTGGTTTTTCACTGTCATGCTATATACCCTACATGCTCCCCGAGTGAGATCACTAAATCTTATGTTGCAGATCCATAACCAATTTTGCCACCAGGCAATTTAGTACATTAACACCAAAACTGAGCAAAGGGCAAAGATCACATTTACATAACTATGCTTTAATGCTGTGCCAATTCTCTTAATTCATCCATCCAAATTGTTCCCATCCCTAGTAAAACAGCTGTTACCAGCAGTAATTCACTCTTGTTTTGTCCAACTAAAAATAATTTCTCCTGATAAAAAAGTATGAAAGGTCAAAATCTCTAATTACATTGGTTAGATTTTACAGTTCAATTGGACACAGTAGAAGGTTTCACACATTTCACCATCACACAAAATCCAGAAGTAAAATGAGAGCACAAACCCATACTGGCAATTACAATTCCATAATAATTAACAGAATAATTGGGCATTATTCAAATACATGCTATCTCTGATGTGCTGTCTGCCACAGGAAAGACAATTGCAAAAGTTCTCCATTGCCCCCTCCCACATTGTCCCCATAACCCATTTCACCATTGGTAACCAGAAACCCATTAATCTCGAAATATAAAGACTAAGCATCCACAGCCCTCTGGGTTAGAGAATTTCAAAGGTTCACAACTCTCTGAATTTAAAAAAAACCTTCTAATCTCAATCCTAAATTGCATCCCCCTTATTGTTAATTTGTTCTAGACTCCCCAACCAGGGGAAATAGCTTACCTGCCTCTACCCTAACTATCCCTTTAAGTATTTCATAGGGTTCAATGAGTTCACCACTCATTCTTTGAAATTGGCCCAGTTTGCCCAATCCCTCTTCAAAGGATAGTCCCATCATCCTGGGGACAAACGTGATGAACCTTCACTGCATTCCCTCTATGACAATAATAACTTGCCTTTTCAAACAGGCCAGGACTCATCTGAGATACAAATAAGTTAGTACTTTTTAAATGCCGTTTTCTTCTGGAAACACGCCTCATTAAGTTTGTCATCTATTTATACCAATCACTTCAATAGCATTGCTTGGGAATTACTTACTGCTTTCTTCCTAATTTTTAACTTGCGTTCCATATTTAAACATGTCAGCTTACTGAACAGCTCACTTGGGTTAGCTTTGTGGAATTCTGAAAACTTGAATTAAGTCACTGCAAAATTTATTCTTTTCTAACGAGAACAAATTCAATTTAATTAGCCTTTCTTCAAAAGCTAGATTCCAGCTAGCTGGAGTCATCTTTATTTCCCTTGTACTGTTGGAAGGACAATAATACCCTTCCTGTGATTAGATGACCAAAACTGCACACAGTCCTCCAGATGGGCCTGACTAATGCTTTATGCAGTAACATATATAACCACTACTTATGAGCGCTTTATCCCTCTGCTCATGCCTTTATGCCTAGTTCTTTTGATTTTTGCCGACAGTTGAGGGCTTGAAGTTTCTAAATTCATCAACAGGACCACGTATAAGACTTGTGGTCAGCACATTGTATTTCTGTTTCCTTTAAACAAGTACTTGCTCACTTCCTGCTTCTTGTTTCCATATAAGAAAATTGTATAGCAATAGCCATCTACTGATTAGTCGCACAAAAGAAACAGACCTTTCAGAATTTGGGTGCTCTGGTTTCCATTATTTGTAGTTTCTTGTATTTTAATTTCAGGCACATCTATGAAGCTTTTCCTTATGATACCTTTGTCATTTTTTTTTCTTAAAAGTATCAAAAGACTTCCCCCTCAAGGTCCTCATTGATAACATGCACCTACAAAAATTCCCATTGAGAAGCTTTCGTCAGACAAAGCCTTTCTGTTAATTATTTATTTACAGCTAATTCATGTCGCTTTACCTTGGCTAATCAATGTACACAAAGGGTTGAATTTAATTACTTCGATAGTGGCACTGTTTTACTAGCCAGAGGCCCAATAGCAAGTCTGCCATGGTCATTTCTGGGAGTCCAGATGGGATTGTATTGCAATATATCATTTATTTGTTTGTCATCTGAATTCTTGGGGTCTTCATGACAAAGATCTCACCTTCAAGAGCTGTCAACTGACAGTTCATCCAGCTCAGCATCTCCACAGGGGGCAGTGGTCTATGCTGGTACTGTAGGTGGTATGAGATGAAACACCATACAGAAGCCCCTAGAAAGTGGCAAATGGGTCTGATTGGGTCCATCAGGCAGACGCTGGCAGGAAGGAAGGAGACGGTCATTGTGTAATGTGATATGAGGCATTCTTCACAACAGAGGTGGTCCTTATTGGAACAGGAGGCAAACAGGTGCCCTTAAAGTAATACTTATTTGTCCACTTCAAAACGCCTATTGACCTAGGGATAGGAAGGTCAACCTGAAGTTTTCTTACCCCTGAACGAATGCGGGAATGGGGTCATTGAGAAGGCAAATGGCTCACCACCCCGTGTTTTCCTGCCTGATGATACAGATTCTCCAATTTACCTGCCCACTCCCTGGACGGGCAGATGCGGGTGGAGTGGTGGGGGTGGTGGTACGGATATGTTAGATTCCATCCAGAGAAATTTCCCAATTTTTAATTTAAAAACTTAACTTCAAAATTGCATTATCCACTGGTAATACCTTGAAGAAACGATTAAAGCATTGTCAAATATCACCTCCCTTCCTTGAACCCATCAGACGACTCATAAATGTAAAGTGTAGATTTAACTTAATCCCTGTTCTGGGTACATTAATGTTACTTGAAAACAGAACTTGCAATACACGACATGTTTCAATGCAACTTAGAGCATAATCAAGACAGAAAAGGTTACTTGATAGCAGTCAATTTAAAAATATTATTTATTTTATATCAGCAATGTCGCTTGAAAAAGAACTACTAATCATGCTTGTGAGCATGTGTTCAATTACTCAATTACAACGTTGCATGTGAATGTGGGCTGTAAGCTTTATGTCTTTGACATGGAATGATAATTGCAAATGAGGTGCTGCTTTGATGCAGGATGGTATAGCACAGGAATCAGGAGAGGTTATTCTATTGCTCGTAAGGCATTAGTCAGACACCATCTGGAAGACTTCATCAGTTTCTGGTCAATCTAATCATGGACAGGATATTGTTTTCCTTTAAAAGGTTACAGTGGAAGTAGCAAAGATAATGCAAGCATCAGACATCTATAATAAGGTGAAAAATAAATGTGAAGTTGACTTTGATGCCCGTGAAAGTACAATATTGATGTTCAGCATATTTTATAGTGGCTTAATTTCATTACAATTGCAGATTGAGGAATTATACAGATCAAATATTCAATATTAGAAACTAGTCAATTTTTTAATGTGAACTATTTTAATGTTATTTTTGTGAATCCTGAGATTATTGAAGAATGTTCGAACAAACATCTCAGTTCAAATCCAGTACACGCCCATCGGGAGAGGTTACTTTGGACAGAATCTTTCAGGCCTACCTGGTGAATTTAGGGAGGCAGGGCCAGGAAGAATTGGATGGGAGGCTAAATTTCAGATTCCTGACACTGAATCATGCAGCTCGGACTTTCCAACCTTGATGGTCAGGAATCCCTTTCGCATGCATTCGCATTCCATGGATGCAAATTAGCTTCCCAATGTACTGGAATTACATCCATGGGTGTAATATTGTTGGGCAAAAGTGAGAAAAATAGGTTCTCAAACTCAGCAACACATATCAGGCTACCTAAAAGGTAGACTTATTCATGGAAAGTCTGGTAAGTGCACATTTCTTCAGTAGAATGCATCTTTCAAAAGCAAAGCTTTTCTTTGCTGGATCTGTTACAGTGCAGGGGATGCATACTCCCCAGTTCACTTAGCTCAGGAGAAATGTCATTCCTAACCAGTCTTGAAGGGTGTTGTTGAGTAGCACTAACAGTGTAAGGGATGCAGACTGTACACTCCAACCTGCTCAAAAGAGGCAGCCACATGCCTTGACGTCAGATCAAACCTGACAACATCAAACAGGAAGGGATCAAATAGAAGGGCTCAACAGAGAATTGTAGATAAAGATAGGAAAGTATGACAAGGAGTTAAACATAAAGGACCTAGTTATTTGGAGTGCTATAAGGATCCCAGGGTCAGAGGGAGGCTACAGGGAGATTCACAGTGATAGCACCAAGTGGGACAAGAAAGGTGGGAACTGCATATTGAGAACGGGAAACCCAACTGGGTCATGAGACATGCTGGTGAGGGTGAAGGGGCGAAGCATGACAGAGAGGATGTCTGAGCAAAGAGAAAACTATCTATAATGATGGGGCAAGTGTAGGTTAAAGAGGGAGGAGTCAAGGTTAAGGAATGGAAAGAAAAATTTATGCGCACTATTCTTTGCTTCAATTAAGTCAATAATTGTGCATGAGTTTCTGTACAATTTAAATGTGTGTGAAGTGAAACAGCAACTCAAATAAAAATATTTTCTTCAAACACTCAGTTATAACTTTATGCCAAAATGAAGTACTCAATGTAGCATAAAGGTTGACAGTCTCTTGTCACTCATATTATCAAGAAGGTCCCCTGTAACGCATTGCTGAAGGACAACTGAACAACATTGCTGGTGGTGGAAGATGGTGGGGATTGGTCTATGTGAAGCTGTCCAGGTGCCTTCATTGGTCCAAGTAGCTGAATCTTACGCACTTACACATGCGGCTGTTGTACAGGCTATTGATTTCATGGTTGCAAGGTTGAGTCACAGGGAATAATGATGGCCACTAAAAGTTAGACCAATCTGTGTGACACAGACATGGAGTTCCCTATAAAACTCAACACTACAAATTCCTTGCACCAAGCACTTGCCTTCTGAAATGAAGAAGAAGGGGTGTCCAAAGGAAATGCTGAGGGAACCCGAGCTGTGAAGTAATCAGGGCAGTGGTAGGTTGTGGTACACAGGCCTGAAAGAATCTCTCAGCAGCTAGAAATTAGGTCAGGTGACTTTGGACTAATGTACGTAGAAACAGAACTAGGAGCTAACTATTACTGGGAGGCATTCCAGCCCCAGAGGGAATATTTCTTTGTAACCGTTAGACTTTATGCTCCTTTGTTCGGCAGTCAATGCAAGCATTTTGCTCGCTTTGCTCCATTTAGTTCCTGCACAACTCTGGGCCACAGCATCACGATGCAGCCATTGGAATATACAGGGTTTGTGCGCACATTCTTGTCCCATGCAACCCTTTGGTGAAAACTTATCTGTATGTACTGCTAGTTGAGATGAAAGGCTTGTGATCTCATAATGCATGAGCTGCTTTGTGATGTAGCTCCTTTCATGGTTTAACTGTGAAGCCCCAGATATCTGAGAAATTAATACCACTGTGGTGCAAGTGGTGCTCCATTGGGAGCTCTCATCACTTGAGTCATATTCAGTGCACAGCAGATAGCTGATGGAAATGTCTGGCACCCAGTCTTCTGTGTGACAGTCCTTTACAGTGGCAAACTTACAACACCACTCACACTCTGGGGCTTGAATCACAAGACAGTGGCACTTACACTGACAGAGCACAGTAAATCATTTATCCTTTTGTGGTATTTGAGTCAGGTTCTCTTGTGTCATCCATGGTGCTGATCTAATTTAATGACCTTGGTCCCAGTTGTCTTTGCCAATTAGGGTGGCCTCCTGTTTAACATCTTGTGGAAACAGTGCATCTCTTCTCTCCTGGGCATGCAGGAGAATGCGTAGGGAGGCATCAGTCTTTCCGTCTGGTGTCAGGTATCTCCAGGGTTGGGTTGGACTGACTAGAGGTTAAGTGATGCTCCTTGTTTGCAGTGAGTGATGTGGTGTCTAGGTGCCTGGAATTTGGAGCCTGTGTCATCCGGATGGCCGTTCAGAAGTTCCTGCCCATAACATTTGGTGTTCTTCCAGTGCACATACATGCAATGAGCTGAGAAGAGCTAAGTTATATGAGAACACCTGACCACTCCTGCAAGTGGAAGTGTGTCCTGCTTTTAGGTTCAAAGCTACACCTGGTCTAAAAAAAGGAAATCAATATTTCGTGTATGAGTACAATTTAGACTCCTTGCAGTGGATTGTATGAATTTCTTTTTTGCTTTTCTTTCCTTTCACAGGATGTGAACACCACTGACAAGGACAGCATTTGTCTTTCATCCCTAATCACCTTTTGAAAGCACTAAAGATGCAATCACATGACTGAGGTCTGGAGTCACATCCAGGGCACACCAGGTTATGACGGCAGATTTTCTGCCCTAAAAGACATTAGTAAACCAATGAGTTTTTTGACGATAGTTGCACTGTCACTATAACTGAGACATGCCTCAATTTCCGATTTTTAAAATTCATTATTTGAAATAAATTCGATCAACTGCCACTATGCAAAGTGTCATGGTAGCTCAAGGCATGATCCTGGGCCATTAGATTTCTAGGCTCATTCAGACATTATCACTATTCTGCTACCTTCTCATACCGAATTCACTAGTCACAACTTTCAATGTTTGCAGAGAGATGCAATAATGTTATTGTGGAATAAATGGTTAACTGTAGCAACACTAATAATAACCAGTGAGCACATTCATAAGAAGCTACGTCAAGATGGTCTCAAATCATATGGGACTGATATCGATGTTATCACACATTTCCTGAGTTAGAAATGAACCCAAACCACCTGGTCCAGAGGTAAAGACTCTACCACTTTGCCACAGGGCACATAGGGTTCTGTACATTGTTATAGGCAGTAAATGTGAACAGCTTGAATTAGCCTTGAGTTCAGTTCTCATGCATATCAATTGCTAGATGCTCCTGACAATATTCCTATAGTTATGAGGAAAGATTATTAAATCTTTGGCTTCTGGCTGTAGAAACCCTGCAAGAAATTAGCTTCAGTAGTCTCAATCTGATTACTGGTGGACTTGGAAAAAAAAACGTATACTAGATTTACCACTATTCGTAGTTAAAAAAATCAATCTTATTTAAACACGGGTAAGATGGCGAACAAGGGAACTCGAACAGATTCATACTTTTCTAGGCTAGTCTTTTCAAAAGATGGTGGAGCAAAGCAGAAACAGCTTCACTCTGTAGCTATCTGCTCAATCTGGCTTAATACCCTAATATTAAAGACCGGGCACTTGGAACAGAAAGTGCCTTGGACCCCACCTGTTATAAGCAAAGGATGTCCAAAGAACAGCCAGTACTTGCATCATTGGGAAACTATCCATTTTAGTAAGCAAAAGGATATGGGGGAAGCAATGGGATTACATACAGCAACCCTCAAGTGAATTGGTAAAAGCACAGGGGCATTGTTATTGCAAGAAAGAAACAGTTTGGACCATTAGAAACGCCATCTGCATGTCACTTTCAGTGAGGGAGGTGTCTTATAGGGACCAATTTATAACATTTTATGCACTTTCAACATAAAGCACTCCCAAAACAAATTTTGTAGGTGATAGTTACAGATGCTGTTCTACAGCAACTTTGTGCCAGCACTGCGGCTTTTTTTTTTACTGCGCATGAGGTAAATATTCATGTTAAAAGTAATCAATGTTAGATGATATTAAATCATTTTGAAATAGAAATTAAACTGGTAGTTGGGTCCCAGAGTGGTTTGGTGATGTTTTTCACAGCGCCATCTGTTCTTAATCAGTCTGTCAGCTCCATGAAACAAAATGATCATTCACAGAGTTGACGACATTTTGTTTATTATAAGCCAAAATTAATTTGGTTTTCATTATTGGTAATCATTCTGTTCCTTGTTCATGCAGCACTGAAGTTGGCATTCTCCTTTCAAAGCTGGGAAAAAAAAACTATGTTTTGTGGCAGTTCCATCAAAAATGGTAGAACTTTAGGCCAGTGAGGATACATTAGTATTGCTGATGTGAACTTGTGATGGCACATCCTATGGTTTCCCCCAAGAACCGAATACAATTTGTTTTACTGTGTCCATCGCAGTAGCAGCATAGTCAGTGCATGGACTATTTTCAAACAAATTTGGTTTCAGAGATTTTATTTGACTGAATTTTGGTTGTCTAACAACCATCCCTATCCTTCTAATAACGTGAAAGTAACAGTAGGGGATTCTGACTACACAAAGAGTAACTTGAATAGTTTTAACAAGAAGTGAATAAAGTTCTTAACGAGTATCCAGGGGAACTCTTTTAGCCAATAGCAAATAAAATGCCAAAAAATGGCATGGGTCTGTTCTCTACTTATTATTTAGAAATGAGCCTGGGTATGTGGAAGGCCTAGCAATAAGGGGAGCATTTTGAAGACACTGATCATAACTCAGATTCAGGAAAGTTAACCAGAAAGGAAAAGGGTGAGCTTGCAATAAAAGTTGAAAACTTGGAAAAAGCTAATTTTACTAAGGTAAGATATGATTTAGCCCAAGTGGACTGGGAGCAACTACTTGCAAATATAACTGTTTCGGAAAGGAGATATCAAGACAATAAAATAAAACAAAGAACTGCAGATGCAGGAGATCTGAAACAAAAACAGAAATTGCTGGCAAAACTGATCAGATCTATGCAGCATTTTGAGGAGAAAGCAGAGTTAGTCTCAAGTCCAGAGACTCTTCATCAGAACCAATAACAACTAGGAAAAAGTGGCATTTATGCTTAAGGTGAGTTTAGGGTAGAAGGAGATGATGGCGAGTGGATATGTGGAGATCCAGGAAGTGAGATACATGAAAAGCATAGGCAGACAAGGGAATTATTGATAGGAGGCCAGGACAGAAGAGAAGCCAAATAAGTGGTAATGAGAATAGAGAGTAGGAGGAAATGGAGAGAGGCTGTGCTGAAATCAACTCAGACAATGTAATAATAGGACTAAAAGTGAGTGAGAATGGAGAGGCGATGTTAAAAGTAACTCATGTCGTGACAGGACCAGGGTGTAAGGCTGGATAAAACATGGAAGGACAGGATCGGGCTGAAAAGTTCTTGAACTCGTTGTTGAGTCCTAGAGGCTACAAGGTTTCCAAGTTGAAAATGAGATCCTGTTCTTCGAGTTTATGCTAATGCTTGCTGCAGCACTGCAACAGGCCTAAGACAGAAATGTTGTCATGATAACATGGTAGTATGTTGAAGTGGCAGGCAAATTGAAATTCAGGATAATTTTTACAGACATCAGATCAGGAGCCTTGGCTGTAGTGGATGCTTTCTGACCACAGGTGAGGTGCCAGAAGATTGCTAACATTATTACATTATTAAAAAGGGACGAAGAGGTAGACCAGAATATCAGTCCAGTCTGTCTAACCTAGATGGCGGGGACAGTATTAGAAAGAAGTCAGAGGGACAGACCATATCTGCAGTTGGAAATAGGCAAATTGATCAGGGATAGGTAGCACAGATGCGTTAAAGGAAATTTCATGTGTAATAAATCTGATTAAATTCTCTGAGGAAGTAACCCAGGAGTGCTGATGACAGTAATAAATGGACTTTAACAAGGCTTTTGACAAGGAACCTGTTGGCAGGCTGGTCAAATAAGAAAGACCCCAATGGATTTAATGCTTAAAGTGGCATGTCGTATTCAAAATTGGCTGCGAGGCAGGAAGCAGAGGGTAATGGTGGAGGCATGTTTCAGTGACTGGCAGCCTGTTTCCTGTGGGGGTGCAGGGTTAGTGGCTGCGGCCCTTATTGTTGGTGTACTTTAAAGATGTGGACTTAAATATAAGGTGTATGATCAAGAAGTTTGGTGATTACATGAAAATTGGTAGAGTGGTAAGATGTGAATTTGACAGTCACAAACTGCAGCAGGAAATCAATGGACTGGTCGGCTGGGCAGAGCAGTGGCGAATGGAATTCAACCCTAATAGTGTGATGTAATGAACTTGGGGACTGCTAACAAGGCAACATTCTCAATAGTAGGATCCTGAAAATTGCTGGAGATACTTATATTGACATGCTTATTGGAAGTTGCAAGGAAACTAGATAATGTTGCTAAAAGGCAAAAGAGAAACTTGTCCATATTAGCTAAGCCATAGAAAACAATAGGCCGGAGATTATGTGGAACTGTATAAAACTCTGGTTAGGCCACAACTGGAGTACTGCATCTTGTTCTTGTCGCCATATTATAGGGAGGATGTGATTGCATTAGACACGCTGCAGAACAGATTTACCAGGATGCTGCCTGGGCTGGAGGTTTTGAGCTAGGAGGAAAGATTGGATAGGCCAGGACTGTTTTTCTTGGAGCAGCGAAGATTGAAAGAGGACCTGATAGAGGTGTATAAGATTATGAGGAGCATAGATAGGGTGGATAAATTGGCACTTTTCCAACTGAGGACATAGATTTAATATGAGAGCTAGTTGAGGACATTTTCTTTTCACACATAGGTTGGTGGGAGTCTGGGAGTCACTGCCTGAAAAGGTGGTTTGAAATAGAAATACTTAAAATACGCAAGCAGTATTTGAACATTCATGTTGCCATTGCTTGCAGGGCTACGGGACAAAAGTTGAAAAATGTGATTCGTGTAGTCAGAAATTTGTCAACTGAAATGGACACTATGAGCCAAATGGCTTCCTTCTGTGTTGAAACAGTCAATGAGTCTAACTAAAGCTCTCATCAGCTATCAGAAATAGCAGAAAGCCAAGCTGAAATATATTTATATCTATGCATGCCAAGTTCCCATCCTCTAAATGAAGAGTTGTGGGCTATGTTGTAGTTTCTCCCGACTCAAATTGCTCTGATAGGGACGTTCCATTTCAAAAAGACTTTGGTGATTGCTCTAATGAACATAAACTTGGCTCTTTAGAAGATGACAGTGAAGCAGATGTGTTTAATGCTTTATTGTATTGTATTGTAAGAAAGAACAAGAGAAAGCTGGCAGGCTATTTAAGCCTGTCAATTGCGATATAATACAAATTGCACCCATCAACAACTGCATCCCAACTTCTTACCCTTGATGAAGTCAGACAATCTGTGGGAAAGGCAAGCTGAGCAGAGGAAATACCCTGTTGACCAATTTAGAAAAAAATATTCTTGTAAAACTTTCCAACCTCCAGTTGTGACTCATCAATTTCTAGTGACTTGCGTCAATAGTCTCCATTAAACATCCAATATCATGAGATGTATTTAACTCTCGTAGACTCACCCAGCAACCTTCTGAAAACTTGCATTAAATCCCCTGTCCCTCCAAATATTCCAGGGATTGACGACTCAAGAATCCAATATAACGTTAGGCTTCTTTATTAAGTTACAATGATGTGTCCAGTCATAATCTGCAAATGTATCTAGTCCACCAAGTCCTATAATAATTCTAAATACTTCTCTCTTAGTCCTTTGAAATTGATATTTTATTAAACCTTCCACCAACTCAATCTATTTTGATGATAATGGGCCCTTAAACTCATCATGTATGAACTGAGTGGCTCCTGCCCTCATAGTTCTGCTTTGCCACATCCTTGTGTTGAATGACGATGACCAGTTAGACAACTAATGGGACAAGGAGATGCCACGAAAATCTTAGTATAGTATGCTCAAATCAAGATTGAAGACCCTCCAACCATCTTCATCTAGATAGGTTGTTGCTGAGGTCTCCACCATCTGAAATAAAGCTGTGTGTGCCAATGGTTGCAAAGTGTCCAGCTTCATTGGCAATTGTACAGATACAGAAATAAGATCTTGTGTGATGCTGGTAAGAGGACACAAGTACTCACTGAAGGTTAATATTTTGTATAGTCCCTTCATTGGTTTTCTTCTACATACTATTAGTCCAGCAGTGGGTCTGGACTGTTCTATCTTCCTTCCTTCCTGCAACTCTAACACTAACCATCCAACCGACCAGTCAACAAATCCAAGCAGACCCAATCCAAAACCCTTATCTGTTCTGACTGAATCCATTGAAAATCCAAGTCTTAAATGAGCGTGACATTTTCTTTGTCATTCTGAGGGATTTAATTCTATGAACATAATAAGGATGGAAATCAATTATTTTCAGACTTTAATTAATTGAAATTTAGGCAGATCACCTTACTATTTCAAAGCATGTATTTGTTGTGGAGTAACTACTAGTAAAAATTCAAGGAAACATGTCAAATATCACAGTTTATTGCTGTAAGTATAGAAGGTAAAATTGAATGAATGGTTAAGAAATTGGACTCACTAATTTTTTTTGGGTGCTACTTTGGCAGTTCAAGCTCCAAAGTGACATCCACACTTTTTTCTTATGTGAGTCACACTGAATACCATTTTGTCTCTGGTATTGCAGTGAACCATTGGGTTTTAGCTGTATGTGCTACAACAGAAGCTGAGATATAGCAGCGATCTGAAGGACATTTTGGCTGAGTCTGCAAGTGTACAAAGGGAGTCAGCCATGTTGGCAGATCTGGGTTCCAGATTCTGCAAAAAAAAATACCCTGAATTGATTTGGTGCCAAGCTCCTCCATGCTTCTTGATATTGACTGTATTCTTTCTGACAGGCTTTCCAAAGCAATCAGAATTTTGTTGCGCACACAACATTCATGTTTTTCATCACACTATCCCATCAAAATTCTTGTCTGAAGCCTCTGCAGCAGAGCGTGTGTGCACTCTGGTGAGCTGACACTGGCACTGTTCTTATCTTTGAAACGATTAATGGTCCTGAGTGTGATATTGAGTGATAGTGTTTCTTGGTCTTCACCAGTTGGCTTGTTTTTCCTCCCTAGCTTGAAAAGGTTGCACTTCTTAGATTAGTTATATATGGCATTCAAATCCACTGAGCTTGACTATTCATGTGAGATCATTGGTCTTCTTGCAGTGGTGTATTTTAGTCCTTACTTGCTATAATTCACCTCTGCAACTCTCTGCTCCCACTGCATTTTGTTCATATGGTTGGAGAGTGTCTCTCCCATGCACACCCGAAATATACAGGCCATCTCTCCACCATGATCTCCAGTGTCCAAAATCTTTGGTACCTACTCAACTGCTATTTCTCATGCTTCCTTTCTCATGTCAGACTCTCTTCAACAATGGCTTCCAGCTCTTACTCCTGTCACAGTGCCCCTCTCCTTTAAAAGATGTGGGCTGCCTTAAAACTGTACTAGACAGTAACCACATTGATGTCCTGATGCTGCATCCAGACAATGAACAACATGGTTACATCTGACTGGACCCAAAAGATCACTCGAATGAGCAGACGGCACATGTTTTCAGTAAAATTCTTTCTTGCGAAGTAAGCTTTACTGACCAGGCCAGAATACATTGCAAAGCCCAAATTTTCCTTGGAAGCTGGCTAAGTTCAAACCCTAGCTAGGAACCCTAGCTGGATCAAAATCATAGAATCCTCTATCTGTCATGTGAGCCAAAACGATCCCACAGCCTTTTCTCCATCCAGTGCAATTGGCAGTTTCCTGCTGCCACATGAAACAAATGGTATAGACTAAAGTTTGGCACCTGTTGGTTGTTCATGGGATCTTGCTATGTGCAAATTCACGGTTGCCTTTCTCATATTGAAACATCAATTTCATTGGTTGTAAAATGCTTTAAGTTTGGATGATGAGCAGCACCATATAGATACTTCTCTTGTTGGACAAGCCTATCCTTGGTTGCAACAACAATTAAATTTGGACCATGTTCATAAGATATCAAAATGTCATGGTGAGCTACAGTCTAACTTCATGGTTTTATTTATAGCCACTTTACAGGAATGAATTGGTTAATTTTGAAAGTAATTTTCTGAGTTCTTAAAGACTACCAGACTAAACCAGACCTCCCACGGGGAGTCTAGTGCTGATTCAAGTCCCAATTCTTAACCAATGCATTCCTCTGTCACCTGTTTGCTCCATGTTCTGTCTAGTTTCATCTGTCAGCTCAAATTATCATATATAATTTGAATGAAACCATTGAAGTTTTTCAGTGAAGCTTCAGTACAACTGAATTGGTTCCACACAACCTTCTTGCATTGTTTCACTTGCCATGTCCAGAGCTGAACCTGAGGATCAAAAATGGTGCTAAATGACACACTGTCTTGATACTTCACATCCAGCCTTATATTACATCAAACCGATGCCCAGAAATATTAACTAATTTGTAGTTAACCATACTGTGGCTGCCACGTAAATCTATGACTACAAGAGCAATACTGTGACAAGTAACTCACTTTCTGATTCACCAAAGCCTGCCCACTATTTCTACAAGATACAAATCAGGACCGAAACCTTTCAGGATAGGAGTCTGAATGACATGGGCTATGGCAAGATCTGCAGTGAAATGAAATGACAATTCCAGCGAGACCTATTTCAATGACAGGAGCAATTTGTTGCATCTTTAATGCTTCTGCCAAGTGGCAATTTGAATTTCATGCTAGGTATCACCAAGTTGCCCATTTGGGGGGTTAATAGCTTATTAAATGCCTTCTAATATTACAGCCAGACAAGAGATCAGCCTTTGGTCAGGGGGTCCTGGCACAGTCAGTCAAAGAAGCCTCTGATCCTAGTCCAGATGCTTGAACGTGGTCAGTCAGGATCCACTCCACATAAGGAGTGAGGAACCAAATGTTGAGCAGTCCACCAGCTGTCTTGACTCTTCCCGCCCTATTTTAGGCTGTTTCTCTCCTGGAATGAGAGACAGACAGGTACTAAGGGAGATGAAAGTGAGTGCCACAGTTCTTACTGTTGATGCAATTGGGGAGGTCTCCTGAATGAATGAGTGAGAGAGTATGCAGCACAGACAGCATGCATGATTAGTCGGGTGGGCATTCAGGATAGGTGACAGTGTGAGTGAAGATTTACAGGCATCAGTGAGAGGGGGAGCATAAGCCTTAGTGGGAGATAAGGGCAGTATCAGTGATAGGGTGAGTGTGAGGTATCAAAAAGAAGATGATGGCACTTATGCTGGCAAAATGTAGGTCATTGACCTTCTTCCTACAGTGTTGGCATTCCTCCAGACAGCTGAGATTGCATTGACCCTTGGAGCAGGGTGGCATGGTCTGGTGTAATGACATCCTCTGCTGGTCCTGGAGGAAAAGAATGTCCCACATCTGCATCACCTTCTCCAGTAGGACCTTCAAGTGAGATGCCAAAATTCTCATCTGTTACGTCCAGGATAAATTTCAGGAACCAGACAGGACAACTCTGGACTGACATTGTTTATCCAAGTGCACAATGGCTTATTCAAGATGGCATTATTGACTGGGATGTGAGTCAATTCTGGGATGTCCCAGCAATGGTGGGTTGTTTAAGGAACATGATAAAATATGCCCAGAAAGAAACACGAGCAACATCATCAGGAGACAGAGTAGGTATTTAATCACGTAAACTTCCTCAGATACAGCGAGAAAGTTTGTTTGGCTTCACAGCAATAAAAAACTTCAAAAAAACTCAACGCATTTGGCACTTAGCCAAAAAAAGGATGATTCCGCCCAGGAGTCTGTTGGAATACTCTCTACTTGCCTGGAAGAACGCAGCTCTTGTAAACTCAAGAAGACTGATACCATCCAGGTCAAAGCAGCCCACTTGATCAACACCTTATACAGAAACATAAGAATTCACTCCCTCTATCACCAACTCACTGTGTCAGCAATATACAGTGTACACAAGATGCACTGCAGCTATTCACCAATTTTCCTTCAACAGCACCTTCTAAACCAATGACCGCCAGCATTTAGAAGATACACAATAACACCAACTGCAAGTTCCCTCCAAGCTACCCACCATCCCGACTTGGAATTCTATTGTCATCCTGTAGCATTACTGGATCAAAACCCTGCACTTCCTTCCAAACAGCACTGTGCCACATGGACTGAAAAGGTTCCAAAAGGCAGCTCCCCATTGCTGTTATGATCCTAGCTTATGGAAATGCTGGATAAATCTGATCCCAGAGTGAGACCTGACTTGATGGAACATAAGTATAAACTTCAGTTTGATTACTGTACTGGTCAGTCATTGAGCATATTCACAAGAGGCTATCAATCTATTTTAACAGATGAATAGCAATGTTTATTATACATAAAAGATTTTTAAAAACTAACTACTGTACAGTATAGAAGAGCTATTAAAATGATCATGTTACAAATGTCTTAAAGGAAGATTCAACCCTTTTACCCTCAACTACAACATTACGAATGTCAAGAGTCATATAGTTTTCACTTAAAGTTCCTTGTTCAGTTAACGTGACTGTACTTGGTTTCTTTCTGGCAAACTATGCTGAATTCTTTAGTTCATGTGTCTTCCTGAGATCCTTAAAGAAACTTATTTCAATAGCATTGATTCCTCTAAGTCCTCATCCACAGCGTTCTCCATCTGGAGATTTCTCCCATTAACATTAAATCACTCAGGACGCCTCATAGCATCATACAGTATGGAAACAGACTCTTCAGTCCAACCAGTCCATGCTGACCATAATCCCAAACTAAACTAGTCCCACCTACCTACACATGGGCCATATCCATCCAAAGATTTATTATTCATGTACTTATCTAAATGTCTTTTAAATGTTGTAACTGTACCCACATCTACCACTTCCCCTGGAAGTTCATTCCACACACAAAGCAATGTTTGTGTAAAAACAATGCTCCTCAAGTCTTTCTTTAAATCCTTCAACTGTCATCTTAAAAATATGCCCCCTAGTCTTGATATCACTCACACTGGGGAAAGACACCTGTTAGTCACTTTATCTATATCTGTCATTAATTTATAAACCTCTATAACGCCACCCCTCAATCTCCAGTGGAAAAAGTCCCAGCATATCCAACCTTTCCTTATAATTCAAATCTTCCATACCCGGCATTGTCCTGGTAAACCTCTTCTGAATCCTCTCCAGGTTAATAATATCCTTCCTAAAACAGGGAGACCAGAACTGCACTGCTGCTTTTTCTCCATGAATGGCATTCTTCTGTCTGAAATAAACCGGCACACACACTGCCTTTCTTCAATATTTTGACTTTCTAAAATGATTAGTATCTGTCACTGTTTCCCTGTGATGTAAGAAACACTGTTGTTGGCTGACAGCACAATTTTTCCCTCCTATTCTTTACTTTTGAGAGCATTGACCTATTCAAGGGATTTTAAATAGCCTGACTTAAATGCAAGTAAACACATTTCCAGACCCCTAATATTCACTAAATCATTCCCTTCCCAACACGACAATATCAAAATACAAATATTATTTTAT
The DNA here is from genome assembly GCA_024137785.1 of Ginglymostoma cirratum. Lineage (NCBI taxonomy): Eukaryota > Metazoa > Chordata > Chondrichthyes > Orectolobiformes > Ginglymostomatidae > Ginglymostoma > Ginglymostoma cirratum. Next base: position 32,101,706 of record JAHRHZ010000025.1, read on the forward strand.
GTTAAGCATTTTTTGTCCATTCGAGTGGTATTATTGATGGACTGTTAATCCAGAGACCCAGATAGCATTCTGGGGACCCAGGTTCAAAGCCCGCCATGGTAGGTGGTGGAATTTGAATTCCATAGATATCTGGAATTAAGAGTCTAATGATGACTGTGAATCCATTGTCAATTGTTAGGAAAAACCCATCTGGTTCACTAATGTCCTTTAGGCAATGAAGCTGCCATCCTTCTCTGGTCTGGCCTACATGTGACTCCAGACCCATAGCAATGTGGTTGACTGTCAACTGCCCTCTGGGCAATTAAGGATGGGCAATAAATGCTGCCTGGCCAGCAATGCCCTCATCCCATGAATGACTAATAAAAGAAATAAAATGAGAATAATATCATGAACCTTCTTCACACCACTCCCTCACAAAGCATTCAGGAACGAGCAATAAATGTCAACTTTATCAGTGAAGTCCCATTCAAGAATAAATGAAAAAAATCTAAACTTATTTAAGAGGGGAAATAATACTTTTGGCTTTAAAATAGTTATTTGTTGCTCTGCAAATATTAAACTTCAGGCAGCATCTATTATTTTCTTTAAGAAGTATACCATCATACTAAACCATTACTGCAATAGCAGCCTTGTGCTTAGTAACAATGCCATTGAATGAAGCAGACAGATTGAAACCATCATAATGAGCAAGATATTGAATGCAATTATTTCTGCTGGGAGCACTTTCCCCTGAGACTTTACAAAAAAGCAAGCATCTTGCTCTCAGGCCTTCACTGACATATTCAAGTTGTTGAATTGCAGCTGAAGTTGGGGCTCTATCATTTCGCTACTGCAAAGCAAATAAAACAGCTCATACGTCTGCAGTTGCACGGACAGAAGCTTAAGCAGTAATTATGCACCCAGCTAACTGTAGGCAGAATCCATCATTAAGAACATCTCAACAACCGTAGAATGTAAACAGGTGAGTCCAAAAGAACATTTGCAGCCATCTTCAGACATAAATTCCAAGTAGATGAGATATTTCAGCCTCCATTATCATAGATGACTGTTTTCACCTAATTCTACTCATTCCACGTGACATTAGGAAATAACTAAGTGTACCCGTGACTGTAAAAGCTGCAGGCCCTGACAACATTCCTGATATTCTATTGAAAACAAGCACTCCAGAACCAGTTGCACCTCCAGCTAAGCTGGTACAGTATGTTTAGAAGGTTGGTATCTGTCAATAATCTGATAGAATGCTCACTGTATAATGCAAATCCAACCAGGTTGATTAAAATCTGTTCCAGACTGCTTTCAAATGTCAGCAAAGTGATGGAAGATGTGATCAACAGTGGTATTAAAAACAGCACTGACTCAACACTGCTGGAATGATTGTAATAAGATTAGCCAGGTGGACCTCATAGAATATGAGTTGCCTGATTGGGGCTGTTAATCTGGTCCAATCAGGGAGTCCTGGCTGACAGATATAAACAGAAGTGTCAGACATCCTCACACTCAGAGCTGGCTCTGTGTCAAAGACTTTCCACGTGTAAATAAAGGGTGACTTGGTGAAGGGATACTGGCCTCTGTGAAGTTATTTGTGTGTCAATGGGAGGAAAGCACATTCTTGAAGAAATTCATTCACATCAGTCATCTTTGAGTTGGAGTAAGCATTTCTGGCATCATGCTGTTATTTGGGAAGCTTGACTTACTTGATCCTGCTGTCAACAACTGGGACCAATACATGGAAAGGATGTATTACTTTCTCTGGGCAAATGACATTTGGGGTGATGAAAAGCAACGAGTAATTCTCCTGACAGCTTGGGGACCCACTTTTTTTTTGGGTATTAGGAGCCTAATTTCCCTGAGGCATCAGATATTAAAACCTTTCAAGAGTTGACAGATTTAGTTAAGGAATAATACGACCCCAAGCCACCTCTAATTCTGAGACATTGTGGTTTTACTCAGCATTGTGAGAACTAGGGGAATCCGTGTCAGGATTTTTGACTGGGTTAAGACGACTGGCAGAGACATGTGACCTTAGTTTCTCTCTTAATGAGATGCAGAGAGATTGTTTGGTATATGGGATTAATGATGTAAACATGCAAAAACACATGATAGCTGGAGTCCAACAGGACTTCAAACAGGCACTATAACTTGCTTTATCATTGGAAAATATGGCAAGTGGAGCATATGAGTTGCAGAGCATTACAACGGAAGTGAAGGCAATTACAAAGCCTCATTCAGGACATATCCTCAACAGAGGGATCCTAGGTCAGACAACAACAAATCTCACAAAATAAAGCCAAGCTTCAGCCAAATGGTTAACAAATTTCTTCAGGATCCAAGCCAGCGAGCCATTGTAGTTGCTGCCGGTAAGCATACTCGAGACAGCAAGAGGGCCCCATCAGGCCTAACTTGAGTGAGAGTACATGTCGGCTGGCATCCAGGAGAGGGCACATTCTGGAAAGTCTACCTATATCTGGTTTGGAACAGTAAAATTGATAACCAACATCCAAATCAGAGCCAACCTGGTTAAATGGTCACCCAGTTCTATTGGAGATTGATACCGGCACAGCCATTTCAGACACCATCGCAGAACCAGTCATTAACAAAATTCACTCTGGACTCCAACCCTTAAGTTATCTCTAGTTGTCAGCCAGGCTGAGAACCTATACCAGGGAACCCCTACAGAATAAAGGTAGAACTTCAGTTCCAGTCTCTTATGAGAAGCAGCTGGTTCAGTTACCACTCAATGTGGTAAAAGGCTCAGGCCCAATCTCGATGGGGTGAAATTGATTGAGAAAGATTCACCTAAATTGGCTCAAAACTTTTCAAATAGAAAATGTCTGCCTGAGTGAAGTCTTAGCTAAATATTTCACTTACCTCGCTGACCCATGCTCAGTTAGATTCTGGTGGAACCATTCAGCTCAGACCATATTTCAGTCCTAGCTCCAGCCCATGCAGGGGCATTAGATCTCAAGATGAGTTGTGCTTGTTATGAGTTAAAGACTCTATTGCAAAGGTTCTTCAAAGCACGAACCTAGATCCTGTCAATTTCCTCACTTGATCGATCACCTTCATTGCATCTTAAGTTCATCAGTTTGATTGACCATCAGATACTGAACCAATCTATACTTGCATGCAGCAAGATATGGGCCCCAATTTTCATTCTGGGTCAAGAGCACGGAAGCCAGTGGATCCCTGATTGTAAACCTGATTTTTAAAAATGGCGGCTTGCACTCCCTAATTTTGTCCCAGGGATGGTCTAGGTTGGCAGTTTAGCTGTGTGACCCAGGAAGAGTTGAAGAGGCCATTATCATCGAATCCCTACAGTGTGCCATTCAGCCCAAAAGTTCACACCAACCCTCCAAAGGGCATTCCATCCAGACTCAACACCCCCCAAACCTATCCTGTAACCCTGCGTTTCCCATGGCTAATCCATCTCACCTAAACATCCCTGGACACTGTGGGCAATTTAGCACGGCCAATCCACCTAACCTGAACATCTTTGAACTGTAAGAGGAAACCGGAGCACCCGGAGGAAACCCACACAGATATGGGGGCAATGTACAACCTCCACACAGTCGCCCAAGGCTGGAATTGAATTTGGGTCCCTGGCAGCAGTGCTAAGCAGTGAGCCACCATGCCATTTATTGCTCAGGCAGCTGGCAGAAAGCCTATCTTGGCTCCTTTATAGAGATCTGAACAATAAAATTTAAAAAAACCATTGCCCCAGCCCTCACCTGTCTCTCTCTTACCTGCTTGTTCTTGCACTCAGACTCTCTTCTTACCTCATCACTGTGCCAATTTATGCCACCTAATGCCTTCTATCAACCATTCACAAAAAGTAATTTGAAAGCACTTGACAGCTTTGATTTTCCCTGTCAGCTCTTAACAGTCTTGACAAGTTTGACAATTCAAATGGGATTTTGTAATTTTTAGACTAAATCCTCTCTACTGTTAACAATCCTAAAAGATACTCGACATCTGCCACACTCCATGGGTATCTTACACCCATATCAGTCCCAAGGGTACCTGTCCTCACTTAAGGAGACATAACCCCACCAAAGGTTTCCCTAGATCATATCAAATTAATTGAGGTACCTTAACATTCCAAATGGAGGATCCTGGCTGTTCAAATAAATCCGTGCAATTCAGACTTGTTTTTAGCAGGACTAATCTGTACATTCAGGGTTCCGCACCACAACAATGTCAAAAATTCCCACTTAAATGATGATTATAATGGTCAGCTGCCTCAATAAATTATCTATGCACAAAACCCAGTCTGATACAGCTCTCAGAAATTGAAAGTGAGGTTTTGGGGGTGGGTGTTGAGTGTTCAGGTCATTTCTGCCAATTTTGTCACAAGGGAGAGACTCTCTAATGTGCCAAAAATTTAGGCTGTGGACAACACATTATGGTTTCTCAGTGAAAAGCAGCTTTTTCACCAAATAGGTGCCAAGTAATGGTCATCTTGAAGAAAAGGGAGTGTCACCACCATCCTTCTGGCAATCAAGAGCACTCTTATCCTTGCATTGAGTTGAAACTCAACTGAAATGGCCACTAAATGTGTAGTCATTGCTAGGAGGTTAAAAGGCTGGACCTCTGACTCCTCAAAGCTACTCCTATCATCTAAAATCCAGAGGCATTTGGAATACTCACCACTTGTTAGGATAAGTGCAGCTGCAACAATGCAGAAACAACTTAATAGCATCAGGGAGAAAATGGCCTTCCTGATCAACACTCGATCCATTGTTGAAATTTACAAAGCCCCCACTACTGCTGTTGTTTGTACGACACTACACAGTCACAATACACTAGGTTTCTTTGACCAAGAATGGATGTCACAGATAGCACATGGCCAAAAAATAAAAGTGCACACTGTGGTGTTTTATGCAACAATATATGTAGAATAAAGGACAAATAGTATATAGATGAAATAGAAAGGCTGATTATTATTTGAATGGTTGTAAATTGGGGGAGAGAAATGTTCAACGAAACCTGAGTCTCCTCATACAAAATTCACTGAAAGTAAGTACGCAGCAGGAAATAAAGAGGGCAAAGTGTATGTTGGCCTTCACAGCCAAAGGATTAGAGTACAGGAACAAGGATGTCTCACTGCAATTAGACAGGGTATTGTTAAGCCACGCCTGGAATACAGAATATAGTTTTGGTCCACTTATCTGAGGCAAACTGTTCTTGCTATAGATGGAGCTCAGCAATGGTTTACCAAATTAATTCCTGGGGTGGCAGAACTTGTGTATGAAGAGAGATCAAGTCGCTTAAGATTGTATTCACTGGAGTTTAGAATGAGCTGGGAGAGGGAGGGATCTCATAGAAACTTTTAAAATTCGAAGAGGACTAGACAGGTAAGATGCAAGAAGGATATTCCTCATGGTGGGGGGAGTTCAGAACCAGGAGGTCATAGTTTAAGGATAAGGTGTAAATCTTTTAGGACTGAGATGAAGAGAAGTTTCTTCACCCAGAGAGTAACAAGCCTGTGGAATTTACTGCCACAGAAAGTGACTGAGGCCAAGACATTATGTTTGCAGGAAGGAGGTAGATATAGCTCTTGTGACTAAAGGGATCAAGGGATATCAGATGGAGGGGGAGGCAGGATTAGGGTATTTAGCCTGAGTATAAACCATGATCATATTGAATGTGGGAGCAAGCTCGAGGTGTCAAATGGCCTATTCCTGCTTCTGTGTTTCTTTATTAGTTACTTATAACCAACTTATAAATATTATAAACTACTTATAAACAATTCATTGCTACAAGTGTGGA
>JAHRHZ010000025.1:32107874-32119264 GCA_024137785.1 Ginglymostoma cirratum
AACTTGACGTTTCGGGCCGAAACCCTTCATCAGAAATGCCATTTCTGATGAAGGGTTTAGGCCCAAAACGTCAAGTTTTCCTGCTCCTATGATGCTGCTTGACCTGCTGTGTTCATCCAGCCCCATGCTTGTTATCTTCGTTGACCATGTGTTTGATCATCTTCATTCGTACTTTAAGTGTTTTTAGGTTGCTTTCTTTTAAGTTCCATAATCCACCTGTGAAGTACAGGTGAAAGGTCAAAGTCTAAAGATATTAGGATAAGGAGATGTGGAGAAATTTCTTCACCCAGTGGGTGGGGAGCCTGTGGAACTTTCTGCCACAGAAAGCAAGCAGTTGTGCTCAAAAGATTGAATGTTTTCAAGAAAGGGTAAAGTATAGGTCTTAGGGCTGAAGGGATTGCAGGGTATGGGGGATAAATGGAACCAGGGTACTGAGTTTGATGATCAGCCACGATCATATTGACTTGCAGAGCAGGCTCAAAGGCCTACTCCTGGCCTACCTGAATGGCCTACTCCTGCTCCTATTTTCAATATTTCAATGTTTCTTAGTATCTTAATTTAAATGGACTGCAGTAACTACAAGTTGTTTATATATTTTTCTCTGCATGATTTAACATTGAACTCAGCCACTCTAACTTACATTTCCCCCTCAATCTGTGCACTATTCAGTTCAAAGTGCTCAAAATGTTTGCTTCAAGAGATACATGGACGTGTACCCTCTTCTTTAAGTTCTGTGTCTGGTTTCTCTCACTGGATCGTACTAACTGGTACTTTCAGCAACTGGCCACACCGTGGAACAATTAAATATCAAAAGCACAAGTGCAAATCTAACTAACTATAAATTCCATTATTTTTCCTGCTATTTTCAGTTATGGTCCATTAACTCATCTATTCTCTCCACAGATACTGACTGATTTGCTGACTTTATCAATATTTTTACCTTTTATTGCGCTAAGAAAGCCTACACAGACATCAGTTTATTTTAGTTGCCAATGGCAACCTGAAAAGCTTACGCATGCAGTGTTTTACTGTTGCCACTGGAGACCTGGTTGTAAAAATGTGAAGGTACTAGAGCAGCAAAAGCCAAGACAAACAGTTGTGATATTAAATTTGCTATAATTGGCTGTTTAGTGATGCAGAAAATGGAATCTGCCTTCTGATTATTTCACATTCCTTTGAGATGGATAGCAACAATTAATAGCCCAGATATTTCTATCAGTGGCAACGAAATAGAATTTGCTGATGACTCCACTGATAGTTTCCCAATAGGATTTTCCAACTTGTGAAAAGTAATTTCCCCTAATCCAGAGACTGCAGCACACATTGCAGAAGATCTATGCCAGCTGTGAGTAAGTCAAGAAACTCTGAGGCTCTTCAATTAATAAGATTCAAAACTCTTCACAATGGTACGTAAACTGCACACTAAGGGTATAAAGCAACAGATGTAAATTAGCTTGAAATGATGCCCAGGAAGCAAAATAAAGATTAGGAAATACAAATGATGTTAAGGAAGACAAGCAAAGGAAATATAAACTAAGAATTAATTTTTTTTATTTTTAAAGAAATCTCTACTTTAAACTAACTTGCTTCTGAAGCAGTAAAATTCTTTATTGACATTTTTCAGTGCCAGAGAGTTTGTTCATAAGTAACCATCACCAAGTACACTTCTGAAAACTCACCTGCTCCTGAATACATGGACCTCAGTTTTATTCCCTTTTCTAGCAGGGAGCTGTCGGGCACATATCCAAAATTCACACTGCGGTAATCAGTTCAATGCTGAACATTTTTCGCTGAAGACTGCAATAGAACACCTTGTCGAATAGGATACCTCTGATAAAAATCTTTGTATTTTCACATTGAACTACACATGCACAGAAGCTAGAGACTGATGGCATATTTACCCTGAAAAAGCGGGGAACAATGATATCATCTCTGAGAGATAATCAGAGATAATAGGTACTGCAGATGCTGGAGAATCCAAGATAACAAGGTGTGGAGCTGGATGAACACAACAGGCCAAGCAGCATCATAACAGCAGGAAAGCTTGACGTTTCGGGCCTAGACACTTCATCAGAAAATTTTGAATTATGGAACATTCCTAATAAGAAGACATAAGATGATCTGTTACAAAGTTCTAAAAAGAGCCTCCAACGTGTTACTTGGTAAAAGCCAGTGCAATGTTAATTCATGCATTAGGTTCAGATTGTTCAAACCAAATTAAACCACAGCAATTTCTGGGATGTTACCATCGAATTCTGCACCAATGGGCTCAGGAGAAGCAAAACTCCTGCTCACCACGTGAGTTTTGTAAGAAAAGACAGGTATGGACATCAGGTGAGGCCCTGCTCCGTTTAATATTTCACTGATACACACCACCCAGGCTCTGACTTGTAGGTTGCTTTCAACATTGTAAATGGAACTGCAATCCTGTGGAAGCCATGACTTCCAGTACGGGGAGAAAAAGTGAAAGAAAATGTAAGCTGAACAGAAAAGTATCAGTTTTTCCACTAAAACATATCTAATGATTAGCCCAATGGTTAAAAAAAACTGAAAATTATGGTTCAAAGTTCAGCTCTGAATATTAAATCAGTCCATGTACTTGTATAACCTGTTAATCAACAAAATAATATTCCTCCACAGAAGTCAACGCTCATAAACTGGATCTTACAACGTGCACTGACGGTGTTACTAATGACTGCACACAATACTACGATGTAACTGACCAGATAAAGACAGACAGAATTAAAGTATCAAACATGATTTTAAAAATCCAGGTGCTTGCCGGCTATGAAATTATCTCCAGGGTGCAATGATACGCAGCTGAAATTCTCCCTTATGGATCCCTCAATTGGGTCATTACTGATCTCTAATCATTCCCAGGTATGCATCAACCTTTACATAAACCATTTGAACTTTGCGATTAGATCATTACTGCCTTCTAATCATTCCCAGGTATCCATTCATCTTCAGATAAACAATCTGAATCCCTCAATTAGATCATTACTGCACTGTAATCATTCCCAGGTATCCATTATTTAGAGTGTAACCTGAAATTAATTACATGCACATGACACAATGGCAAATATTTAAGCACTGAAACAATTGTATAACTAAATTGGTAGTTTTAACACAACCTGCTTGCAGGTTACCCCTTTATTTTAAACCTTGTTACCACGACCAAAACAAAAATGGCCACACTGAACCTATCATTTCCGTCTAAATGAAAGCACACGGGAAAGGTTTGATGTATTGTGTCTGAATTGGCAAAGCCCAAGTTTGATACTGATCAAGATTCAATTTCACATGAATGCTCTCCAAGTGAAGAGATGTCTTTCAGCAATCTCTCTCTCTCTCTCTCCCTTATTCACTTACCCTCTCCATTCCCAACACAATCATGTTTTGAAAAGTCTGGATATTGCTTCACAAACTCCAAAAGCAACATGCAAAAACAATCAAATTAAATGATTTGTAAAAGGTCACAATACGGGCAGTAACTTCACAGAGGTCCAATTGGCTGGAATTGTGATGATGGGTCACGCATTACACATTCCATATAACTGAGTGAGTAGTCCACAGCACCTGACTCTAATGAATCTTTGACCAAATGCCAACAACTATCAAATAATTACCATTAACGTTCTCAAATGTTGACATTTTTGAAACTCAATGTTGACCACAGCAAAGTTGACAACCTTTCAACACCAGTAAGCTTGAGTAAGATGAAAGGCTTTGATGGATCCAAGTTTTATCTACCAGTTTAATCAGCACAGAAGATTGTGGATAATAATAAACACCAGCTAAGTACAAGATCAAGTACGCTTCACATAGTTTAGGATGGCATGAGCATCAGCACATCGCAATAGGTAAACACATCTTTTGGAATAAATTTTCTCGGGAATGGCAAAGCCATGCAAGTTGCCATTCTACCCATTCTTTGTTATGAGAGGAGAATGCTCCATGTTTCCTGCAGGAAATTCCAATCAGGGTTCCTTCAGAAACGCGGAGCTGTACTTCCATTCTGAGGGTGTAGTGCAGAACTGTCAAAAACAGGCGAACAACATAACAGGAGTCTGCTGCCTTATTCTGAAGTTCAAAGCCATTTTGACAGCTGCTGCCAAACAGTAAGCATGTAAGGTAAATATTATATAGGGAGCTGGGAGGGTAGAGGGTAGCGTGCCTGTGGTAGGAATTCTGCACAAGGTGGCAAGTGGGCCGAGTAAGTGATATATAGTTTAGGGTAGGTTTAGATGAGAGGGAGAAATTTCATCCAATAGATCGGGAGATTCTGGCAGCTGGGGAAAGGGGAGTTTAGGTGCTGTTTGTGGGGGAACAGGGTCAGATTTGGTCTAGAGTGGGGTAAGAACATCGGGACTCCTTGGGGACTAGGCAAATCTGGTTGGGAATGGGAAATCATAGAATCATCATGGAACACCCTACAGTGTGGAAGAAGACCGTTCGCTCCCTCAAGGCCACACTTAGCAAGTTAGCATGATCAATCCACCTAACCTGCACATCTTTGGATTGTGGGAAGAAACTGGAGCACCCGAAGGAAACCCATGCAGACTCAGAGAGAATATGCAAACTCCATACAGACGGACACAGGGGAAGAATAAAAACATTCTGAAGAAGAGTTTTTGGACACAAAATGCTAACTCTGTTTGTCTCTCTGTAGATTCTGCTAGGCCTGCTGCATTTCTTTAACAGCTTCTGTTTTGATTTTAGATTTCCAGCATTCACAATATTTTGCTTTTGTTGGGAGAGAGGTTTTTATACAGCAAGTCTTTTTATATGAGCTGACATACACTGCTTTAAACTGCAGTGAAAAGAAATTCAATCATAAAAGGAATTTCAAAAATACTTGAAAAGAAAATATTGGCAGCATTGTTGGGAAGGGACAAAGTTCGATCAATGAGATACATTTTTTCCAAAAAAACGGCATGGGCATTGTAGGCCAAATGGCCTAACGGGTGTACGATCTTTCATGACCCAGGTTTTAATAAATGGGGATTAGATCCAAAAGCAGGTTGGCTGCTGTCATTACCAACTTAGGGATATAGTTTTGGTAGGCGATAAATAGGCTTTTTTAAAAGTTATTCAAGAAACTAGATGTTGGCCAAAACTGAAGAAAGTGCATTGCTTTCACAAAATACACATGGTGTAAGGCCTGACAGGGAAAGTTAAAGAGAAGAAAAGACAAATTTAAGAAAGAAGGAAGATAAGAAGGAGGAGGAGGAGGAGGAGGCCATTCAGCCCCTCAATTAAACAAGATTATAGCTGATCTGTCCCAGGCTTCAAGTATTCTTTTCTGCTAGCTCATCCTAGCTTAGCAACTTACCAATATTTCAAAACATTATCCCCCTCTTCTCTAAATACTTTCAGTCATCTAGCCTCCAAACTCTCTGGGCTGGAAAATTCCAGACATTTACTACCCTCTGAGAGAAGAATTTACTTCACATCTCAATTTTGTAATGAGTGTCCCCTTGTAATATAACTACGTCCCCAAATTCAAGATTCTCTCACTAAGTGGAATCAGCCTTATGAATTTCTTGAACTGCCAGTATATCTTCTGTTAAATATGGGAACCAAAACTGTACACATTACTCTCGGTGCAACCTCACAAATATTTTGTAAACTTGTAACAAGATCTTTCTAGCTTTTAAATCCCAACCTCATAGCAATAAAGTCCAAAACTCTGTTTGCCTTCTTAATTACATGTCACACTTGTAAACTATCCTGTGTTACAGACCATTGCAAAATCTTCTCTCCTATTAGCACCTTGATACCTATTAGCTTTGGCTTGTGTACAGTGTCCTCCACCATGAAGATTAATGCAAAATGTTATTTTGAATTATGTCATTTCCCTGTTCTGTTATTATTTCTCCAGTTGCATACTTCAAGAGACACACACTTCGTTAAGTTACTCTTTCTCTTTATTTGCCTGTATAAGCTCTTGCTGTTTATTTTTATATTTTTTGTCAATTTACTTCCATGATAAAGTTCTCTCTCTATGTTAGCCTTTTGGTCATCCATTCCTGAAGAAATCCCAAACCTCTGGCCTACCATAAGTAAGTTTTTTCTACTTTGTATGCCTTAGTTTTTGATTGGATACTTTCCTTCACTTCAACTCCTTCTTTTTGACTAGAATAATTAGTTGCTGTGCATTGGAAATATCTGCTAAGTGTCTGCCCCTGCTCATTCACTGACTTTCCTTTAGTCTGTGTTCTCGGCTTTCTTTAGATAGCTTTTTCACTCTATCACTGTGATAGCCCTTATTTAAATTGAGGACATAACTTCGAAAATACTTAATTGACTGCAAAGTGCATTTAGATATCCCTCGTTTACAAAAGGCATCAGATAAATACAACTGTATCAGAGATAAAAGGTACTGCAGATGCTGGAGAATCCGAGATAACAAGCATGGGGCTGGATGAACACAGCAGGTCAAGCAGCATCATAGGAGCAGGAAAACTTGACGTTTCGGGCCTAAACCCTTCATCAGAAAATACAACTGATGCGTTATATATGAACGTGTAATGAGGTAGAATCAATAAGAAAAACTCCTAGTGAATGATCCTCTAGGGAGTAGTGATCACAACATGGTAACATTCTAAATTCGCTTTGAGAGAGAATAACTCAGGTCTCAATTTTGAAGTTCATCAGCTGGTTTGGTATAAAAGGGTAAGCAGCCAATTTGCAAACACCAAGCTCCTGTAAAATCATTTAAAAATGACCAAAGAAGCTACCTTTGTTGACTGAGTGATAGATATAGGCCAACGCACTTGGGATAACTCATTTTCTCTTCTTTGTAATTGTGGTAAGGGATCTTTTACATTCACCTGACAGGGAACGCAAAACTTCATTTCAGCATTTCATCAGAAATACAGCAACACTTGCCAGTGCAACTCTCCACTGGAGAATCAGCCTCTTTTTTGTGCAAAAGTTCTGGAAAGATTATAAAATGAAATAACACATTAAAAGCAACACATTAAAAAAGAAAGTGTGATTTGGTTATTGTACCAGCTACTTCCAAAACATCATTGATAGACTTTGTAATTGATATTATCCCTGCATTATCAACATATATAAAACTAATCATGTAGCTCTCAAATGTCTGGAAATGTTAACTTCCAAAATTCTATGTTTCAAAATTTCTTTGTTATTGAGGAAAAGGAGATTAAGTGGCACAACTGGTAACAAACCTGGCCTTTTACCTTTCAAGCCTGCACTCAAATCCATCTGATCTGACTTCCAGTCTGAACATTTGATTTCTCAGATTGCCTAAAGTCAACTTTAGCACATCGTGGCAGGAAATGTACAGTAAAAATCACTCTGATTTTTTGAGAAAATCAAAACAAAAAGCAAAACTCACACAGAGACCTGAATGTGCCAAGATTGGAAAAGGAGAATTCTCGACTTCAAGAAATAAATGTCTGATTTTCGAAATGGCGAGTAAAGAATCTCACTGACGAGTGGGGCAGGGCCTATTTGCGTGCTTTAAAATCTCATTAGTCCCTATTCTCATCTCATTTATATGTGGCTTGTTATTCTCCCACACTGCAGGAAGATACTAGATGGGGACAAATCCTGACATGAACATCAGAGCAGGTACCTGTTGTCTCTGGTTCACTGTTTGCTCCTCCACAAGCATTCACTCCCTCCACCACTGACCATCAGTGGCAGCAGTGTGTACTATCTACAGGATGCACTGCAGAAATTCACCAAGGATCCTCAGACAGCACCTTCCAAACCCATGACCATTTCCATCTAGAAGGACTAGGGCATCAGACATACAGGAACACCACCACCTCCAAGTTCCCCTCCAAGTCACTCACCATCCTGACTTGGAAATATATCACCGTTCCTTCACAGTGGCTGGAGCAAAATCCTGGAATTCCCTCCTTAATAGCATTGTGTGTCCACCCACAGCATAAGGGCTGCAGTGGCTCAAGAAGGCAGGTCATCACCACCTTCTCAAGGGCAAATAGGGATGGGCAAGAAATGCTGGCCAGCCAGCGATGCCCACATCCCACAAATGAATAGAAAAAGAAATGTCCATGTTGGCCAGGTGTCCCTAACATGTCAGAGCAAACTTCATGGATAGCGTCAGACTGCCCTCATCATCCACAGAGATTAGCTTCTGCAAAGCATCAGTCTCAGCACATCACGATGACAAATCTTCAACTCACCTAGAATAAAGTTCTTTGATTTAATGCTGCACCTCGCGGAGTGATACTGATAGAAATATTACTTTCTGACACAGATCATTTTGATTAAACAAGGGGAATGTGAATTGTGTCTTTGTTATGCCTGCGGTCGATTTTGATACTATTGGTTCCAATGTAAAATGCGCCGAATTCATTTGCAGAATGCTGATTGCAAAGTTTTCCACAAGCCAGCAGCATTTAAAAATGTAACTGAAAAATTACTTTAGAATGTATTCTCCATAACTGAAAACATGAACTTTTATTAAACTAGCTGAAAATAACCAAAAAGAAGCACTTTGAATCACAATCAAACATCACTTCTGAACAATTAAATTTTAAATCATTGAGATCATTTAAAATTCTTAAAGACCATTTTCTTGTTATTTTGGGGTACGGTAATCAGTTTCTTAATACAATGAGATACGAATCATTTAAAACTGATTAAAATGGTCTTTCAATGTTCATCTACCTAAAAGAGCCATCTTAAAAGTTTCCATGAAAGCCAGTAAATGTGCACAATTAGCTGCTAGGATTGATCAAAATACTGACAGAACATGACAATTTTGTGTGCAGAGTCATCTTTGTTTTTAAAATGAGTGTAAAAACTAATGGGAATTCCAAGTTGCAAGAAATGCATGATCCTTCCTGTTGCTTTCAACCGAATTACACTTAATTAGGTGCACTGCTGCCCAATCACCTGGGCTCTATATCTGTGTTGATTTAAAAGTATCTATACATTTTGCGGTTGCACAGTGTCTAAACATGATTTCAGTCAATGAATGATGAATGATGACCAGTGTCGGTTGAGCCAAGAGTGAGACAAAATATCACTGCAAACTGTAAGGAACAGATTTAAATATGAGACAGTAGGAACTGCTGATGCTGGAGTCTGAGATAACAAGGCGTGGAGATGGAGGAACACAGCAGGCCAGCAGCATCAGAGGAGGAGGAAGGCTGACGTTTCGGGTCTGGACACTTCTTCAGAAAAGAAAACATCAGCTTTCCTACTCCTCTGATGCTGCCTGGCCTGCTGCGTTCCTCCAGCTCCACACCTTGTTATCTCAGATTTAAACATGAGTTTTGATGGTTAACGTTTTCGTTTTGAATTTTTGAAGTAAAGAATCTACTTTTTCTTCCACTTGCGTTATGAAAGTTAGTTAATATCTAGAATTTTGATTATTTTAATTATTATCTCGGCTTTGTTCCTGTAAGGAGAACAATGGTGATGAAAGATCCACTTTGAGCTGGTTATTGTGAGAATGTTGCCAGACCTCAAGGAAATCTAGATCTCTCTTAGAACATAGAGCAGTACAGCACAGGAACAGGCCCTTCGGCCCATCAGGTCTGTGCTGATCACCATGTAATTCTAACTAATCCTATCTGCCTGCACATGGTCCTTATCTTTCTATTCCCTCCCTGTTCAAAAGCCATTTAAATATTGTTATCACATCTTCTTCTACCACCTCCCTTGGCTCCGTATCCCAGCTTCTTAAACCATCCATTTAAGAAACCTGCTGCATACATCTCCTTTGCGCTTTCATTGTTTCATCTTAAACCAATGCCCCCTTATTATTTGAGATTTCCACCCTGTGTAAAAGACTCCAACTATTTACACCAGCCATGTCCCTCATAAATTTATATATTTCTATCAGGTTGCTCCTCAACCCTGACGCTCTAACAAAAACAATCCAAATTTCTCCTGATAGCTAATACACTCCAAACCTGGCAAACCTCTTTTGCATCCTCTTCAAAGCTGCCACATCCTTCCTGTAGTTTGGCAACCAGAACATCTTTCAGTCAACAGTTTTTGTTTTGATATAGATCTGTTTATAAATTTGAGGTTATAAGTTTTATACAGTAAGGTGAGGCTTAAGCTCATTTGGGTCAATATTAACAAGCTTTAATAAAAACAATATTTATAAGGGATGGTAACAGCAGACGTGTTTCTAGAATCTTAGAGATTCAGGCTCCAGTTCTAACTAGTGCAACACTATATGACACAGTTCCTCTGCACATACTCAACAGGTAGTCTTTAGTGTAAAGGTAAAATTAATCCTTTGCTCTACAGATTAGGTTAGTTAGTTATATACATTTTAATAAGGCGTGGGGCTGGATGAACACAGCAGGCCAAGCAGCATCATAGGAGCAGGAAAACTTGACGTTTCGGGGTCTAAGGGTCTAGGCCCGAAACGTCAAGTTTTCCTGCTCCTATGATGCTGCTTGGCCTGCTGTGTTCATCCAGCCCCACGCCTTGTTATCTCGGATTCTCCAGCATCTGCAGTGCCTTTTATCTCTATATACATTTTAATATATGATTGATGTGCCTTGGTGACCACAGTGCAAGAAAGGTGTACAAGAGGGCCTTTTTCCATGCTGTAAGATTCTGACTTTAAGAAGTAAAGGAAACACGTGGTTTGAACCCACATTTCAGAAGAATGAGTGTTTGGTGAAGTATGATCCCATAAAATCTCATTTGAACTCAGTTTTGCACATCAAGTCTTAGCATTGGAGTGTTTGCATTTCAACAGAATTATCCCAAGACTAAAAGGAGGACAGGCATAGATGTTCCTGATAGAATATTAAGGATTGATCTAATTGAGGTGTTTGAGATGATCGAAAGAGTTGATAGGATAGGAAGACCGAGGGGGAGACTGTCTTCTGGCTCACAGAGACCATAATAAATTAACGTGACCTTAACATTAAAGCCAGACTATTGAGAGATGTGCTCATTCATTTCTTCGTGCAAAATAGAATGGTCACACAACATAGTTGGAGGCTATTTGTCCTGTCATACCTGCGCTGACTCCATGAAGGAGCAGTTTATCTCGTAATGCCTTCTTCCTGCAGCCCTGCACATTCTCCTTCTCAAACAGTAAAGTAACAGTGAAAACTAGGATAGTCAAAAGTCTCTTAATAGAACTGCGAGCTCTAGCTACTCCATGTGGTCCGCACCATCTTGTCAAGGACATACAGGAACAAACAACAGGTACCAGCCTCCCAACAACACCAGCATCTCATGACTGAATAAATCATTGAATACTAGTTAACAAGCATGGGGCTGGATGAACACAGCAGGCCAAGCAGCATCATAGGAGCAGGAAAACTTGACGTTTCGGGCCTAAACCCTTCATCAGAAGGGTTTCCTGCTCCTATGATGCTGCTTGGCCTGCTGTGTTCATCCAGCCC